>CM021105.1:15473568-15787693 GCA_007115665.2 Sequoiadendron giganteum
AAAATTTGAAATTTCAATGCAGTAGTACTTAAATTTCAGGGAAAAAATAAGAAGTAGGTGTTTGTCTAACCACCCTAACCACAATAAAATGATAATAATTTTTTATAAGCTTTTAGATGTAAGTAGAGGACTCATGTCCCAATGTGATGAATATTTTTTAATAATTATTTTCCAATTAAATAATTAATTATGAATTTTTTATTACAACTTTTAAAAAATATAAAATACCGTTTGTCTAACCACCTTAACTTGGTGAAAAATTCATGAAATTCAAATTTTTTATTTTTTAATCCTATAGTATGTGAAGCATAGAATGTGACGTATGTTTCAGATTCAAAAAATGTGATACCATTTGAAAGTTATAGATGTTTTTCAATCAGCCTATCAATCAAGAATTTATTCAGAATTCTAATAAAAAATGAATAATAATAATTTATTAAATTCAAAGTAAAAGCATAATTTATATTGGTGGAAAGTCGGTGAATCTCCTCTAAAAACCCTTTTCGCTTCCATCAATTCTAAAATATCACCATTACGGGCCATCATCATATGGCTTACATATCGCCAATTTTTGGCCCATCATGATCCTTTCACATACCCCTAAATAAACCATGAAAAGCACCTTACAGACCTGCGGACATGCAAGGAAGGTATCCCCCAAGAACTCTCACATGAGGGAGATTGAGTAAAATAGGACATCGCAGAGTCAGAGAGGGCGACATGTTTATCCGGAGATAGAACACATCAAGAAGTGTTCATCCAGGCCAGTGAATAGATAGTTATGTAGACCATCCCTAAGTTGTAACACTTTCAAAGGGGTCCCTCGGGAACCATTCAAAAGGAAGGAGGGTCCACTCAACGGACACTTTGTTTGAAAAGTGAAGTATAGTCGGGCTACCCCCAAGCTAGATGTAAGGATGAAAAGTAGGCCTAGTCAAGTTGCCCCCGAGTTAGACATAAGGATGTAAAACATGTCTAGCCAAGCTACCCTCAGGCTAGACACCATAGAATTTTTCTAAGAGCTTTCAAAGGGGTCCCTTGGGAACCCAACATGAAAGGAAGGGGTCCACTTAAGGGACACGCTATCCAAAAGCTACTTCCTTCTTTCTTGAATCGATTCATCATCAAGGAATCCTTTTGAAAGATGTTCACTTCATCAAGGAATTCAAAAGGAAGGAGATGTACCCATGTGAGGGGAAGATTGAGACCGTTTCCTCTTCGGAGGAGGGTTTCCAAGTCCTTTCTTTATAACCCATGATGAAGGAAACATGTTTCGTTAGGGTTTCAAATCGAGAAAGCAATTCTAACAAAGAAGTGTGTGAAGGATCCTCAAGCATTTAGAAATTATTGCATTTTCTAAGGATCATGCAATGTAGAAGTAACGTTGTCACATACGAAAGGGACAACTCAAGCAAATAAGAGAGAAAGATGAAGGGAAAGGTAAAAGAATATAGATCACACAAAAAGGGCACAGGGGGATCTGGTTTTGCGAGGTCAGATATGCCTTTATTTATAAGTAGTAGGTAACCGTAGTGAGAGGTGAAAGGTCATCAATCCCCAACGAGATTAGGAAGAATGCATGAAAGACAAAGTAAAATAGAAAATTGGGTCAACATGGAAGGGAAGCCTAAATGCTCCCAACGCTTTGCATCATCCCCAATTTATCAAAATTCAATCACAAACATGGAGGAATAGAGATAAATATAGAAGAAAGTTTACAAAACAAACACCATGCATGTATCCAAGCACCAACAGGGGTGATGAGGGTCATCTAGGCATGTATAGCATGATCGCAGGGGAAGACATTACAACACACACATGTCTAATCTAAAGATCAAGAAGAGGATCTCCCCCTAACATTGGTCGACCAAGAGATCGCCAGCTTGCCACTCTAGATCATCATAGGGGGAAGGATGATGAGATTGCAATGGTGTAATGTTAAGGGGAGGAGCTTCCAATCCACCCACAACAAGGGCTAAGGCAGATTGACCAGTGAGGTCTCCATTGCTCAACTCTTGTGGGTCTAAGGTCAATGACTTTGTGAAGATCACTGAAATGCTCTAAAATTCATCCACCAAGTTAAACATACACTTAACAGGAGTTTCATTTTTCACCTTGATGGATGAAGGAGTTCGCACCCAAGGTTCACTACTAGGCTCACCAAGAGACTCAGGAGAGACGACAAACCCAAGGGAGGATAGGACTAGTTCCGTCTCTAGGACGAAACAAGTCAACTCAGGACCACCCTTTGGAGAAGGCATGCTCTTCTTATGTGCTCCCTTGCTTGAGGGACAATGCTCTACCTTCTTCTTCATCAGAAGAGGTGGACTCGCCACAAATGAAGCAAGGGGGATCGAAGGAGAAGAGGAAAGAACCGCGATGGATACGACCAAAGTATTAACCATATCCATGGGCTTTGGGAAAGGAAAGACATCCAAAATAGAGGTTAGCAGGGGTGGCTCCATCGAAGTAGCGATAAACACCTGCACCTTTCTAGGAATATGTGTGCTCATAGCAGGAGCTGAAAGAGATTCAGAACTAGTTAGAATCAGAGGCAGAAGAGGGGAAAGAGGAGGACATAGTAGGAGGTTTCATCTTATCCTCCTTTTTCTTCTGTGAGGAGGCTTTCTCAACCAGGAGAGCCTTTCACTGATGCTTTCCCTCACACACAAGGTGGTTTCTATGACTTTTCAAACTAGGAGTCGAAGCTTGCAAAGGAATGGAAGGATTTTGTTCAGCCATGGGAGTGTCTTCCACAGTTGTTTCCAGTGGAAGGACAAAATCTTGAATGGGAGCAGAAGGGGCAGGTTTAGAAATGGTGAGAGGAATCGACTCTACCACCTTAAAGGTGAATCATTTTCTATTTGGGGGAACAGGAAGAGGTTCAGGGACAAATTCTCTCCGCAAGCCTTTCTTTTTTCCATACAAATAGTACCAGGGTCCTGGGGACACATTAGGGAGATCCGATATACTAATCTTGGGCTTTCGCCAAGGATGCATCATCAGACTCAATGGGTAGGACTCGGGCTTGTTCATCCAATACTCTTCCAAAGAGAAGGGAGTAGATGAGTCAGCTCGAGAGGGAGCAAGCTTCTCCTTTCCCTTTCGAGAGAAGGAGGTAGTTGGCTACTCAACTACAAGAAGGGTCAACTTTAGTTGTCCCTTGCCTCTAGTCTTATACTTCATATAGTTCTTGTAAAGTAGATTTGTTCTTTGTTGGAGCGGACCGATGGGAGTGGGCCAAAAGTGATCCAACAAGTATCCCCCACGAGATACCACAGGCTAGTATCTAGTATCATGCACCACGTGCATGACACCCTCATGGGAAAAATTAAGGCATTGATGGATTACAGAATTGATCCCATTTACGAAATCCAACAAAGGTATGCCTAGCTTCACTCTAAACAGGCCTGATTTGGGAATAACATCAAAGATCGTGTCTACATTCCTGGTTCCAACCAGGATGGACAGTGTTATCGATCCATAAGGTTTAAGAGAAAGTCCACCATGTGTATGGATGATGGATTTTTTTTTTTCATATTCCTCTCTTTGTAGAGAATATGAGAGTAATGTCTCCCCTGTGATGACATTCACTCTACTCATTGAGGCAAGTGAGAATATAAAGCAGAGAAGGCTTACCATTTGCTGACACATCTTGCAAAGTAAACGTTACATCCGGTGAACTAGTCAAAAGATGAGGAGAGGGAGTAACAGTAACCATGTTAACACATGCCTCAAGGTAAGAAAAAGAATCAAAGGGATCAATAATCATGTTAGGAGAATGTGCCAGAAATGGGTCTGTGTATATCTTCAAGTCACTGTTAGCTTTCACCATTGATTTTTTCATGTTTTACTTACTTCCATCAAGACAAATAGTAGCATCCTTGATGTGATCCTATATCTCATGATGTAGGTGCATGAAGCGTTCGGTATTGTGTCTATTAACTCGATGGTACTGACAATATGTGTTTTATTCATACCAGTTAGGGTACAGTTCTCTAACTAGTTTAGGAAGTGGCACGATAAGGATCTTATCTTTCACCAACTTCTACAAGATGGAAGAATAATATTTTGATAGCTTCGTAAACTTTTGGTCACATCTGAGGCTGTTGTTATCCACAACAGCTACTACATTCACAATAGCTTTACCTCTTCCAGAGATCGATACGATAGATTTTCCTTCAAAATGGGAGTGTGAGAGATGACCCCTGAACTAAACTACCATCTGCTGGTACTCTCGTAAAGCCACACACAAGTGTACAAAAGATGAATACTTCATGAGGGAAAACTTCTCTTTCCAAGGCCTTTCTAAGTTCCCTATGAAGACCTTTTGTTCATCAGAATTGGGTAACAGATATGAGATCTATGAGAAGAGTGCTTGGTATTGTTCTATAAAGTCTATAATCTTCTCATTGTCCCATTGTTTGCACTGAACAAGTTCTAAGAAGGTCATCTTTGGTCTGATATTGGCTTGGAACTGTCACAGGAACTGGTTCAAAAGTTGATAAAATGTAAAGATGGAATTATTGGGCAAAAAACAATACTAATCCAGTGTTGTATCTTTGAGGGATTGAGGAAATATTTTTTCCATCAATGCATCATGATAGAAAAAGTGTGTGCATAAGGAATTAAAGGCAAACACATGTGTTTGTGGGTCCCCTTTACCACTGTATTTCTTGAATTTGGGAATCTCCATCCCTTGTAGGAAAGAAGTATTTAAAATTGTAACCGACAATGAGCTATTTCAGAACAAGTGTTGGAAAATATGTTGGGCTAAGACCTAGGAAAGGTTCGCCAACTAGACTTGCATTTTCCCCATATTCTGAAGAAGGGTATTCAGAATAGGGTCATTGGAAGGCATAGGGCCACTGGAACCACCACCTAGATCATCGTCATGACCACCACTAGAGGCGCCATGAATGCCTCCACCACCAGTGTGACTTTTGTCAAAGACAACACCATTTCCAAAGCCACCACAATGACTTTCGCCAGAACCGCCTCCACCAATTCCACCCCTACTTCCAAAGTTTCCGCAACCAAAGCCTCCACCTATCATCCCACCAAATCCTCCACCATCGGAGGTGGTGGAAGGGGTGAAGTGGAAACCCAAAGGGTTCCTGTTTACTTTGACAATTTCAAAATTCTTGGAAGTAGTGGGTACACTAATCAAAGGGACCACATCAGCCATATATATATGTAGGAGGCATCAAAATATCTATCTATCTCTCATGTTCCTCAAAGAGGCCACCTCGTGTCATGTGACTATGGCTTGAGGGGGCACATGCTTCAGCTAAACTATCAAGACTAGCTAACAGCTTTACGTTGTCTAGTCTTTTTCCACCATGTATCTGTAAGGAAACTTGTAGCCATCTAATGACAATTTCCACATAACCCAATATAGAGATATATGCAAATAAGTAATCAGAATCCACATGCAATAGAATAGAAAACATACCCATCAAAGATGACACTAGATATACCCTAGGAAAACCCTCAAGAGGGAAAAAAAACCCAGCCTCCAAAAGCATCCACGCTCCATGTATTATTCAACAATGAAAACCCATTACAATACATCTTCAGAGACTCCATGAAATTTTTTGAAGCAAAAGTTATCCATGCATTCCATGTGACCAAGCATGAATCCACATATCCCATGCCATGCTTCAAACCCCCACACATCCACTAGCTCAACCTGCTAACCTACAACAAAATCTCCAACCCTAAACAACTACCCTTGTGGTTTCTTTTATAGAAGCAAGCTCCCACAAAACCACCAAGTGGTATTACATAAACCATGAACTTACAAAATCATGTGACCCCACATTTAATATTGGGTACTTTATTATATTTTATTTTTTCCCCAATATTAAATAATTACATTTTACAATTTAAGTCTCAATGTTACATACAACATAAAGTGGCCCCAACATTATAACTCCGAGTAATGCACGTCCATCTAGGTACCCCTTGGTGCACCACACGCAATAATAAATTAAACATTATAAGAATTATGCAATGTGTACAACACCTCACTCTAATAGTATCTTATTTCACTAATCACTTTAGCAGCCCTAGCCATCTTCGAGTTTCCTTCCAAGTGATTTTCTAATGCACTTAACCCTTTACCAAGGCTAATGACGTATTCAGAAGGGATACAGATGGCCTCATGCTCATCTACGGATGAGGAATTCAGCGATGTAGGAGGGGTATGGATGCGATTAGTTTCATTGAGAAACCTGAATTCACCTCACGATACATGCTCCTGTGTAGATAGACCAATCACAGAACCAAAGAAAAGACTGGTAGTGAAACTAGAGGAGACCTTCATCATTTCCATCGGAAGGTGTCACATAATTCTTCTAACAATATGCCTAGAGGCCGTATACTGGGTTGTGAAGCTCATAAACTTTCACAACACATAAGGGTATAATGACCAAGAGATATGAGAGAAAAAGTTCAGAACACCAACAAATGGGTAGATGCCAATTCACATCAGGTTCACCAAAACTGTAAGAGAGGGGGACCAACCACTACAAGGCCCCAGGTCATGAAAGGCCAAGAGTGGAAAGGCTGCCCTAACTTACCTCAGTTGCAAGGATGATTATGATAGGGTGGATGAGAATTATGAGGACTATGTGTCCTTCGATCACTCTGCAATCCCGATAATTGAAGGGAGACTAGGTGAGTCACTTTTCAATGTCAACTCTGTGTCTCAAATTTCTTTCTTTCGAAGGACAAAAGCATGGTTCTGGGATGACAACATGGAATGCTAACATCCGTATGGCTAGAAAACTAGAGAGACGAGGTTAAATCCTCAAGAAAGGACTGCTAGCCTAGTTGAAAGGTTTCATGAACAACAGAATGAGATTATGAAGAATGAAACATAAATACAAATGTGATAAAAGAAATATATTATTGCAAGGGTAATAAATATAATTTCATACAATAATCCTCTCGCTAGCTTGCTTCAAGATATCTCCAACTACACATAGGAAAAAGGGGGAAATATTGGGGTTGTTTAGGGGCCTACCTCAGTCCGACCCCCATTTTTCGTGTTTCCACCTCCATGGACAACCAAGTTTGCAATGATAGGAATAAAGATAAAGAAGGGAATAGAAGTTATGTAAAAAAAAGACACAACAAATAGTACGTGAATACTCAACCAAAGATGATAGAGAAGATAGAGGAGCTTACCACCTCCATCCAAAGTACTCAAGGCTTGTGGAGGAGAAAATGAGAGGAGCTCAAGCCTCTATTGCAATGGTGTTTGTCCTGCGCTCGCACTATTGGAGCGATGGAGTAGTTGATTGTTGTTATGGAGTGTAAAGTGTTGCTACCAAGCTTGAAGATTCTTGAAAGAGTGGAGAAAATGTGAAGAGATGAACTCAAGATCTTGCCAAAATCCTTGAATGAATGAGAGAGTGAAGAATCTGAAGAAAGGAGATGAAAATGGACATATTCGGGTTGGCCAGCCAAAGAGGAGTGTTACACTTCGACTCCCAATAGGAAGTGTAGTGTCTCTGTAGTCTTCAGCCACAATAATTTTCTAGGGATGTAAGCATGCCCTATGGAAATTTGTGTGTCGCATGGGCATCCCTAACAGAAATTCCCCCACCGACATGGAAAACAAGCGCCAAGTGGAATGTGAGAAGAGGGCTTAAGTGGAATTAAGTCTCTTCCTTATTTTTTCTAAAGTGCAAGGGGGTAAAAGGGAATTTGCATTAGGGGTGCAAATTCACACTTATATAGCACTGCTTCAAAATAGAGGACAACATTGTCCGCTATATGTTCGGGGTGTAGAGATTATGAAAGGATCTTCATCATTTCCCCATGCTTAGTTCTCAATATCAAATGGGACTATTCCAACACCAAATATTCACCTAGCTTTGCAGTGAAATCTCTAGAAAGACACATCCCAAAGACCGAGGGAATGTCTATTACACCTAATTCTTGCAAGATTGTCTAGCTTGGGCATGAAAAGAGGGTTAAGGATAGATCTTTTATCCGATTGACTGTTAAAACCTTCTTTCTGTTTAACTAAATGATTCCTTTTTCCAAAGGTTCATACTTGAGCATTAAGACATCAACCACTTGCTTTGGCATGACTATCATACTAGCTCCTGAGTCAATCATGTTATTGTGCAAAATTTTATCTCCCACAATTAATGTAAAAAATAAAGGAGTGGGCTTTGGCTTGCTTACCTCTTTCTCTTTTGCTTCATCCGCATTATTTGTATAATTTGCAACCTTCAAAATTTGAGGATCTGATGTGAGCTCTTTATCTTTACAATGACCGCATGACAAAACTTGGTCCATCTATGGTCTTGGCTCTTCATTTTTCAATGCTTCCCGAAGAAATTTCTTTTTCTTAGGGATATATATTACATGCCCATAGAGATACATTGGCAGGTGCCTTCTTCATCTGCTCCACCATGTTGAGCATTCTAACTGACAAGATATTTGGTTTGAATGGAAGAATCTCTCTCAGTTTTGGAGGAAGATGATCTATCATGAATGCATTTTGATGTCTTATTGATTAACTTCTCGAGTGATGATGGAATCCATTGTTGTTGACTTGGCTAAACAGTTTGAATATTTTGCTGGGGAAATTGTCCTTCTCATGAAGGTGGCTGGCGGGGCTGAGAACAAGGTAGAGCTTGTGGCACATATTCCCCCATGAGTCTTCTCTTGGATCTGGTGTTGTAGTCCAACCATACCTATGGGGTGTTATTTTTCAGAGATTCATTCACGAAAACTACATCTTCTTTTTCCATCGAAGAGAAAAGTGCTTGATCAGGTGCAATGTCCAAATCTTGTTCTACAGAAATCCCTTGCATTTATGCTCTGAATTGGGCATTCTCCATCTTGGAAGACTCATATCCTTTTGTATTTAGCTAAGTTCCTTTGTTCCTTTTCTCTTCTATCCTTTTCTACAGGTTTCCTTTGGGGTAATTTTAAGGCATATGACTATCATTGTAGGGAAGACACCATGCATCTTTATCATCCGCCAAATTATTTTGACTTGGAATCAACTCCTTACTATGGTTTTTCTTAACCACTTGTAATGGTATAGTGACTGAGACTATTTGATTGGTGGAAGTTGCTTGTTGACCTCCCCAACCTGAAGGTCCTTGGTATTTCCTTTGTTCATTCTATTTATATAAGGGCCTCTCTCCCTGATAGGTCTGAGTGGCTTGCTTTGGAGGAGCCACTTGCTACCGCTTGATGAGAACTAGCTCATTAGCGAAGGCCCACATCAGGCTCTTCATATCATTAAGGTATGATAATATAGACGAAGAACCCGATGTGCTCGACTGCATGGTAGGGTACACATGCATAGACTAGGGTGGAGTTGAGCCTATTGTCTATGTCATGGAAGTGTTCGAACTAGACTCTTCTTAGAGTGGTGCACCTTTAATTTCTACAAAAAAAGGCATCGAACATTGTGGCAAAAGGTTTCCTGCATCTATGAAACTATTCTTTGCATGTACCACCACTTCATAGGCATGGAGTAGGATATCTCCTCCCATGGAAGTTATCAAAACCACGACATCTGAATTGATGGCCTTCAAGTAGAACATGAATGCCATGGAAACTTGAGATTGTGAAAACATTGGGATCCTTTGCAAGGTCTTGTTAAACTTGGTGTTGAAATCACTCATAGCTTCTTGCGGGGCTTTCTTGATAGTAATCATTTGGTATAGTAGTGAGGAACGATCTCCTTTCTCTGAAAAGTGTTTGACACTGCTTTTCTCTGAGGTCATCCCACTTGCTAATGGAATCAGAAGTTAGAGATCTATACCAATCTTGAGCCCTTGAAAGAGGCGGCTAGCAATCTCATGGTGATATTCTCCTTTGCAATATTGTGCACCCTACATACTTCTGCTACATCCTGGAGGTGATCAAAAGGGGTTTTAAAGTCCTCCCCAGAGAATTTTGGAATAGCCTTGAGGGCATTGGTGAGTATGGTGAGCCAAACATCGGGTGGAGTTGGTGGCAATAGCAAACTACCACTATCCTAGGTGAAAAAGTTCCTAGGAGCAAGAGGGGGTACGTGGGCCATGGAGAAAAATTTCTTATATATCGGGTAAACTGGTATTATTATTTGGAAACTTTAGCATCCAGGTGAAGTAGATAAGGCTCTAAACTCTGGACTCTTACTCCTTACTCTAGTACTTATCATAGGCAATACAAAACCTATGACTCTTCTTCTCCTAGGTACTGAGGATGGTAGCTGGGAGTACTAAAATTTACCCTTTGAAGACACTCTTGTTTGAACCCTAGGCATGAAATCTCCAATCTTCTTCCTTTGTTCTAATTTATAAATATTTTTGACTTCTAATCAGGCCTTCGGAACTAGTCCCACCATGTGTGCCAAAAAAAGAATTGTTGATCTTCAAAGCTTGCACCTCTTCGACAGTCTTATGGGAAATTCAGTGAGTGGGGGAACAATATGCACCTCATTGAATACCTCCGAGATTTTTATAGAAAGCCAACTCTTCTCTGAGTTTAGGAAAAGAGTAGAAAGAAATGAAAATAGAAAAACATTAAAATTGGCAATGCTCCAATGCTTTTACAACATTTAAAAACCACAAGTTTCCTTCTATAAGTGATATGATAGACAAAAAACACCACATCCCTTCATTGTTGGGAAGAGAACGAATAGAAGAGGCTCGATACAAGCACAATTACAGTCATTCAATCCACCCACAAGAAGTGCATATTAAGATCCGACCAAACATAGAAGTTCAAGAATTAATAGAAAACATTCAAAAGAAACATAAACCCTTCCTCTTAATATAACATATCACATGTGAAGAAATGATAATCCTACAAATAAAATGGAGAAGTCCATTGACATAGTCCAATTTCTATAGATTATAAGTTAATCATATACACAAACAACATGGAAATCTGATAATCAAACTATTCAGATTAAGAAAGACATAGTATTCTATTCTAGACGAAGATATAAAGAAAGAAATATTTGCGAAGACCATATCATGCACAGTTTCAAATATTTCCTCAAAATAGCTTGTACTTCAAATATAGATGAACTTTAAAATAGAGATCAGGTTCCAATCCGATAATAGCTTGATCATATAAAAGACATAACATGCCAGAGTGAAGCAATGTTCTATAAAATTTAAAAGAAAATATTTCTACTAACTATGAAAACTAAGGAAACTTTTTCCAATAGGAAAACTTAGAACCTTTCCTCTATGTTGTCGTTTTCAATTTATAGCCGCCAGGGAGAGAGAAAAATTGAACTCGTCCAAAATTAATGAATGCCAGATGTCCACATGACTTGATAGCTTGGAAATTCAATCCTATATCTTTTGTTAGGTCTTTGCAATCTTGCTCATCAACTTTCAACTGCCGCAATAATATCATTTAGATATTTCAACAGGATCATCCCTTGTAATCACTCGAATCCTAGAAGGACAATCTAGCAAAGGTCTTGTTAATCAACCAAGTGGCTTTGGTGGCATGGAGTTATGTCCCTTCATTGGAACAAGGAAAAATGCATTCTGACGGTCTTTGAATGAAGACTCTCAGCATACAACTCCTCTAGTGCGAAGGGATGACGTGTCACACAAGTGGGTAATTTCAGATTTTCGAAAAGAGGATTCAAGAATCGTCCACCAAGCTGACACGTGGTTCAACACCCAACTGAGAAGGAAAGTGATTAACAAAGCGCATGCAACCACCACATGGCATATTAAACGCCTATCAAAATACAACCTTTTCACATGCAGATCTTCCTGAAGACAAAAATAAAGCTGAAAACCAAAAGTAGACTAAGGAAAAAAAATTCTTCACAAGTCCCAGTGGTGAATTTTTTTAGAATTTTCATATTTTTTTGTTTGATTTTTATGTTTTTTGTGCTGTATGATGCAAACCTAAGATGAAAATGCAAAATTTCAAAAAAAAATAGTGATTTGAGATGCAAAAATGCAAGCTATATTCATTTTCACTAACGCAAAATTTTAGAAACCCTAGAATGTAACTTAACTAATGGAAAATGTAATGCAAGCTAATTCTAAGATGATGATGATGGACTCCAAGTCAGAAAAGAAAGTATTCAAAATTTGGGTCCACCAAAATGAGCTGTGGATTTTTGTAACCTCTTGCACCTCTAGGGTTTTGCACCTAAAAGGAGAGGGACAAAGATCTACAATTAATTCAAGAACAAACCCTTGAGACTTCAATACAAAGGATATTGAAATATGTTAAAGGGAGAGTTCTTGGGGATGGAAATGGATAGAAGGGGTTCACCACCAAGTGTAAACTTGGGAATAAAAATGCAATGTGATATGCAAACATGTACAAAATGACCTAGAAATGACTATGAAGCAAAATATAAAATTGTGAAATAGAAGGTGTGCACTTGGAAATGTGTTGCAGACTAGAATGGAGATTGGAAATGTTACTAATTCTAGAATTTTGACCTTCTAGGAGACTTACGCCATTTTGGAAGTCCTAGTCCTAGATATGGAAAACTATACCAAAGCCTGTTTGAGCCAAATGGGTATCCAAATCTACAAAAAAAATTGGAAAACATGTCTAGTGGGACTAATTCACCAATAATGGTGATTTGTAGTCCACTTTGGCTTCTTTGAAAAATCTGAAAGTGGAAACAAAAGCTCTTGGTCTACGCTTTCAGCTCCTCCAAGTATTTGGATCTGATACTCTATTTTTCGGCACTGAAAGTGAATTTTAGTGGATATTTTTCCCTAGCCAACAAGGAGATGTCTTCAAAAAGTTTGCAAACAATCCTTTAATGATCTCCAAGCCTTCAAGATACCTAAATCTACAAACACACAAAGAAAGAGAGAGAAATGTTGAATGTTAGGGCATGCGGGTTCACCTTGGTCAAACCCCTTTTAGGTAATTAAACCAAAGTGATGAAATAAGATAATGAAGCATAAACATGAAATGAAAGAATTAGAAACTTTCCATGGTGATTGATCTTGAATTTTTACAACAATAGATGAAGAACTTGCCCTTGAATGCTTCTTGATGACTTAGAATGTTGAAACCATATCTTTCTTGAGAAGAATGATGAATGAAGAGGAGAAAGAGAAGAAGGAGATCTAAGTAAATAGAAGAATCAGCCACAATGGGTGGAAAACCACATATTATTACACCATTATTTCCTAATTCCTGAAAAATACCACATCACAGGCCAACCTTAGGTCTTAGAAAATAAAAACCCATCACAATTTTGAAATAATTTAGGTTTTTTAGCCAAATGGGACTAAGTCGCCCCAAGTGGCGACTTGGTCCCACTTAGGCATTTTAAGTGGGTGTTGGGAATTAAGATATATTAAATGATGTTTATCAAGTTTATTTTCAAAAAGACACTTAAATAAGGCATGTAAGTGCATAATGGGGCCATATAAGGTATAAAAAAGGTTTAATTATTGATGAAAACCCTAGAAAAGTGTGAGAGTTTGTTACAACTCCTTACAACACTTTGAAATAAGGCTTGGTAAGTGATAACAAGAGGTTATTTTGGTGAAATATAATAAAAGGGTCTTAGAAAAGTGTGAAAGTGGGTTACAAGACTTCACAACAATTTTACAAGACATCATAGAATTCTTATTGATTTACAAGGGTTCAAGACCTAATATGAATGTTTTGGCCACATTACAACATTAAATCTAGGCAAAACTAAGCCAAAATCCACAAGAAAGACTCAAGTGAGCATAAAAATGTCTAAAGATATGGCTTGCTAAATTTCCTAGTCCTTTAGTCTTGTCTACCCTTGGTTAAATTTTGTGTCAAAACATAAATATCCTAGTAGTTACCTAGATCCCTAAACCCTTTGTATTATATTTTTTCAATGAATTGTTGTATCTGATCACTGATTTTAAGTCACGACTTTGAGTCACTTCACAACATTTATTTGTCAAACCCTTTCTCTAATGTATTGGGTTTCCCAATATGAAGTTTATGTTGTCATGTGAAATTGCACCTTATTGGACTAGTATAACATTCCAATGTCACAATGGAAACAACATCAATATGTGGGACCCTTGCAATTGAGATTGAATATTAAAAGAAGGCTGAATTCGTTTCTAATCTAGGTGCAGAGTGTTAACCGAACCCAACACTTAGAAATTATACCCTAACCTATTCTACCATCTTACAGAGAAAAAATGGGAGAAGGAAATGCGTGCAAATAAAAGGGGAGGTGATACACCAAGATGAGAATATATTTCTCACTACTTAGATTTGCATAATAAATCAATGAAAACCATTAGAAAAGTACTACATAATTCTTTATTTTTACTAGTTTCTAAAAGCAGACATGGAGGTTATGACTTAGTAGAATGTTGGAAGGAAAGGGTAAGATTCAAAAATATATATTTTCTAACAATTCAACATATCACACGTCATATATAAATAGCTAAAAATATATTCAAACATGAAGGAAAGAAAAAATTGCACAGCATATATGTACTGAATAGCTCAGGTAATATCTATTGATTTTTATTAATAAAAAGGCCTAAATCCTATTTACAATTTTAAAATATACCCGAAGTGTATATGTACTACAAGAGAAATGAATAGAGAGAAAGAGGGAACATAGGGAAAACCCTTAGAAGGATTACAAAAATTTACTTTGTAGATTAGGTATAATTGTAGTTTTGTAATGAAGTTTTAATCCCAACTCACTAGGGGTAACTGAAGAGGACACCAAATCTAATTTTTAGTGGTGTAGCTGATTTTTTTATGCTATCCCAAAGAGATTTAACTTAATTTTACTAGTTGGGTAAGATTTTGATATGTTGAGCTTCCTTGAACTTGATTTGATCATTCTGTTACAAGTGATCACTTCTATATGCCTTGAATAAGCATGTCCATGAGAAATAAAATCCTACAAGGATGGGGCGCATTTATGATTCCCTAATGGAGCCACTCTTTTACTTTGATCCCCCAAAATGGTGGTTGGATGGGTGCTCGAGCATTAACTTCCAACATCACACCAATAAAATTTTCCAAAAACCCTAGCTATGAATACTTGAGTGACTTTCAATCTAGGTTTTCGATCCTAACTTAGTGAGCCTATTGGATGGTTAGATATGCATAAAATATCCCTTCAAAATGTGGCCATAAATCTTAGATGATCAATTTCCCAAGTATTTTTTTTGGTAATCCCTTCAAAAAATCCACCCCTAATACATTTTTTAAATGGTGTCTGCTAATGTGTTAGAGATGACACTTGTATTTCTAGCACACCACCACATATACAAGGTGGGATTACTTCTCCATTCATGCAGGCTCATGATCTTTTTCCATTTTGAATTCATTTTCCTTCCTTTATCAAGTCCTCTCACCTCTTCTTGAGTGCTAAAATAATTGGATCATGGAATCCTATTGGGACTCGATGAGGTTTTGATAACCTCGCCAAAACTCAACAAAGATTATAGAACCTTTACTTTTGGTTCAAAGACTTGAACTCTTCTAAAATTCACATCAAAAGCACAATACTTACTTTCCTTTTGAAAAAGTGGCTTAAGAGTTGAGCCTCAACATAGGTTTCAAAACTTATGCCTAAACTCAACAAGGCTTTCAAAACCTAAAAGAAAGTAGAAGAAAGAGGAATTTGATATTAAACAAAAATAAACTTGGACTTGGGTAGAGAAAGATAAGGTTTCAAGTGCCTCGTTAGAGCCCAACAAGTGACTTGATACAACTTAAAATGTTGACAAGGGATACTTAGAAAAAAATTTAGAAGTTGAAGGAGCCAACATGGGAACACAGGTGTTATGTGTACTGGGTCGGGGCCTGACAAGGTTGTGAAAACCATGTTAGGACCCAATGTAGGTTTCACAACTCATAAACTTGGCTGAAAGGCTAAAGACTTAGACACTTTTCAAAATTTTACAAGGTGAGTTTGACAGAGAGAGGAAAATGGCTCATTTGGAATATATTAGACCAGTTATAAACTAAAACTAGGATAGAATAAAAAACTAAACTACTCATTTGGAATCTGGATCTTTAATTTCTACTCCCTCTAATTTTTTATGCTCTAAGAGCTCCCTCTGTCTTTCCTTTTCAAATGAAGAAAATAATTAGCACAAAAAAAATCAAAGCCTAGTCTTTAAATAAACTAAAACTAGGCTAGAATAAAAAACTATGCTACTCATTTGGAATCTAGACCTTTAAAGTCTACTCCCTCTAAATTTTTATGCTATAAGAGCTCCCTTTGTCTTTCCTATTCAAATGAAGAAAATAACTAGCAAAAAAAAAAATTGATGCTTGAACAAGCAAAAATTTGAAACTCCCCAAGATGGAAAGCAACATGTGCATGAGCACTTCTTGTAAAGAAAATAACTAACATAATGTGTATAGAAAATCCTCAAACACCCTTTAGAAGAAAGGTTTCAAAATGAATCACATTTACTGGGATCAGAAGTACTTCACCATACAACTTGGCCAGATTGAAAGTATTGGCCTTCTTATAGTTGGTGATGATATATGGGCCACTCTAGGTAGCACCAAACATTGTATGTCTTTCTACTTTGGCTCTGTCTACATACCACTTTAGCACTAAATTTCTCTCTTGGAATATATTTTTGGTATCTTTCTTATGAAAACTTCTTTTGACCTATGCTTGATGAGTTTCAAGTGTATTCATAGCTTGGTCTTTGATTTCTTCTAACTCCATTACCTCAACTAGCCTTACTATCATGGTATCATTTTATGTTAACTATATTTGATTTTCTAATTAAAGAGAGGGTAACTCCAGTGAGCTAGTGTAACATTTTCTTCCTTTCATAAAACCACATGAAAGGAGAGTTACCAATAGCCCTCTTGGGTGTTATTCTATCATCCCATAAGGCTATCTTCAACTTACTATTCCAAGACATCTAGTTATCTTCTATTGTCCTTTTGATTATCTTGATGAGGTTCTTTTTGGAGGAATTGGCTAAGAAATTACCTTGGGGAATAATAATTTGATGATTTCCTCATATATATATCATTAATAACTACCTAAGAATTGATTTAAAATCCAACAAATTCTTGGCATTATCAAATATTATGGTAGAAGGGGTGCCAAATCTGGTTACAATTCCTTCATAGAATTCTAACACTAAAACCTTAATGGTATCCTTCAATTCAAATACCTCTTTCTACCTAGTGACTTAATATGTAGCTACCAAAATCCACTTATGACCAACAATAGGTGGTGGATTTATCATACTAATTAAATCCAACCCACTTTGTGTAAATGATTGGTTTTCTTGAATGGGATGAAGAGGAAAGGTAGCTAACCGCTTATTTCCTAAAAGGAAAATACATTTCTTGTAATTCTTCACCAATTTCTGATTCATTGAATAATGTGGTCCAATAATAACCAACCCTCATTATCTTAGTAGTAGTGGTCCTTTCAGATAAATGGCTACCAAAGGAGCCATCATGAAATTCTTCTAGTAGTTTATTGCCTTGATTTTGTTTGATGCATCTTAACAACACTCTATTGATTTCTTTCCTAAAAATAATACCATCCACTAAAACATATGGAATGGATTATAATCTAAATTTGTTCCTTTTTATCTTATCTAGACTTGGAGGATGTCTACCTTCCTGCGAGAAAGTGGTCATATCTTTCACCCAGCTATTTTGAGTTTCGATGTTGGCTGGTTGATTTTCTTGTAACAAAAGAGCATCTTTTTTAGGAGTCTCAAAGGATGAGAAAATTTATTCACACTATACCTTGCCTCTTATAAGCTTGGTGATTCTAATCTTTATGTAGTACTCTACAAATTTAGTGATCCACCCAGCTCTCTTTTCATTGATATCTATGTTCAAGATGAAGATTTTGACATAGGCATGAGGAACCATCAACCAAAATTTGTTGTTGTACAACATATCCTTGAAAATTTTCAATTGTCTAATAATAGTAAGAACCTTTTTCTCCATGTAGATATACGTAAGCTCATAGTCTTTAAGCCCTTCATTCAAGAAAGCAATCCAAGTTTCTCCAGATCGTCTCTATTCAACTTTGTTAGAACAATTGATATGCTAGAATATCCTCCATAAGAGTAGGTTCTTGTTAAATTTCTTGCTTGATCTCTTTGAAACTAGCCTTCTATTCGTTGATCAAACTAAATGCTAAATTATTCTTTAACATAGAGGTGATAGATTTTACCATGGTAGCAATATTGGGAATGAACCTTCTCAAAAACTTGATCCTACCAAGTAAACTTTTTAATCCTTTCTTGTGATTGGGTAGTAGAAGAGACAAAATATCTTCCACTCATTTTGGATCAATGGCTAGGCCTTCTTTAGATATGATGTAACCAAAAAAAATTCCCCGGTTTGTAGAAAATACACATTTTTTGGATTCAAAGACACATCATACTCCATGCATTTCTTGAACACTTACTCAAGATGTCAAAAAGATCATTTGCATGCTTTGAAAAAATAGTTATATTATCAAGGTATATGAGCATAAACTCTACTAATACACCCTCAAATTCCATATCAATTTCTCTTTGAAATGTAGCACTATTATTTGTTAATACAAAAGGTATTTTACAATAAGAATAGGTTCCCCATTTGGTGGTTAATTTTATCTTATGTTTGTCTGAGTCATGAACCCAAACCTAATTGTAACCCAAGTATCCAACCAAGTAGGAGAACCTTTATGAACCACTAAATTTTTATAGAATATTTTCCATGGAGGGGAGGGGATAATGATCTTCAAGGGAGGCTCTATTGAGGTCCTTAAAGTCTACACATAGTCTTATTTCCTCTTTCTTTTTTCCTATAGGAAAAATATTAGCCACCCAAGAGGAATGTTTGATGAGAAAGATGATATTAAATTTTATGATTTTGGTCAATTATTTCCTCATTAGTTTCTCAATTTTGTGAATTTATAGCCTTTTATTTTTTTTTTAAAGTTTTGCGTCTAGATCTAATTCAATAGTATGCTAGATAAAACTTGGGTTATGATTGGGGGGAGGGAATGGATTCAAAACCTACACATAAAAATTAGGTATCATTTATGAATGGGAAAATGCTCAAATCATTTAAGGGTCTTCAATTAGGCTAGGCTATTGTCCCTATGGAGAGATAAGCACTTATATTGATTATCCTTTTCTTGATGATAATAATTTAGAAATTATAATATTAGAAATGATGCAAGAATAATGGATAGTCCTAGGCTTTTGATCATGAATAGTAGAAATAGAAAGATACAAGATTGATAGTCAATTGAAAGCTACCAATCTAAGATTGAGAGATAGATATGAACCTGTTCATGATATTTGAGCCAGAAAAATGATTTTCTATGGTTCCTGAGCACCCTAGACTAAGAGTTTCAAGTGGAACAAATTCTAAAAATTTTTTTCACAATTTAATAGTCATGAACCTTTCATATTTTGCCTTTGGTATGTCACCTACAAATAGAAAAGAGGGAAAAAATGTTGGGTGGTATAATATTTTTGCTAAGTAAAACCCTAGATAGGAATTAAGATCCACCATACCAATGATTGATGATTCAAACAATGCAAAAAACCTTAAGTAAATTCTTGAAATGAAAAATGATACCTTCTAAATAAATATCCATGCTTTGAAGCCTCATGAAAGGTTGATGATTTCTTGGATAATGTATTCAATGCACTCACTCATGAAGGAGTATAAATTTGATCATGATTGCTATCTTGAATTTCTTGAATTCTTGATCTTTGATTTTCTCCTCAATTGCCTTGATTTGAAGACTCAATTATGCTGATAAGAACTTTATAAGAAGATTGCTTTATATAAAAAGTGATATATGCTCAAATGAGAGAGAGAGTTATTTTTATACACAGATTACACCTTTTCAACATGAATTTATAAAGAATTCTAACATTATGGAGCATTTTACCACTCTACCATTTCTCGACCATTATTGATTTAAATTTGGGCCTATTTATGCTAGTTAAGGGTGCCTAGGTATCATATATGAGGAGACCAAGTCACCTAGGCACCATAGCCTTAGATTTTTGTGCTAGAATCTTGGTCAGTGAGCTTGGGATTATGTTGAGCTTCTATATTTTTCTATTAGATGAGAATAATTAGTGGTAAAATTAGGGACATGAGACACAACCATAAAAGTGAGCTCAAAATATGTGTGAAATTGGACTCAAAATTAAAGGATTATAATTTATGATACTACATTTAGCCCGCACTTTAGTGAGAGTATGAACTTATGGTCATAATCTTATTAAATTACATGATAGCATCACAATACTTCTACCAAGACATTAAAGAGATAATAAAACACCAAGCCCCCAAGATATAGGATCTTATCAATCTAAAACATGAAGATAAAAGGAGCAACATGACCATAAAAGGTTACACATACACATAGAGCATGCAAGAAGAAAGGATAATATGACATTTTAGGGCTAGTAAGGGCTACTTACTAGGAGCCATATGAGAAAAAATCAAATAAGTATAGCAAGATGTGTTATACTAGTTGAATCTTACACAATATTACAAAGAAAAATCTCTATTTGATAGATAACCTAGAAATGCTACTATAGAATGGGTATTGTAGTGTGTACTAAAAAAAATATTATGAAAGAAATCCTTATCATGTAAATTAATCTAAAATGCTACTATAAAATATATAATGTAGTGTGTACCAAACATATCATGGTGTTTGATAAAAGTGTAAAAACCAAAATCATGGTGTGTGTCTAAAGTGTAACATATAATCAAGTGAATTTCCCACATTAAAGTGATTGCATATACCTTACTAGGAGAAATTTATTTGAAGTAGCATACATGCATCCAAAAGAAAAGCAGGTCACAACAATGACATGCCCCCAAACATAGACAAATAAAATTCAATGTGCACAAGACATTAAAGAGCACATAAGGGATCCACTATCTAGGGTCAATATGTGCATTAGATAAATCTTGTATATCAATTATGATTTTAAATGAATTGACATCATCCTCCAAAGGTAGTGGAACTATGAGACCAATGGAAGAAGAGCATATAAGATAAATATAACACAATTATTTTTGGGTCAATATGGAAGAGACCAAAAGAATATCTTGATGATTTTCATTATCCCCAAGTAGACAACACAACAACACATTTAAAAAAAGGTCACATTTACTACAAGAGGACATTTAAAAAAAAAAAAAAAATTTACTACAAAGTATGTATACAACATATAGAAGAAGAGAGATACAAATGGATGAATATCGTGATACATTTGGTCCTTTTTTTCCCTTGTGCCAATAAGAAAACAAGGCTCATCCAAAGTGAGCATTAAAAACACAAATATACACCAAGCATCACATTATGGGGGAAGCACATTACATGCAAGACAACACACAAAAGAGGAATCTACTACATAGTTGAGTTAATCTAGAAAATCATCCACCTCCCAATATTTCTCAACATCATTTAAAGATGATGGAAAAGAGGCTAAATTAGTTACACCAAGTACCATAGATGGAGCTATCGCTAGTGCCAAACAAGGATCATGCTCTAATGATGGATCACTATGTGTGTCACTAGGAGCTAAAGTTAATGCTTTTGAAAACATAAAAGATAAATCATCATTAATATCAACAACTACATACTTATCATCAGAATCATTAGTATTTGAAATATTATCATCAACATCATCATCTAGATTAATCACAATGGGATATTTTGTGAGGAGATGTAGAAGAAGAAGAAGAAGAAGCACCCTTCATAATCAACAACTTCAACTTTTGAGACGGTTGACTAAGGTAGTGCTTGTCTCAATGGTTAGGTGATGGCTGGGATGGTGGGAGGGAATCAACATTTGACTTCTTAAAAGAAGAATTATCTTTAGAACAAATCAAACAATCCTTGGCACGATGTATTTTTTGGTTTTATCTCACACTAATATTTCATTGTTTATGGATTGAAGATTATGTAGAAGGATTTTATGGATCACTCAACACTGGTTTCTTTTATTCCTTTTCGCTAGGAGTGGAAGGAGGAATAGAAAAATGAACACTAGGTTGAGAGATGAAAAATGAAAGATGTTTATCTCTTTGTATTTTATATGATATAGGGGGAGGAACTGCACCATAGAGAGGAGTAATATGATGAGTAGGAAGGAGTCCCAGTCGAAGATGAGGCTCACTCATGACCTATGGGGTAGGAAGAGCTACATCTATATCTATAGACGATGAATGATCCTTAGGGGAAGCAATAAAGGTAGACTCCAAAGGATTATCTAAGGAAAATTAAGCTATTCTCTTGGCTTTGAAATTTTTGTACGAAAGAAATAGGATACCTTTGCGAGGTTCAAGATGTGTATTTTTTTATTTCCAAAACAAATTAAGTGTGAATTTTTCTATATTATACAAAGGCTTGTAAAGGCTATGATTTATCCTTATAATTTTCCCATTGTGGGGGAACTTCAAACACTTGTGGATGGTATAAGGGATTGCTTTCATGTAAGTAAGCCAAGTATGACCCAACTTCACACAAAATTGATCTGAGGTAGGGATAACAACAAAGGAGATTCTAATCACTTAGATCCAACTTCCACATGAATAGTAATGGAACCTAAAGTGGGACAAGTGAAACCATCATGCACCTTGATCAAGACGTTAGATTCACCATGTTTGTCTAAATATAATTTTTGTTTATAACGATATTCTTCTATAACAACATTCACCATACATATTGGATCAATGAGCACCCCTTGAGTGGGTTTTTATTTGATTCTTGTAGCTATGTATAATGGACCATCAAGTGCCTTTATGATATCCATTTTAGTAAAGGTGATATTAGACTCATATCTAGGCTTAGGTTGGTCATGGTCTATAAGGTTCACAACATTGTTTTTGTCAAGCACGTAACTATTCGATATACGAATAATATCTTTAAGCTCAACAACATTTGTAGAATTGGAAGGCAAAGGATTAGTGAAAATTTTCAATTTTTGGTTAGGAGGTGCTACAGATTTATTCTATTTATCATTGAAACTATAAACAACTATTACATTAGAATCAATGAGGTCTTGAATTTCATGCTTTAGATGCATATGTTTCTCCATGTCATGGCTGGGTTGATGATGGTATTCACAAAAGGAATTAGAATCAAAGGAAGGTGAAAAAGGTTTGGAAGGATCTATAGGACAAATGTGAGGAAGTTGCATCATATTATTATTAATTAATTTAAGCATGATGCTATGCAAAGACTCAAAAAGGTATGTGAATTTGTGGTGTCAAAATGGTTTAGAAGAATAGTGAGTTACAACAAGCGGTGTTGTAGCTACAACTTGAGAAAAAGTGTTGTTAGAAGAATTGTTGATTTTGATAAAGTATTTGTTTTATTTTCTAAAATTTGGAAACGTTTAATGAGCTTATTTTTTCTTATCAACTAAATCCAAAGATTAAGAAGCTTCATATTGAATAACCTGGAGTTAAATATTAAAAAGTGTTGTGCATAAGTGTGTGAAGGATGTATTTTGACAAAAAATATCTTTTCTCTAATATTCCTTTGTAAATTATCAATGAAAATCCCTTGAATATCACCATCAAGAATAGGATAAGAAATTTGAGCATACAAATGTAAATATATACCAATAAAATAAGTTACTTTTTCCTTAAATCCTTGTTTACAATACAATAAATCAGTCAAAGTAACTTGTGGCCCAATTTTATTTCAAAAATGTTGTAAAACTACATCCACTAATTGTTGAAAATTGACAATTTAATAATTATGAAAATTAAAAAACCATTTCAAAGTTATGTGTTTCAAGGATCTAGGGAATTTTTTTACAAGGAACTTGTTATCATATAAAAAATCACTACATAAGGCATAAAATATTTTCACATGATTATGGGGTCACCTTTTCCACTATATTTCTCAAAATTTAAGGAATGTCAATGGTTTTTGGGAGTGAGGTTTGATGTATCTCAATGGAGAGTGGGATACTTGCATTATATGTAAGTATGGTGGATTGGGATTAGGTTGTGTGAATGATTTTTTTTGTAATGAAGAAACCTTTTGCATTGAAAATGGTTCATGGTGGATTTGGTAGATGAATTGGATTGGGAAAAAATTGAATATGATGGAGGGTTAGTATGATAAATAGGTGAGGGAGATAGTTGATGCATATTTTGAGAAATGAAAGGAAGAAAGGTGGAGTGTGGAACATAGTTGTATTGGTTTCTAGGATTCCCCCCACTACTAACATGTGTAGCATTACCATTTCGTGTAGTGGTATCCATAATGGAGGATGTGTATGTAGTAACATTGACTATAGATGTAGGCATGTGAATGGGTATCTAAATTTGGGCTCGAGGAGTGGGATTAGCAAGCACTTCTATGCAACTAGATAACTTCATAGTGTTTGCATCCACTATGTGAGCCATACCACAAAGAAAAATCACACCTTGTTCATCACTTTGCATTGATATTCTAAAGACTTCAATCAAGGGGATTGCCTCTCCACCCGTGTTATTGATTCACAAACTATTGAAGATCATCTAATTGTTTGTCCATCTTCTCCAATTTTTCATTAGATACTTGCATTGAAGGACCATCCTCATCATGAGAATCATTGGGGAAATGATTCTAATTTATGTTAGGCAAAGTAGGTGCTTGATGAAGGGTTGGGTATCCACCCAATATTCTATGGAATAATTTGGTCAACTCATGCTCAACAATCTTAGTATTTAAACCTTTCAAGGAATCCATGAGTCTATAACTTCTCACAAGAATATTGGATTAAAAAAAAAAGAGTTATGAAACTCATACATAAGTACAAGCTCCCACAACACACAGTTTCTCTTGAGAAAGAAGGAAAGAGGTAAAGGGAAAGGAGTTGGTTTATGCTTTCAATTCCCTCTTATACAATTGTGGAATGAATTGAAAGTATTAACAATGATATGAAATTATAAAAAGTGATTAAATAATGCAATATAGCAATGATATGATCAATTAACCAAATATTTAAGAAATGTGAAGCAATAAAATCATTAATTTTAAATGAATGCAAGAACATAAAGATGAATTTTAAAAATTGATGCTACTAAATCTGAAAAATTTATGCAATTTAAGCTCATATTTGAACATCCAAATGAAAAATTACGCAATTCTATGTCGAGTTCACCAAAAACATCATTGGGGGAGAATGGATTCCCAACCTAAACATGCAAATTAGGAATTGTTTTCCAATGGGGAAATTCCCAAATCATTCAAGGGTAATCAATTAGGCTAGCATACTATCCATAAGGAGATTTGAGTACTTAAATTGATTATCCTATGCTTGATGATAATGATTTAGAAATGATAAAACTGGAAATGATGCAAGAACAATGGATAATTTAATGGTTTTGATCATGAACAAAAAATAGAAAAATGCAAGACTAACAATAAAGTGAAAGCTATAGATATGATACTGAGATAGAGAAGAACCTATTCATAAAATTTGAGCTAGAAAATGCTAGTCTATGGTGCTTGGGTGCCCTATACTAAGAGTTTTCAGCTAAACAAAATCTTGAAATTTCTACTGCAATATTCTCCTCATGAATTTGTGATATTCTACCTTTGGATCTATCACCTACACATAGAAAAGAGGGAAAAATGTTAGGTGGTATAGGATTTTTTCAGTCAAAACCTAGATAGGAATTAACCTCCACTATACCAATGATTGATGATTGGAAATATGCAAAAAAACTTAAGGAAATGCTTGAAATGACAAATGATACCTTCTCAATGGATCTCCATTCTTTGAAGACTCATGAAAGTTTGATGATTTCTTGGGTAATGTATTGCATGCCTTCACTAATGGAGGAACACAAATTTTATCATTGATTTCTATCTTGAATGCCTTGAATTCTTAAATGCTTGATCTCTAATGCTCTTCTAAATTGCCTTGAATTTAAGACTCAATTGTTCTCACAAGAACTTGATAAGAAAAGAGATATTTATGTTCAAATGAGATATTTGTATTTATAAAAAACTTACACCTTTTCGAAAGGAATTTACAAAGAAGACCAACATCAGGGAGTATTTTATTTCTCCACAAATTCCCAACCAATATTGATTCAAATTTGGGCCAATATATGCCAATAAAGAGCTCCTAGAAACCATTGACTAGGAGGAACAAGGTGCCATAACATTGGCTTTTTTGTGCCAAAATCTTGGTTAGTTAGCTCATGATTGTGTTGGTATTTTAGACTTGGCTATAAGATGACCACAATTAGTCATAAAATAAGGGGCATGAAGCACAATGACCAAAGTGAACCCAAAATAAGTGTGAAATTGAACTCACAATTAAAAGAGTACAATTTATGACACTAGATGTTAAAGCCTTTCAAATCCTCATAGGTCCATGTAACGATATCATCATATTGTTGACAAAGCTTAACAAAGATTTCTTGTTCAAATATAGAGTATACCTTTCCCAAGTTATATGTATTCCCCTCAGCTACAACAAATGATTTGTAGTCACCTTTCTTTGCAATTTGGTTCATTTTCTTGTTCTTTAGTTGATCACCAAAATTGAATATACCTTCCAAGGTGACTAGAATTCTGTTAGGAATAAGGTGTCTCAACCTTGGATAATTCCTATTCTTATTATTTGTTTTGTAAAATGTATTTCTTGCAAATAATGTAATTAAGTGTGAGTGTACATGTCTAGTTGGCATGTTGATGTGTCACTCCACTTGATGTGTCGGCATCTTGAATTGTGTGTAAGGAGATCATGGCTGAAACGGTTATGACGGATTCCTATGACACGTAAGAGCTATGTCTGGAAGATTCAATGACGGGTGAAGACATGTGGCAACTGATAAAGTTGAGTACTGTACACTCTTCCACGATAGTAAAACCCTAAAACAGTTATCTTTGAAAGTTGCCCTAAAAAGGGAAGCACATGATATAAGCATTTTTTAGGGTTGTGAAGATGTGTGATGTGAGTGTATTGTTGGAACGTTTTGATGCTGCCGTATTTTGTCTTCAAGTGTTGGAAATCTCCTAAAAGAACTTGCATTGCAAGTGTGTTGTAACCGTTGTGTTGAAGATAATACATTGTGTAGGTTTTGGAGTGCTGGGGTTTTTTACCGAAAGGTTTTCCCTAGGGTAAATCATTGTGTCATTCTTTATTTTCTGTATGTATGGTATATTGCTGCAATATCATTGTTAAGTAGATTAACAAATCTGAAATTGTAAGGGTTTAAAATGAATTTGCACCATACTTTCCTTAAGAGATTAGTGTAGGAAGCTGTTTCCGCACCTGAGTTTCCTTACAACTTCTAGGTAGTTGTTAAATTTGAGTTGCATGATCTGATCTCCATATTGATCTTTTATTATAGATTATTTTTTAGTAGAAAATTATACTTTATTTTGTAATAAATTGATAATTTATTGATCACCTTTGAAACCTACCAATTTACTTGGTTGTCTAGGATAGCAGGCCTTACAAAAAGCTTTATATGCTACTCTTTTTTGTTTGCAACATGTGCTAGTATATCAAACTAAGCACCAAGTACTACAAGTCTACCAACATGCTTGTTTTATCTTTTAGGAATGCTTTATATGTTGAAGGCCACAAAACCTTCAATCAAATATTAAAATCTATGTTTGTATGATTTGAGTAGATTTTTTCTTGCTATTTTTTGAGCTCTAATTTTTTTAATAATCAACTCACTATCTCCAAATACTGAAAAAAAATTGATATTTTTCTTCTATGCAAGATGGAGACCTTGAATAAGAGCTTGATATTTAGCTACATTTTTAGTGCAACTAAACTGAATATTGAAAGAAAAATGATATCTCTCCTAGTTAGGAGAGACTAGCATTACACCAACACTAACACCATTCTTGTTTCTTGAACCATCAAAATTTTGGAGTAATTATAGCCTACATGGGTAGAAAAGTTGGCTTGGGGCATGGGTTTTCTCCCCATTGGTTTCAGATTTGACTCTAAACCTCGGGCTAAACTAATGTATGTGGTTTGTGGGCGATTGTGTGTATCCCTAGTGGATTAGTCTCACCTTAGCTCACCCCTTCCTAGCCCCAACTTGGTAGTTTGTAAAACCACGGTAAGGTAGGCTTTGTTAGAGTAAAGGTTTTAACTTAATTATGTTAATTAAGTTACCTTTATTCCTCTCTTAAGATTTCACTTTAGTTTGCATATTGTGACATTTAATAATTATATTAATTATTAAATGTCTACCTATTAGGGTTACTTTTAGGGTTGCACAATCTCCTTTTATAAGGATTGACCATTGTATTTTATTTTCTCTCTCTGATTAATACATTTTTAAGCTTTCAGAGCACCCTTGCTTTTTTGTCTCCATCTCTTCTTTTTGTGACAGGTTATTTGCATGCAAGTGATCTTCAAGGTCTATGAAGTTGGATTTCATAACTTCTACATGGTATCAGAGCGTTAGACCTGTGGCTACCTATTCATCTTTTGAAGACATTTCCTCATGGTGATTTTTAGGGTTTCAAGCTATGACAATTTTTTGCCAGATCAGAGGGTTTTTCCATCATTTTTTGAGAAATTTTGACTTTGATCTTTCAAATAGTGCATGTTGGTGCAAACTGGACCTCATAGATGCACTCAGAAGGCCCAAAAACCCCTCTTTTCATATAAAATATTATAGGGTTTTCTAAAAATTGTTTTCTTTTTTGTTTTTGAGGACTTTTTTTTTTGATGAATAGGCAAATATCTATATTAATTTAAAGATAAGAATACATATTCACAAAAAAAGGGCGGGTGGTAAGAAGGAACACCTCGAGATTCACATGGGAAACACCAAAAAAAACAAAATATCAGATCATGTGGGCCGAGCCCAGAAGTCTAAAAGCATAAATAATTAAAACAAATAGGCCATTAAGCGGCCAAAGTAGTGCCAACAGAGCCCGGGGGGTCTCTGTCATCCATGTTTTTCCCCCATACATCAACAAGGTCTGGAGTGACATCAAGAGGAGCACCCCAACCATCATCATCTTTATCTTTATCCTTATCTTCTTCCTCACACCAGGGCAAGATTGCAAGCGCTAGCCGCAGAAAACTTTTACCACTGCCAGGCCATCTAGAACCATAAGCAAGTGGAGTATCAAAAGGCCTCCCAAAACCGTCACCGCCGCTCCTAGTCACACCACCAGAAGGCCACCCCTGAGAAACCCATGGTGGAGGAGAGAAAGAACAATGAGGAGGGTGAGAGTCCCGCCGGACAGGGGGCTAGGATCGGGGGTGAGCGAAGCCACTCCGCTGTCGGCCCAAAGAGGGTGACCGACCGCGGGAGGAAGAGGGCGAGTCGGGGACCTGAGCCACAACACATGGGGCATTGCCCTATTGGTCCAGGAGGACCTATAGGTGAGCCACCTCCAGTGAAACTTTATTAGCTTGCACTTGAATCTGTAATAGAACATTAGAACATATAACAACTTTAGCATAGAGAGAAATATTAACATCTAATTGAGAATGAGCAAAGATGCAAGAATTTTTGTCTTTCCAGATGTTGAAGAGGATTTCCACCTTGAAAGTGTGCCAAAGCTAGGTGAATTTAACAAGGATCCCTAGTGGATCTCCAAGCAGAACCATATGCCAAGAAAAGGGTTTTGGCCGGAATAGCCGAAAAAAATCATGTATCCAGGTCCAAAGCTGCCGAGCTCTGGGACAAAACCAAAAAAGATGCTTGAAGCTTTCTAGCTGCCCACAAAAAGGGAAATGAGAGTCTTTGACCCCCAAGTGGATAAGATGAGATCCCACAGGAAAGCCTTGGAAAATAAACTACCAGAAAAATCCATACGAATGTAAGGATCCATACAAACGCATCGATTTTAGTATCGTTTTGCCTCAATTTTTCGTGCCATATTTTTTGATGCCCAAATTATTTTTGAGTTGCTTTGATTTTTGTGCCATTATTTTCTTGATTTTTTGTGTCCCCTCAGTTTCTGTGTTGCCTCGGTTTTCATGCCATGAAGATATAGAAGAATATTTATTAATTTTTTAATCTTTAAATTAATAAAATATTTGGTTTAATTCCTAAATAAGTACTTTTAGTAAACTTGTCATATCTTGGGCATACGGTGTCGAAATCAGGCAAATGAGATATCGTCAAAAATCTGGTTTTGGGCAGTATCCAATGGTGCAGGTTTGATTTTCTGGGTTTTCCATTTTGACGCATTTTTTCTAGTCAAATTCAGATGATAGTTTTTGCATTCTGGGAGACATAACTTTTGCATCTGAGCTCCATTTTGTGCAAACGAATAAGCGTTGGAAAGGTGTTGTAGTTCTCTTTCCATATTTACAATTTATTTGATCAGAAAATATACCAAATAAATTTTATTTAGTTCTGTGTGTTTTTACACTTTGCATGATTACTTGGACATTCTGGCACCTACATGGGTTTTTTTTGTGTTGGATGGATTATATTCATATGGTTTATCATGGCTAAGATCATTAGTCTTTGATTTTTTCATTTGAAGAGTTATCATGGGTTTTTCTACTCACCCTTATGTAATCCAACTGGATAAGGATAATTATGAGTCATGGCCAAAGGGCATACTTACACATTGTAAGTGGCTCCATATTTTTCCTTATTTATATGATCTCATACCTACATCAAACACATCAATATGTTTATTTGCATGGGTTATTATTCAAGATCATATTGTAGGGGTTATTGGTTGTAGTGTTGATTTTGACACTTTGTGTGCTTTATCTGACATTCGTTGTCCTTGCACACTTTGGAAACATATTTGAAAGATTTTTGGAGACTCTAATATCTCTCCATTTCCAAAGGATCCTACTGCAAATTGTCTCATCCCTCTTGCAAATGTATATTTCATAGCCTATGATAACCGTACTTTAGAGGAGCTTGAGTATCTTATAGGTCTTTCATGTGCCGATGGTTCAGAGACTTGTATTCATGTCCTCTCATTCAATTTCCCTCTAAAGGTTTTCAAAAATCTATCACATCCTCTTACATTGGAAATAAATTCTCTTACATCCTCTCAAATCTCAACCAATTTCATTCAATTCCTCTTACACCATTTTCAAATTCTCAACCAATTTCATTCAATTCCTCTTACACAATTTTCAAATTCTCAACCATCTTCATTTACTTCTCTTCCATCCTCCTCCACTCACACATTTCCCAAACTATGCTCCACCCTCATCCAATAGAATTATGACACTTGGCACATTCTCATTGGCTCTCAATTTATCCCACATTCATCAAATCCTCTCATCCTTCAACCCTTGAATTCTATAAATAGAGGAATCATTTTCATAATATGGATCCACAACTTCATGCATTATCATTATAGTCATTTGAGTTCATAGGAATCACCATTTTCATATTATTTTTTAATTCATATCCACTACTTAGCATCATTTCAACACTTGGATCATCTTCAAATCAACAAGATTAGCAATTGGGATTGGGAAAGGGCTTCTTTCCACATCAAAGGAGCACCAATCCCCCTATGGGATTGAAGTTTAGTTAATTTAGTTGATTACATGCTTTGTTCTTGATTTATTTCATGTTTTCATCTTGTTCTTCAAAGAATTTCATAGGGAACATTAGATTTATGCTTTCTAGCATGTTTGACACTATTTTGTTACTCTCTTGTTAGTTTTTGTAGGTTTGGTGTTCACACAAATTATTTTTAATAGGGATATATTATAGATGACTATCTTCTATCCATTCTTCATGAGAACCCTACCCTTTGAAAACAAGACTATTATGTGGCTGTGTAGCATTGTCATTTGTTTCATGGGATTTCCAGGATCTCAAATGACCATCCTCTTATTCTTCATATCACTTTCCTCTTCTTGTTCAAGGATTTTTTTACAGTCATTGCCCACTTGAACTACCATCCTTTCACTATAATTTTAGGAGGTCTTTAGACACTACCTCATGTCTATCGTTATTTCCTTCTTGAATTAAAAGGTTACTATGAAGACCATTGCACTGTCTTCAAAATAGTATCTTCTACAGTCAGATGTCCTTTATTTCTTCCAATAATTGTGCAATAACTATGTGATCAACTTCTGATCTATTTTTATGACCATATCCCTCATGTCTTGAATTATTGCCATACCTTTTAAAGAATTGTTTTGTTCACTAAATCCAACAAGGATTCCATATATCCATCTAGATTCATCTTATACCCATATTAATATCTCACATAAATCTCCTATCTTTGATAGCTTTAGATCTACCCTTTGATAATATAACAAGTATGCCTTGCCTTTTGTGAATTCAATTGTCTATTGTTAAATGTGTCACTACCATTTGCCAAGGATTCATTGGCATCTAAAATGTTGTCACACACTCATCATTATCTACCTTCTATGATGATTTTACTCTTATGTTTGATGATAGGGCCATGTACTATCCATGATAGTGTTGCTCGATGTTTTTTCATAAGGCCTATAACTCATGACTATGTCAAGTATTCATGCAAAACACTTAGGGTTTTCATCACCATGGCTATCATCACAAAGATTTTCATTCCTCAGGCCTACTTTAATAATTTATGTCAAGTGTTATGTTCATTATCTTTGTGACTTATCCCTTAGGATCTTTTCTTATTCTTGGACTACTACCATTTGGATTGCAGTATTTTATGTCCCTACAATTTCAATTTATTTTGTTATTTGTTGAATGATGCTCTCAATTTTGGGGTTGAATTGAGGATGTAGTTTCCATACCATCCTAATTCTCACTTTCATGAGTTATGCACTCTTTGTGAGTGACATAATTTATCTTGTGTGAAATGATCCCAATGTCATATAAAGAATTTTATTTTTCTTCTTGGACTGTATGTGTTCATATGATTGTCTTCTACCCCATGCTACAAGTCCATGTATATTCTAGTGTGTTTTGTGGCAAATCAATTATCTACTACTTGCTTATAGGGACCACCTCTCTCTTACATGAGTTCCTTTTCTAAGATGTTACTTAACTATCCTTGATTTGGACACTCATGAATTATCCTTTGAGAAAATTTTCATATTCATGTTTAGCAAACTTTGTCCCCTTCTCTTATTTTGAAACTATCACATATAGTTAGTGCCCATTACCATTTTCATCTGTTCATTTTTCAGAGGACTATATGCACTTGCATGGTTGAAGGAAGATGATCTATCATGACCATAAAACATATTCAAAATATCATTTCTCTAATTGAAGGTGCATTTTCATGTGAAATTATCTTACAACAACATTTTTCAGGCATTAAAAGTGGAGAAATAGTGAATATGGACATTGTAATACCATTTTCAAGATGGAAAATTAGTGCAAAGGTGTTAGAATGAGCATAAACCTCCTAGATACCTCCCATTAAAGTTTGAAGATAATCCTAGCCAACATGAAGGACTACATAATATCATGCAAAGAGACCTATAGTGACTAAAAAACCTAACATGAACCTAATTTTTTGAACTCAAACTCTCATAAAAAAATTCCCTCTTTAATTCATGCACATGGACCTTCAAGGGTTAGTGTTAGTAATTGAAGATTGGATTGTTTCAAGTAATAATTAATTTTGTTGGTATAATTTATCTTAGAAGGATCAAGATGCTTTGGTGCGAAAATGAGAGCTATAATAATAGTAATCCACCCACTCCAACATGTTCAAATTGATGGTTTAGCCCAACAAGATGAAGAACATAAAAAATTGCCTCCTGACAACTTTTTACTGAACACAACTAACACTTTTTGTAACATTTAAAACATTACCACCATGATGAAATGAATTGGATATATAAAAAATAAGAGAGGTTATTGTGAAGAGACCCTATGTGACCATGTAACTTCAAACATAAATTTTCCAGGTGCCATGATTTTTGAGAAACAACCCATCAATGTTTGCCACTTTTTGACATTTAGGGATCTTAAGAGAAAGCATTGGCACAATGTAGACCAAAATGATCAAGTATGATGGGGTATGAAATATGACCTTTCCTAGCATAAAATCACCCACTTGGACATTTTGACACTATCTATTTGGCTCTACGATAGACAAACCAAAAGTTACACTACCTTGCAAATTTCTCTCCAATACATTTGATGCTTTTTACATGTGAAAACTAGTCTGCACAAAAAAATAGATTAGATTTTTTAAAATTTGAGAGATTTTATTGTGGAGGGACCCTACATGACCCTATTAATTCTGATGAAATGTTTCTAGGTGTCATGATTTTCAAGAAACAATTTGTCAAAGTTTTCCATTGTTTGGCACTTAGGGATCTTAAGAGAAAGTGTTGACATAATGTAGTCTGGAATAATTAGGTAAGATTAAGTGTGAAATAGGACCTTTCATAGCATAAACTACCCATATGGATGTGTTGGAACTATTTATTTGGCCCCATGATGTATAAATACAAAGTATGGCTCTTTACAAGTTTTTACTAAACACAATTGATGCTTTTTGCAACATTTAAAAAATTGTCACCATGGTCAAGTGGATTGGAGATTTCAAAAACTAGGAGAGGTGGTTGTGGAGGGAACCTACATGGCCTTATAAATTTAAATGAAACATTTGTAGGTGCCATAGATTTTGAGAAATATCTTGTCAAAGCTTGGTACTTTTTGGCACTTAGGGCACTTAAGGTAAAGTGTTGGCACAATGTAGCTTGCAACATTTGAGAAAGTTGGGGTGTGAAATAGTACCTTTCCTACTATGAAATCACTTATTTGGATGTGTTGGCACTATCAATTTAGCCCCATAATGCATGTAATGCAAAGTATAGCTCTTGATAAGTTTCCCTCGAGTCAAACAATTGAGGATAGGGTTTAAAATTTTGCATAAGAGTATTCAAGGACAGTTGTGAGGAACTAGGGAAAAATAAAGTGGAGTAGGTTGTGCAATTCAAGAAGCTTAGGTACACCCTATTTTGGTTGAGCTTAACATTAACTAGTTATTGAACTAATCTTTTTGAATTATTCTTTGTAAGGCAAGTGTAGATATGAAAAGAAGAATAAATAATGACATGTGGGAGTGTCAATAGTTTGAGAGCATACATATCATCATAAGATTTATTTTCCAATGGTGGTACCTTCAAAACCTTACTTGAAACCATTATGGAATTTGATTAAAAATAACATAACACAAATATGAAATTCATAATGCATTGAGGATATAGTTAAAGGACAATTTCCTTGAGTCAAGCAATTGAGGAAAATTTCTTAAAGTCTACATAAGAGTATTCAAGAATAGTCACGAGGAAACAATCCAATTTTTTTAAAAGAGTCACCAAAGGATAGTCTCCCAATAATGGTCACATATTAGTAAGAGAAAAGACTCATCTAATTATGAAACTAGAAGAGACCTAAAGGAACAACATGATAGATCTATATTACCATCATAGGGTTCTTGCATAATCAATAATTCAAAGAGAGTATTGAATCATTCATAAACATGTCAAAGCTAGTAACTATGTATTATGATAACCCTAGGATAGTTCAATATTAAGTGACTATGACAGTCAAAGACAAACTTCATGTGAAGTGTATGAAAATCAAACCTCATAGGCGATAGTAAAGGCTAATGACAAACATGTGCATGATATTTATGAGATCTCAATCAAGCCAAAATTAATGGTAGATGGATTATTTCCAAAGGATTTTAAGTATGCTAGTAGATAAAGTATTTCCAAAGGACTATAAGATAGAAGGACAAGAAAATAAAGACCTTGCCAACATAATAGTATGTTGGTTTTAACAAACCTAAAACAAATTCAAATTCTATAGATGAGCATATAGTAAAAGGGTTAAGATAAGAAGCTCCTAGAAGTGGTGACAAGTGTCATATCCTATCCTAAAAATTCTTCCATTTCCCCAAAGGTCCCATCCTTTTAAATGTACTTCTCAAATACCATATAAGCATGTTTGAGGAAGTTGCAATAGTTTGAGAATATTAGGAGATAGTACTCATGAAGTTATGGTTGTCCTAATAAATTTATGACAATCCTAATGAAGTTATGATTATCCTAATGAATTTATGATAGTCCTAATGTAGTTCTGATAGTCCTCATAAAGTTATGATTGTCATAATGAACCTTAGACCATCCTAATGAACCTATGACAATCACATCTCAAATTATGACTATCCTAATAAATTTATAATACTCCTAATGAATTTATGATAGTCCTAAAGAACTTATGGTTGTCCTAATGAACCTATGAATAAATTCTAGAATTTCTTTTGCATCCTTAGAAAACTTAACCCTACAAACATGAAAATACTAGCATTTCTGATTGTATTAAATTTGCATTGCCTCATAAAACAAGCCAATACACACAAATACATCAAGCCTACCATATTTGGGGATGTTAGAAATAATTATTTTAAACCTACATGATTAAAATTATAAATTTAAATTTATCTTCTTTTCTTATGCATTGGCCCTTTGTTGTCCATAGTATTATCACAAGATTAATTCTAATGTACCAAGTTGACCTTCCTTAGGATTAGGTATTGGATTATTCTCTAGGATTCATGGAGATACACTTTGTGTGCCAAATTTTTTGGGAATACGATGCCATTTAATTACATTCTAAACATATTTCATGTATCTCCTAAGTCCTTGGAATGGGTTTCACAACTCTAGGATTAGGAAGAGATTAATTTGGAATGAAATAAATATTTAATTTGAAATTTGTAATCATATCTAAGTGTTAGGAGCATTTGGGGAGGCATTGGAATGAGCTCCTACAAAATAGGAGCACATGGGCGCACACGTGGGAGGTGGGATCCACCTTGGTTTAGTTAACTGATTGGTGAATTGAGTACACTTCAGAAATACATCCTAGGTTTCTACAAAATAGGGATTTTGATTTATGCATGCTGAGTACCTATAAAATAGGGATTGAAGTTCAATTCAGTTTACTTTCAGTTATCTTTAGTTGTGTGTTAGTTAATCTCAATTGACTTGAGTTGCATGGATAGATAACAGGTTGATACATTTAGTGAACAAATGGAGGATCATGCATGCACATTATTTTGCATGAATCAGTAACAGATGTGTTTCAGTTAACAAAGATTAACTTGGGCCCACCTTGGGCACCCAAGTTGGCATCTTTGAGTTACAACTATTGCATGGAAAATATATTTATGATGCTTAGTTAAGTGGGACCCATTTTGGATGCCTTCTTTGAGGATGAGCTTGTAGAAGATATTTTTGACATCAACGAGGTTAACACTTTAGTGTTGGGCACCAAATTTGAGGGAGACTATTGTTTGACTTTGTCATGCATGTTTGAACTCAACTTGGCAACCCTAGGCATGGATTTTCTCAAGAGGATTTGTGATATTATATATGTTAACTCTTCTGAGTTTGTAAGGAAGAATATTGTCTATATTGCAACAATTGTATGAGAGAGTTTTGTGAGAAAATATTGTAGGTTGTGAAGAATATTTCTTGAAGACAGAAGAAGCACATCAAGGAGAATTGAATCCGTATTATTGTAACTCATTCAAAGGTTAAATAATACAAGCAATAACAATTCTGGTGGAGTTTTTAACGTGAAAGGGTTTTCTCCACGTACGTGTGGTGTCTTTTCTATTTTGTCTTATATTTTTTCTATAAATATTTTGTCTACTTTCTACAACATTAAAATTGATCTAATTCAATATTAATCATACATAAGAGATTGTGACAAAGAATACTAAAATTGAATCTACAGTCACACAGGATTTACAAATTTTAAGCTAAATTATTCTATAGTTTTACCTTCATTTTAAACAAAAATATTATCCTACGCCTTCAAGTGTTTCATCATATGCTCCCAACCCTAGTTAATATGATGATTATAATGCTAAAGTATTTTATAGTGAGGCATCATCTACTTAGGTAAATAGTTGCATGTACTACCTAAATCCATATCACAATAGAAAAGTGAATAGAAAAGAAGATGATCTTATGAGCCATGTGGAGATGCTTGAGCTTGATATCTTTCAATCTAGGGCCCAACTTGTTACCCTAAAGTCCCAAAATGTAAAACCTTCCAAGGTGGCCCTTGTTGCTAATAGCTTATTTATATGATTTCATTGTTCATTTCTAGATACATACATATATACATAAGCCTTACACATCAACAAACATATAATGTACATGTGGCACATTACAGTATCATACAATATATCTCAATACACCATAATCAATCACATAATCATCATAAAAAACATTTAATATAAATAAAACTCACTAAAAATACATAAAGAACATTGAAATAAAATAAAATAAAGATATCTAATTCTATACCACACAAGACTATACAACACCTCCAAATGAATACTATACGCATCACATACTACAAGTGTACTCATTCTTCAATGTTGTAAATCTTAACCGTCCATGCAATCTTAAGGTAGAATAGAACTCATCCTCTACTACATTTATTCTTAATAGCCTTATCCCAAAAATTTCTAACTACATAGATCAACTTAACATAATTACACGAATTCACACACTAATAAACAATACATACAAGATAATACTAAAACCAAAAACACTAATGAATACAAGACACATATAACCACATAAATATAACGAAAAAACACATACATAATAACATGAGTTAAGATATATATCAAGTTTATATTTATTACAAGAGCAAGTACAAAGGAAGGTGGAACTAGGTTTGATTTATGAAGTGTGATAAACCTATAACCTATGATTTTGAAGCATTTATTTTGTTTGAATGAATTAAATTACATAACTAAATCAGTTAGAACTAAGAAGTAATTGAATATATGTATTTATAAATCAACTTGAATTTACATATTTGATTTACAATCAACCCACCTGATGAGAGTCGAATATGCTCTATTTTACGTCATATTTTATGCCTTCCAATATGCCTTCATATCCATTTCTATATACCATTTCCATACAATTTTACCATTTTATATTGCATATGGTTTAATATATATAAGTAATATTTAATCAAGTTTTTAGATAAAATAGTGAATAAATAATATCAGATTGTATTTACTAATATTTCTTCCATGTCAAGAAACTATATATTGTAGCATGTAGATTTAAAGGTCTAGATCTTCCTATCACTTTGTATGTTAAACTTCTTGTCATGCAACTCTCTGCCACAGTGGACTTTCATGATTGCAAGCTATCAATTTCTATTTCTTCCACGTTATTTTCCTACAATACAATAGTCACTTCATTTGTACGGATTTTTATCTCTTTTCCAGCTTAGTTCATGACTTCTCCCAATGGCCACACTATTTGGTGAAGTAGATCAAGTTGAGGAAATAAACATGTGACAGAGGAAGCACTTGGCAGCTATTTGGGGATACCCGAAAATATTCTATTTTGTAACAAGACAAAGTTTAATTCATGACCAACAAAAATAGAGCAGACTCGACCAAATGGAATATGGGAGGGAACCCATGGTGCAGGTGGTTGTATAGCTAGATAAAACACCAACTATTCCCGTCTCTATTTCTAATCATTGTTATAATAGAATTTTTTATGATTCATGGCCATTCCCAAAGGATTTACATGAGCCTCTTGCTCACTAGTTTGTTGAAACAAACTATTTAATATTTCTTTAGTTATTGGTTATTATAAACTCATCATATACTTATATATATGTTTATTATATAAATAAGGGGAGGGTATATTTTAATATAGATATTGGTGTGACCAGCGCAAGACATTATACAGGAAGATTTGTGTATGTAGACTTTGTAATATTTCAAAATGAATAAAACAATATTATTCTAATCAAGATAGTGAGAAGGTTGTTTGTGCTCCCTCACCAAGTGTGCTGAGGAGGCATGATCCACTTCTCCGGATGTTTGGCGATTTACATTAGATTAGATGTGTGTTTCTTTATGTTATTTCGTAAATATCATTTTTATTCTATTTGCAAGCGTGTTCTGTTGTTTATTTCACATAAGATTGTTTTCTAGATTAAATATTCATGCTTTATATCACCTTTTGATTTTCAAATTAGCTTTCTTTGGAGCTGTGTGTTTAATGTATGTTACTGTCATACTGTTGTCAAGAAGTGACAGTTCTTGATGAAAAAACTATTTTCATTGGTTGTAAGTTTATTTTTGTAGGTTGTGTTTCATCCCCACTCATCTCACTACTTGCAAGCCTTATGTAAATAGCCACGACATATTTCACAATTCTACATTCCCTGGATTGACATATAGACCAAGCCGAATCCACTATTTTCTTCTTATTATTCTCTGCCCCAGTATTGGCCTATCACCATCAAATCATACAAGTCTTCTCTACTCTTTATTGTGTCAAGTACTTCCTCATGGTCAAACTCATGAACCTTCCATAATTTCATGTTAAATGGTCTACCCTCATATTTGATCAAATGAACATTTGATGCCACAATGAGGTTTGAGTAATGAAGAATATTTTGATGCATGCCAAATTCCTCAAACAACCAAATATCTTACTTCTTAAGTTTGTACCTTCTAAGCCATGTTATAGTAACTACCACTGACCTTGTAGGATACTTGATGGTTTCTCCATCTATAACAAGGGCCTTTAATTTATTTTTTGTCTCAACACAATGACACAAGCAATAATTTTTTGCCTCTTCATTGTATTCATCTACAATAATTTCATAAACATTAGACATTGATATGTACATCCAATTAGATGAATTTGGTCAACAATACAAAAAAAAAAAAAAAGTAAGATAAAATTAGGAATTTCTTAAACTATGCATGTAAATGTATTACTTGGTTGAACTAGATCTAATATGTGATCATTCCAAGCTTGATTTGGACATAAGAAAATCATACTATCTTCCAAATATGAGTACTCCATGAAACCACATTAGAGCTTCTAAAAGTGTTTAGCTCACTTGATCCTATCAAGGTACAACAATCCTCATATTTTGCAATGTTAGTACCATCTAGTAACCCAAAAAAATTATGAACTATATAATTACCTTCATTACCTAGAGCCATTGTATTGTTATACTATTCAACGATAAATTTCACATTTGTCAACTTTGCATTGTCTTTGTACTTCAACTCTTCTTGTGCTAAGGCTCTTTTAATACATGCTCATGCATCATCATGCTCCCCCCTTCCATGACCAGCCTCACGTAAATTCAACATGTTTTGAACACTTGTAATCTTATGCATCCTGCTCAACCAATATAACATCCGCAGGTTCTTGAATTTTGATGCATAATTATCTGACCATATGATATGTTGATGAAAAGATATGCCCCTTCTAGCCAAATCATGGTAGAACATCTAAAAGAAGCCTTGCATGAACTTTGTAGAATATGTGTGATCATCATTGATATAAAAATGATACACCCTTAATATCTTTTTGTCATTCTCTATACTATCACCTGCATGAATAAATGATATACACAAAAATATAGCAACTTGTGTGGAGATGTAATGCTATGATTGCATCTAATTATGTGATTGTAGAGTCTAGTTCTTTGCAAAGTCAACAACTGAAACAATGGTATCAAGTAGAAACATGCTCTTACATAACTTGAATTGCAAGTCCAACATTAAGCTCTATGGGTATACCTTGCATACTCATACACTATAGTCTCTCAAAAAATAGACATAAACGAACACACTATAATATTTTTACTAACCATCTAATACCTTTTCTATTTTTTAACATCTTTAATACTATAAGCCATTGTCTTATATTTTCCAAATTCTTCTAGCTCATTTTCAATTGCATGTGTACTTTCCAGATGTTCATAAATTGGTAAGTATTGTAAGCCACCACAATGATTACATACATGTCATCCAAGCATAATTTCTTGTAGAATAATTGACCATCCACTCTTTCACATAAAATGCTCGATATGAATTCTCTTGAATATCTAGGTGGAGCATATATTTTACACTCCTATAAAACATCATTATTAATCAAATCTAAACATACATGTCAATAAACATCATAATGGTTAGAAAAACCAATATACACTCTATAAAAAGTAGTACGTGTGTGATTTAATTTGACTTAAAACGATTTAACATTTCAAAATACCTTTGAAATTTTTTAATTTGAGGATACATCTCTAAAAAGTTAGCAAAAAAAAGTGTTTGAGTCAAATCCAAAAAATTCTTTGGAGTGGTTCACAGTTTCAACTACCAATTCTACATCTCTCTGATTAGGAGATACTCTTGTGTTATTCTTATAAAATTATTCAAAAAGGGATCTCAAGGCTTCAACAATTAGTTTATCTTTTCATGGGAGTCTACTAGACAATGCTCATAATTCATTATTATTTGGGTCCTCCACTCTTTGATGCCTTTTGATAGATCTCATTAGACTTTTTCTACTTTTTATCAATGATTGACTTGTCTTTCTAATGAGATGATATTTCTTGGTTTGATTTCTTACTATTGTTGGTGTAATGACACGTCGTGTGACATTACTATCTTTGGTGTGTGAGGTGGAACCCACACTCTCATATGCAATCATTAGATTCTTGAAAATAATTTCTCACTTGAAGCATCTGATGTTCTTAGCCCAAGAATCTTCATAATGGACCTAAATTTTAGATTTCTTATTTCAAAAAATAGCTGACATGTTCTAGTTTCATTTAATTTTTCAAAAAATAATCTCTAAATATTATTAGCATATCTTCAACAAGTATGCTTTGGAATATTATCAACCATCAGTTTAAAAATATTCTCATCAATATCAATAAAAAACATAAGATTTCTATATAAAAATATAGGAGGTGTTCTCAAAGACAAAGTTGACTCAACATTAGGAATTTCATTAATATTTAAATGCTCGATGGGATAGATGGAATACCTTCAATCAAAGATGAAAAAGATGACATACCTTGAAGTTGAGATGGAAAATATGGTGTACTTTCAACTTCATATGTGAAAGATGGTGTGCCTCCAAATTGAGATGTGAAAGATGGAATACCTTCATCTTCACATGTGAATGATGATGTACTCTTAAGTTGAGATATAGTAGATAGTGTGCCTCCAACTTAGTTGATTTAATAATTAATTATATGTTTTTGATAAGGTAAGAAAGGTTTTGAAAGGACCAAGAACATTTTACAAAGATAAGAAAAAAAAACACTTCCAAACATCAAAGTCTCAAACTCTTCCAAAGAAATAGAGAAACAACACCAGTGGAAACACCGTAGAAACACAACAGAAACACAAACAGCACCTAGTCACCAAATAAATAGGAGTGACAAAACAATCAGAACCAAAAATAGTCCTAAGTCAAAGCCAAAGAAACATCAAGTCCAAGAGCCAAAAAGGATATAGAAAGCAAACATAGGATGCAAATGAAGATCCCATCACCAACCATAAACCCCACAGGCAATAGAAAATTGACTACCCAGTAATAGAAACTCTGAGCCATCCTTGAAACACCTGTCAAACTAGTAATCTAACTCAATATTTGTATCTAAAGGAGATAGCTCCTCTCTATTGGAGAGAATCACATGAAAATATTTCCCACTGAACACAGAGAACTCCAGTAGTCCCATAGTCCAACTCAATAGGATTAGATCCCACCTCGAAATGGATGACAATAGAGAAAACCAGAAAAGGAAGCTTCCAACCAAAACCGCATCACCCATCTTCACCTTGATAGAAGATGAATCTATCTCAATAGGAACAGGCTATAGAATCAAGGATAAATCCACTACTCCCATAGAAAAAGTAAACACACCATGCTTTAGCAAACCCGACAACAAGAAATTTAAAAGGAGCAAAAACAACAAAAATATCTAGGTTGTAAGAGAAGATAACCCAACCACCATGAGGATAGAGAACCACATGTGCAAGCATCACTTGGTATTAAGCACCCAACACAAACACATCCAGGAGGAGGCTCGAAAGAAATCCAAAACCCAAAAGGCAACCACCGAGGACAAAAACTAGCCCCACAAAGCCACACCCATCAGCCAAAATTGGTAGAAGCCCACAAAAGCTTCAACAACAAAACCTCTAAGGCTGTACCCAATAGAGGAGAAAGCAAGCATAACCCAAAATTCATCTATTGAGGATAAAAATAGCCCCAAAGAGCTACACCCACCAGCCAAAACTGGTAGAGACCCATAAAAGCTTCAAAATAAAGTCTTTGACGTTGCACCGAATTGAGGAGAAAGCACCACCGCCACACCAAAACTCACCAGAAGAAATTTCAAAGCTCACAGAAGAATTCCAAAAGAGCTTTTAGGATATCCCCCACTAAACACCTCTATAGAAACAATATGACAAAGTGGAGAAATATCATGCACACCAAAAATAGAGACAAGCAAACCACAGAGTTCACAAGAATCCCCTTTCCCAAGTGTGCCCAGAAGAGAAAGACAAACCCAAAACCAAGGCAATGCAAAGAATCATACCATATGAAGCAAAAAAGCACACCCATCTTAGTGCAACAAAGCCAAACAAGGCCAAGAATGCAAGAGATAAGCAAGGAAACCTCCAAGCTCAACAACTCCACAAGGGAGTAGAGGATCATCACAATGAAAGCCGAAAAGAAGAACACAAGCACCCCCAATAGCTCCATATGAAATAGAGTAAACAAAGCCAAACCAAGAGATAGGGACCACAACACAAAAGCCAAATCCACACCCAGGGCTCCCACCAAGTGCACCACATAGAAAATTTGGTAGCCCGATTAGAGCCAGGGATAGGAAACCACAATCCACAAGCATCTAGCATCATCAACATAAAATCCAAATTGTCAGAACATGACAGCAAAGACCAAGGAGGAGGACCCCCTCATGGTAGACACACCTCTCCACAACAAAAACGCTCTTCGCAACAATCATATAATCCGTTCAACAATAGAAATGGAGAAGCCCTACATAGCAATGGAAAGAACCATAGAAAAAGAGCAAGGGGGAGGCCAACACAACCATCCCCAACCATCATGCAACACAAAAACTAGACCTAGAACCGTGTCATCCTCTGAATAAACACTCTCATTGCACTCCCCATCTGCAAAATTCAAAAAACCAAAGCCATATCTATTCTCACCCATCGCCCAAGTGATAACTAGCTACTAACAATAGCCCTTATATGTTATCTAGATTTACAATCTAAATTATATTATTATTTTTAATTAATTCTTGTAATTGTTTTAGGTGACAATAGGAGTCACTTCCTCCTAAGAAACATATAGGTAGAAATATTTATGATGTCATGTATGGTAAAAACAACACCATATTAGTTGTCTTCATCCCTCTAGGGTGTAGTGACTGAGATTCCACTACACCACTTACATTGTTGTGTTTTGTCCTTCAGTTTATGCGGCGTGACCTCATTTGTTGCACATGAGATGATGTTGAGTGTAATTTCATGTTATAAGTAGTGTAATCCTTATTATTGTAGCCTTTGAAAGAAAATAAATTAGTTGCACTATGTTTATGTCCATTCACACTTGTGTGTATTGGTGGGCATGAAACCATCTATGATTTAAGTGGCTCATTTTATATTACCCCTTTGAGCCACACTATTGGTACTCAAGGTTCCTAGTCATATTTTGGGTTTGATATAATTTTGAAGCTTCTACATGGACTAGTTAGGACTCAAACCTAGGGCCACCCATTTTTGATGATATGCTCTACCACTAAGCTAATAGTCCACTTGTGACAACTCCATCTATGATTTGAGTGTATCTTATTCTCCAAAGTTTTCAATAAGGTAAAAAAATGTATATACAAATTGCATAAATATGTCATCCTTTTGGGAAGAGAGGACATTTGCAACTAATAAGAGAGCATTTTTCAAAATCTTGAGATGAAAGAAAAATACAAGTAGAGTTCAAATGTAAGTAGGTAGGATTATATATTCTAGTAATGCCAAGTATTTGATGAATGATCTAGCAATACATGACAATTGAACTTGAATAAAAAGAATCACAAACTTTAGACTTATTTAGTTGTTCACTTGAATAAATTATAGAATATATCTCTATATTCTTAGCAGTAGTGACCTTATTTTTGTGGACTTCAACAAAGAAATAGGTAAAATTCAAAAAATTAGTAATTTTACTCAAAATAACCAAGCCCATAAATTTCTATAGCCTTTACCTATGTTTTCATTAAATCCATTCATACATTTTTGTATGGGTGGGCATGAAACCATCCATGATTTAAGTGTGGCTTTTTTTTCTAGCACCCCTTTGAGCCACAATACAAGTGCTCAAGGTTCCTAGCCATATTTTGGGTTTGATATAATGTTAAACCTTCTACATGGACTAGCTAGAAATAAAACCTAAGGCCACCTATTTGTTGATGTCATGTCTCAAACTATGATGCAGTTGTTTTTTGCTTTATATGGATTTAACATATGACTGTATGTGTGGTAGAGTAAATAATGAATCATATGATGTTTCGTGAGATCAAATAAGAAGAATGTATTTTTTAGATTTTGAAAAGTTGCAATGTATGGAATATAGTTTTATTTTGTAAGCAATACAAAATCGAATAATGATTTTTGGATTAATGCAATATGTTGCTTTGATTTATATTTTTTTCTAGATACTAATCTATTAATGGATGCCTGAGTGTACTTGAGCTATAGGACTGTCGAAGACCAAGGGTGTGGCTAAGGTAGAAGAGGTTAGCTTCTTGGCAGGGTAAAGGAGGAACGGTTCTCTTGATCATGTTGGATGTTGTGGTTGTGTTGTTGATATAGTGTTGTCATTGATGTCAACACTATTAGCATTTTAATCTGCTTAAGGTTGTATATGTCGAGGAGATTGAGAAAATTGAAAAAAATATAGAACAGGCAACCAGTGGAGTTGAGAAGGTTAGAATGTTGGAAAGCTCTGTGTGTTGAAGATCTGAAGGTGCACTTCAAAGGGTTTTTTGTTGAACCTTTCTAGTATGTTCTGAAATTTTAAGAGGTGCCCATGAAATTTTGTGGAAGTTATGAAGATCTTTGTTCCTACAGTTATTCAGTTTCTGTAGATGGTGTTCTTGGTCAAAGCGAATGAAATTATGGTAATCTCATGTGTTGTGCATGTACCTATGATGTTCATGGATGATTCTAGATTGTACTCTATCCTTGTTGTACATCCACAGTGATTGGAGTGTTCGTGATCGAAGATTTTTTTGATATGTGCCTGAGTGTTCATGTTCTTGGCCAACATTGTGGTGTTAGCGTGTTACAGATCCATGAGGATTAATATTTTATTATTTGGCGTGTTTGGAGATGTTTTTTTGGGTCCTCACTATGTTGTGAACAACTTGGGTTTGTATGCATTGAAATTTATTCATGTATCAAGGCCGACAGTTGTAATTTATTCTTTATTTGTGGCCGATTGAATAGTGGATGAAAATTCATGTAGCGGATATATATACAAGATTGTTTTCCTCATTTATGACAAGTGCTCAAGTGTACAAGTATGTACAAGTGCGAATAAAGGTCATATCATTCAGAGCAGAGTGTGGAAGAGTTTGAAGAAGTTTTGTGTGCCTAATTGGAACTGTAATCAGGCTTTTGCAGAAGCTATTTTCTCAGTTTAAATTTATCAGATGGATTTAATATGATTAATATATGTAAGTTAGTGATCCTTCCCTTTGAGTAGTGTGCTCTAGGCAGTGTGCATGAATGCAAGTTCATTATCTTTTTATTCGTCATTATACTTCTAATAGGGTATAATCTTGTGGACTAACATCCATCGTGGTTTTTCCCCTAACAGGATTTACACATATAAAAATCTTAGTGTTCATGTGTCTCTGACGTGTTGTTCTTATGCTTGCACTTTTAATTATTAGATCTATGATATAAGGATTGGTTAATGTTGTATAAGTTTGATTTTGGTAACAATTGATTCACCCCCCCCTCTCAATTGTATATCTTTATTTTACCAACAATTGGTATCAGAGCTAGTTCCTTTGAAAGAAGATTAACAACTTGAGGTGATCTGAGATGGCATCATTTAAGAAGGATACTCCTAGATTCGATGGTACAAACTACTCTCTATGGAAAGTTAGGATGGAATGTCATTTGAGGTGCATTGGTGAACCTTTCTGGCAGATGACACAAATTGCATATAATATTTCTCAGAATGGTCCCTCCTCTGAAGATGAGAACATATTTTCCTTCACGCATAAGATAAATGAATTGGTGATGGACATTAGATGTACCCATGGAACTATGAATGATGATGAAATTGTGGCTAAGATACTTATATCTGTACCCCCTTCCTACAAGACAAAAGCTCATGCTATTGATGAACTCATAACAATGAAAAATATTACAAAAGACATGTTGATTGGAGAACTTCCTGCATTTGAATTAAGTGAATTTGGTGAGTCTTCTCTTAAGATTGAATCTACTTTCAAGGCCACTATATCTAGGAAAAAGAGATATGATTCAGGAGAGAGTTCCCAGAGAACATTCGGATATGAAGATGAGATGAAGCGGATTGAAGATGAAGAAAGGGAATTGGAAGAACTCGGAGCATTGATTGTGAAAAGAGAATCAAGACTTCATGGTAAGTACAAAGGAAAGTTACCTATTAAATGCTTTTCTTGTAGTAAGATAGGTCATTTTGCTTCTAGATGTCCTAAAAGAGTTTCAAGATATAAGCCCGAGAATACTAGATTTCAAAGAAAGTGCTATTATGTTGAAGAAGGTGTAACTGATGAAGAATCTGATAAAGAAACTAGAAATGAAGATGAATGGGTATTTATTGCTATCAAAGAAAATGGTCAGGTGTCCACTAAATCTGCTAGTAATGTAAATTTTGAGAAATATCTTGCAACCAAAGTTGAAGAGAAAGATGAGTGGGTAATTGACAGTGGATTCTCACATCATATGACTAGTGACAAAATAAAATTTGTAAGATTGGAAAACTATGATGGTGGTGTAGTGAGGTTCGGTGACAACACTTCCGGTGTGATTCATGATAGAGGCACTATTTATTTTGGTGGTAAGCACAATACTGATGATGTTCTTTATGTAGAAGGCCTAAAGCATAACTTGTTGAGTGTTGGAAAAATGGAAGACAAAGGCTACAATCTGCAGTTCAAGAATGGTAAGTGTAGAATAACAGGAAGTTCAGGAAATATAATTGCTTCAGAAACAAAGACAAAAGGTAATATCTTTCATTTAAGTACTGCTAGTCAAAGTTGTTTGATTGCTCAAATTGATGTAAGCTAGTTATGGCATAGGAGGTTATGTCATCTGAACTTTGATAAAATTGACAAGATAAGTTCTACTCAAGCAGTCAGAGATTTACCTAAGTTAGTGAAGCCTACTAACACTATGTACAACGAATGTCAGATGGGAAAGCAAACAAGAAATTCCTTCCGGAGCAAAAAATATAGCTCTAATGGAGTACTGTATTTGATACATAATGATCTATGCGGTCCTTCCAAAATCAGAAGCCTACAAGGTGAAAGGTACTTTATGTTACTCATTGATGATTATTCTAGAATGATATGGGTCACTTTCTTGAGAGAAAAACATGAAGCATTAGAAAATTTCAAAAGTTTTAAAGCAATGGAAGAGAATGAGACGGGTCAAAAGATCAAATGTCTAAGGTCAGATAGAAGTGGTGAATTTACTTCACAAGAATTCAATTATTTTTGTGAAGAGCATGGAATTAAAAGACAACTATCTTCTCCTTGGACCCCTCAATAGAATGGAGTTGTTGAAAGAAAGAACATCACCATTCTAGACACTGCTAGAACCATGATGTTGGAAGAAAATGTTCCTCATTTCTATTGGAGAGAAGTTGTAAGTACTATTGTGTATACTATTAACAGAGTGAATGTCAACAATAATTCTCGTAAGACACCTTTTGAGCTATGGTTTGGTTATAAGCCTACTATCAAATACTTCATTTTTTTTGGAAGAAAATGCAACATCACGAGAGATGAATATATAGGTAATTTTGATGTTAGAAGTGATGAAAGAATCTTCCTAGGATACTCTACTAAAAGAAAAGCTTACCGGTGCTTTAATAAAAGGTTGAAGAAGGTGGTTAAAAGTGTAAATGTTAAGGTTGGTGAAGATATTGGTAAATCATCCAAAGTCAGTGATTACGATTCAAATGATCAACATGATGATGCTGACAATGATGCTCAGAGACATAATCAACTTCAGATTGTTCCGGTGAATCAAGGAAATCAAGAAGCAAAAGTGCAGAAGAAATATCACAAGAACAAGAGGTAAGAGAAAACTTCAAAACCCCTAAGTATGTGAGAAGAAATCATTCTGATAGTCAGGTCATAGGAGACAAAACAAAAGGTGTGCAAACTAGAAGAAGAATTCTAGAAGAATATTGTCTAATTTCTGAAGCTGAACCTAGAAATATAAGTGAAGCATGCAAGGATGAACATTGGATGGAAGCCATGAAAGAAGAACTGTTGTAGGTAGAGAAGAATGATACATGGGATCTTGTTCCTAGACCTCAGAAAAAAAATGTGATTGGAACCAAGTGGGTGTTCCAAAATAAGTTGAATGAACAAGGTGATGTGGTTAGAAACAAAGCAAGATTGGTTTGCAAAGCTTACTCACAGATGGAAGGTATTGATTTTAAAGAAACTTTTGCTCATGTTTCTAGAATTGACGACGTTAGACTATTTCTTCTTTATGCTACTTTCAAGAACTACAAAGTTTATCAGATGGATGTGAAGTCAACATTTCTAAACGGTGAACTAGAAGAAGTTTATGATGAAAAACTAGATGGATTCCAGTTGATTGATGAAAATGACATGGTATGCCGATTGAAGAAAGCTCTTTATGGACTAAAGCAAGCCCCCTAGAGCTTGGTATGCTAGATTGGACAAATACTTGTTGAAACTTGGATTCAATAAACATACTACTGACATAAATTTGTATTTCAAATTGGATCAGAGAAAATAATTGATCATTGAAGTCTTTGTTGATGATATTATCTTTGAAGGTGATGATGATTTGTGTATGAAGTTTGTTGATGAAATGAAAAGTGAATTTTAAATTTCAATGATAGGAGAGCTAAAATTATTTTTGGGATTGCAAATTACTCAGTTAGATGATGGAACCTTTGTATCTCAATCTAAGTATGTGAAAGAATTACTGAAAAAGTTTGGCATGGAAGATTCAAAACCATTTGGTACACCTATGGTGACCGAATGAAAACTTACACAGAAATATGATACTCCCAAAGCAAATAAGACAACATACAGGTCAATGATTGGTGGACTAATCTACTTGACTTAGACCGGGCCAGACATAATGAATTTTGTGTGCATGGTTGTTAGATTTCAAGCTGATCCTAAAGAGTCCCATGTGACTGTTGTGAAAAGAATATTCAGATATCTGAAAGGGATAGCTGATCTTGGTCTTTGGTATCCTAAGAATGACGATCTTACTCTAAGTGCTTTTACTGATGTTGATTGGGCAGGAGATGTAGATGAAAGGAAGAGTACTAGTGGTGGTGCATTCTTCTTCGATAAGAAGTTGGTATCTTGGTTAAGCAACAAGCAAAAGTTAGTTTCATTATCTACTGCTAAGGTAGAGTACATTGCTGCTGCAAACAGTTGTACCCAAGTATTATGGATGAAGAAAATGTTGAGAGATATCAAAATTGAGTATGAAGAACCCATTGCTATATTATGTGACAATTCAAGCACCATTAACATTTCTAAGAATCCAGTATTGCATTCAAAGACAAAGCATATATCCATCAAGTATCACTTCTTGAGAGACAGAGTAAGTGACAAATAAGTTAGACTAGAGTACATACCCACCAAAGAGAAAATTGTAGATATCTTTACAAAGTCATTGCCTAAGGATACTTTTGAGTACCTCAGAGGAAAGTTAGGGGTAATTTCCCCTCCTAATCAAAACTAAGATGCAAGTATTTGCATCAGTCCATGAATTCATTGCTATATCATATTCCAGATTGATCTTGTGGTGATTTATACTCAGGGGGAGTAGTCAGATGTTTTCAAAATTGAAATCGGAGCATATGTACCTTTTCCATTGATGTCAAAGGGGGAGAGAAGCAATGTGAAAAAAAATGGGAAAGAAGAGTAATGAAGGAAACAGGAAAAAAGTGCACAATCTCAAGAGGAGATTGTTGAAGAAGAGCTAGTTGGGTTGATGGTATTATTTTTCACATCTTGTGTTGCCATCAATGCCAAAGGGGGAGATTGTTGGATGTTTTGGTTGTGTTGCTGATATATTGTTATCATTGATGTCAACACTATTAGAATTTTAATCTGCTTAAGGTTGCATATCTTGAGGAGATTGAGAAAATTGTAAAAAAGATAGTACAGGTAGCTAGTGGAGCTGAGAAGGTCAGAATGTTGGAAAGCTTTATGTGTTCAAGATCTGAAGGTGCGCTTCAAAGGGTTTGTTTTTGAACCTTTCTAGTATGTTTTCTGAAAGTTTCAGAGGTGTGCATGAAGTTTTGTGGAAGTTATGAAGATTTGTGTGCCTACAGTTATTCAATTTTTGTAGATGATGTTCTTGGTCAAAGCGGATGAAATTATGGTGATCTCATGTGTTGCACATGTACCTATGAGGTTCATGGATGATTCTAGATCATACTCTATCCTTTTTGTACGTCCAGAGTGATTGGAGTGTTTGTGATCGGAGATTTTTTCGATATGTGCCCGAGTGTTCATGTTCTTGGCCGACATTGTGGTGTTAGCATATTGCGGATCCATGAGGATTAATATTTTATTGTTTGGCATGTTTGGAGATGTTTGTTTGGGTACTCACTATGTTGTGACTGACTTGTGTTGGTACGGATTGAAATTTATTCATGTATTAAGGCTAACAATTGTAATCTATTCTTTATTTGTGGCCGAATGAATAGTGGATGCAAATCCGTGTAGCAGATATATATAAAATATTATTTTCCTCATTTATGACAAGTGCTCAAGTGTACAAGTGATGTACAAGTGCAAATAAAGGTCAGATCTTTCAGAGTAGAGTATGGAAGAGTTGGAAGAAGTTTTGTGTGCCTAACTAGAACTATAATCAGGCTTTTGCAGAAGCTATTTTCTTAATTCAAATTCATCAGATGGATTTAATTTGATTACTATATGTAAGGCAGTGAGCCTTCCCTTCAAATAGTGTGCTCTTGGCAGTGTCCCTAAATGCAAGTGCATTCTCTTTTCATTCTTCATTATACTTCTAAGAGGGTATAATCTTGTGGACTAACATCCATTGTGGTTTCTCCCTTAACAGGGTTTCCACATATAAAATCTTGGTGTTCATGTGTCTCTGATGTGTTGTTCTTATGCTTCCATTGTTAATTTTCAGATCAGTGATATAAGGACTGGCTAATGTTGTATAAGTTTGATTTTGGTAACAACTGATTCACCCCCCCATCTCTCAATTGTCTATCCTTTTTTTGCTAACAGATCACACACAAGCACTTAAAATCATGTAGATGCATTTAGTGTTATATCTAGTTGACTACCTTGTTGTTCGTAATTAAATTAATTTATAATGAAACAAAAAAAGAATTAATTATATTTTAATTAGATAATGTGTTTTTCAATTTATTGATAATGTTTGTTATTTAGAGTAATTAATTTAATTGTAATTAAGTGAAAATACCTTGTTATTTAGGAAAATTATTCTATTTGCAAGAAAGTGATATTTTGTTATTAATTATTAGGAATAATATTTAAATCGTAAAAATTAAAATGACTCCTTATCATTTTTTGAGGATTTTAAAATACTTTGAATGTAATAAAAATGGGATTTTCTTTATTATTTTCTATGTGAAGATAAATATTATGCATAAAAAGAAATTTTATTATTTTAAATTTCAATATTAGGTTTTGGAAATGAAAAGAAAAAATTTAAAAAGAAGGAAAATTAATAATGGGAAGGACACAATTTTTTTTATAATCTTCTTTATTGCTCTACAAAAAAAAAACTGAAAAATGGCTACCAAGAAGAGGGTTTCTAAAACACGGTGAAAATGGAATAGATGATGGAGATTTGATTTAAAATGGTATATATCTTTGTTTTAAAATGATATATATCTTTGTACCCCATTTGTTTATTTCTAAAATTTGGGTAACTATGTAATTGTTTATTTCCCCTCTTTAAATGGATATACTTCTACTTGGATGTAATTCTTTCATTGTTTGAAAACCTATTATCTTTAAACCATTTAATTTGGAAGTGGTCTATTGGATATTTTGAAACAAGGAGATAGTTACGCATTTGAATTTATTTACTGATATCCATTGAATTGAAAGTAGATTGAATGGAGGGATTTTTCGGTTGCATGAGCTCTGCTAGGGTTTGGTACTCTGTGAGGTCATTCATGGCCCCTCCTGCGTCATACTGCGCTTTCTGTGCAGGAAATTGCTTCCTTCATTGAGTACGGCCGCATTTACTGTGGTTTTTAGGGGTTTATTATGCCTCCAACCGGCTCTAACCCTGCAATTCTTGCTGGTGTTAGCGGTTCGAAGACACAGTTTGATGGCTCCCCCTCCAAACAAACGCCCTTGGAAATTTGTTCTGAAAGTCTTTCACGAGGTAAGCATTCTGATGCCCTTGCTGATGTAGTTTTACCTTTACCTGATTTTGATTTTGCATGCCAATGGCTTGAACAACACACCCTTGTGGGTTACTTTGTTGGGAGGACTCCCCCCGAAAGTGTGCTAAAAGACTGGGTTAACAAGGCCTGGGCCCCTCATGGGGTCCGCCTTGATATGGTCCAAAATCTGACCAAGGGCTTTTTCTTGTTTCGCTTTGCGGAAGTCAATCATGTCCAAGCTATTCTGGGTCATGGACCCTGGTATGTCCGTTCTTCCTTATTGGTTTTACAGTCCTGGACCCGGGATTTTGATGTCTCAGAGGACACCAAAATGCGTGTTCCAGTCTGAATTGAGTTTTCCGGGTTGCCCTTGTCCTGTGTGCCCTTTTTACACCATATTGCCTCCTCTCTAGGGAAGGTTGTTTGCATTGAACCTGATAAGTTCTTTCAAGCCCATCCTCAAAAGAGGGTTTGTGTAGAAGTTGATTTATCCAAGGATTTGAAAGAGTCTGTTGACATTCAAATCGGGGATATTCGCCACTCCCAGAAAATCACATATTTTAACCTGCCCAACACATGTTACCGGTGCCAATCAGTTGATCACAAGATCAGGGACTGCCCTTTGTCAGTTCCCCATACTGCTTCTCAGCCACAGGGTGTTGAAAAGACTCGTCAGATAGAGCCTTCAGCTAAGGCGGACACAAAGTGGACTACGGTCACCAACCAGAAAAGTAAGTCGTTTGGTGCTGGGTCGGCTCCTAAAGCCCTGAACCTAACCCAACAGGTTTCAAACCTTTCAGAGAAGGGGACTGCTACTCCCACAGGAGTGGCTTCTACTGTTTTACAGCCCAGGCCGAAGGCCGCGCCTCAGCCCACTATGGTTTTATGTGTTCAACCGGCTTTGTCTGCCTCTGGGGAAACTCAACGGCACCATCGTAGCCGGTCTCCTCCACGGAAAGAAGGTGAATATGTGCCAGAAAAGCGGAGATTCCCTCCCTCTCTTCAACTGGGTTCAATTCCGTAAGAATTTTTGAAGAATAGCTTCTCTTCCCTGGGTGAAGAGGATCGGGATTTTGCAAGCATGGAATATTTTCCATGAATTTTCTCTCATGGAATGTTCGAGGTCTCACGGACCTCTCAAGGAAGTATTTGGTTAGGAATACTTTGAAGAATTATCTTGAAGTTGAGGTGCTTTGTCTCCAGGAAGTTAAAATTTCAGGTTTTTTGCTGGCCTCGGCCTGCCGCTCCATTTGGCCAGCTAGCAGTATGTTTTGTACCCTATATGAGGCTGGTCGTGGTGGAGCTGCTACTCTTTTGGCTCCACGGTTGCTTCCTTATGTGGTTGACCATGGGGTGGACCCCTCCCAGCGGGCTGTCTGGATTCTTCTCAATATTGAGAACCATTCCTTCAGGATTATCAATATTTATGCCCCTAATGATGCAGTGGAGTGTTGTTTGCTTTGGCGCTGGATTGCTGATTCTTTGCCAGTTGCCACCTGGTTGCTCTGTCGGGATTTCAACATGGTTGAAATGGCGTATGATAAAAATGGTTCTGTGCCTTTTCGTTGGGCTGCGAGTGAAAAGGAGGCGTGGTTTTATATGCGCAATAAATTGGGGCTTTTTGATCCCAATCTGGGCTACCGCCATTCTCATTCCCTTTAGCACACCTGGTGCAACTATAGGGTTGGTTCTGATAGAGTTTTTAAGAGCCTTGATCGTGCCATGATCTCGGCTCAATCCTTTTTTTCTTTCAAGAGCTTTGCCTTGCCTGTGAAGCCGTTAGTGGATGTGACCCTTTCGGATCATTTCCCCATTCAATTCTACATCAAGTGGGCGTCTTGTCAACCTCGCACATGTAAGACTCAATTCTTCTTGAACACGTCTCTGCTCCGTCACAAGCCCACCCTAGCCCACATTCTTTGAGTGTGGAATTTAGAGTGTCGTCCTTCTGGCAGTATGGGTTGGATTGTTTGGTGGAATGATGCCATTATTCGTACTATGCGCTTCCTGCACATTTATGGGCGACAGCTTGCTATCTTCCACCGACATTCTTATGAGGCCACCACTGTTGATTTGCGTGCTGCCACGGAGGCCTTAGCGGCTCGTCCTTTCTCCCCATCACATCAAGTCTGGGTGGCGGACTTAAGACATCAGAAGTAAGTGGTAGATAGCTATTCTGCCAAGGGCACACAAATCAAAGCTCGGCTCCACTGGCTCAAAATTAGTGACTGTGCCTCCAAAGAGTTTTTTTTAGCTCTTCGTGCTAGGCACTCTTCCCCAAGCATTAAAGCCATCAAAGATGGTAATCAAGTGCTCTCTAAGCTACCTGACATTCTTCAGGGTTTCTGATCTGTATAGGATCTAGACTAGATTGCAGAATGGAATGCTTAAACTTTTACAATGATTATTCCAAGTTTACGAAATTTGAATTCATGCATACATTAACAAATTTATGCATTAAAACTGAAACTTAAAGTGACAAATCAAAACATGAGAGAGGAGAGAAGAAGTGCAAACAAATTGGTAACGGAGTTCGTCATAAACGTGACTACGTCTCCAGGTCCACTCCAATAGAGAGACCGATCTGATTAACTCCAAAATCAATTACAAAAGCACCACAACCATTCTCCAAGCACTTCGGCAGCATAACAGTGCTCTGGCGTACAAGAATGGCTCAAAAAATCTCCACAAGACCTCTCTTTCGTGTCACCACAGCTTCAAGACTTTATCACCTGAAAAAAAACTTAATCTCCACTCTCACCTCACACCCCTTTTTATACATGGAATTTGCCTAATTAGGCCTAACCATCAAAATTAATGCCTAACCCCCCCTTAACAATTCGTGCAACAACTAGTTTGTCTCGTACAATCTTTTTGTTGAGAGTTTTAAGTGGGTTTTTGTTGGGTTAAGGCTCGGCCAACAAAACATTAACAAAAAAAAAACGAACTCCCATCATATCTTAGGAGCCGTTGGTGGTCTATCGGTGAGCACTAATTTTACTCGCTATGAGGTCAGGGGTTCCAACCTCCGACGGCTGTTTTAAAACTAATACCAAACATTTAAACAATGAAACCAACCGCTGTCCACATATAGTGAAAACACCGGCCGCAGGTGCAACGGCTAATGGCCCGACTCACCGAGCGGAGGTTGCGGGTTCAAACCCGTCCAACAATTTTACTAGTCTGTTTAACAAACCCATCTGCCGATAAGAGCACACGTGTCATCCTTTAATTCGTCGAACAATCCCACGTGTATGCCGACCAGGTGCTAACTGTGTTGTCGACAATGCCACCACGTGTCCGATGACGTGCCGTACGGATGCCACGTGTCGCACTTTCTTTGGTCCGTACAATCTGACTCATCTACCACGTGTTTCGTTCGAATTCGTCCACTTGGCTTCCGTACTATACGGACTGACACGTCAGCATGATGATGTCATCATCTGTACCTTCAAGTCAATCGAACTTTGACTGCCAATATCTTGAGCATACGGTGTCGGATTTTGACAAAACGAACGCCATCAGAATCATCTCGACGAGCTCTTCGCGATGACACCAACTTCGAGAAATTTTGACGACATCATTTTTTTCCGCCTTTTGGACGCCCTCTTATCCTAGTTTGATCGAAGGTTTGACTAGCCATAACTTGTGCAAACAGACTCTTTTTCGCTCCGTTCGAGTTGCGTTAGAATCAAGACGTCAAGCTCTTTCTGATGGTGCTGATTCTGGAGAGAATTGAGACACTTCAATTTTCACTGAAAATATCCACCGGATTAGTTTCATGCGTCACTATGAGCATGTTTTCATGGCTCAGGACCCCATGCCTGCGAGCCAGCAAGCCCTTCAAAGTTACCTTGTTGTTGTGCCACATAGGCTTTCTCTAGCCCAGATTAATTTCTGTGATCAATTATTGACAATTGATGATCTCAAAGAAGTTGTTTCCTCCATGGCCGATGACAAGGCTCCTGGGATTGATGGTTTCCCTTGTGAGTTCTATAAAGCACTCTGAGATTGTATTGGGAGTGACCTTCATCATGTTTATCTTGAAGCTTTTCACAACAATTCTTTAGGTAATTTAATAAATAAAGGCAATATTAAATTCATACCTAAGTCTGGAGATCCAGAGGATATTTGTAACTAGCGGCCCATCACGCTTCTCAATGTTTCTTATAAAATTATTGCCAAAGCTTTGGCGCTGAAAATTCGCCACCTCCTACCTCAGATTGTGCGTCCCGAACAAACTAGATTCATTAAATCCAGGTTCATTCTTGACAACATTATTGCTGTTTGGGAAGGCATGGAGTGGGCCCGGCGTTCGAACCAGAAAGTTGTGTTCATTAAAATTCATTTTGCCAAAGCTTATGACCATATTGAATGGCCTTTCATTCTTGTGATGCTGCAGGCATTGGGTTTTGGGCCCTATTTTTTACAATTTGTTCACATGTTTTTTTCGATGCCTCGGCTTGCATCTCCATTAATGGCCGCCAGTCCTCTGCTTTTGGCCCTTTTTGTTCTATTCGCTAGGGATTCCCTCTTGCCCTTGCCTTGTATGTTCTGGCAGCTGAGGGCTTTGGTTATCTCCTGGCCAATGCTATCTCCTAGCAGCGTGTTAAAGGAATCACTCTCCTGGACTCTCAAGAGCAGCTTGTCAATGGGCACTTCCTTGATGATTCTTTTCTCACTCTTTTAGAGGACGAAGGATCGATCGCTGCTGCCCTTGAATGTCTTGATACTTTTTGCCTTGAATCTGGTTCTGCAATTCAATGGCACAAAACCTTATGTTACAGACAGTCGGTGCTTCCCACTCCTACGTGGCTTCAACCCTACAACTGGAAATGGATTGGTCAAGGTGAAATCTTTCGATTCTTGGGCATTCATTTCGCCTTCTAGGCTTCCCCTCGGGAGCTCTAGCAAGCCGTGCTCTCCAGAGTTGAGCAAAAGCTAGCCTATTGGGTAACCAAGCCTCTCTCACTGGCTGAAAAATTTTAGGTGTGTTCTAAAATCTTGGCTGCCACCCACGTCTACTACTCCTCCTGCTGGGCTCCTTCTAAAGCGGCCTACAGCAGGCTTGAGAAGCTGCTTCGCGATTTTCTTTGGGCCTCTTCCGAGACCCATAAAGGTTTCCATCGGGTAGCTTGGGAATTTTGTTGTCTTCCCAAGGAGTCGAGAGGGCTTGGCTTGCTTTCCACTCAACGGCAAGTGACTACCCTCTATGTCAAATGGATCATCCGTGCTCTTACTGGGGATGAAGCCTAGAAAATTCTCCTCAAACATTGTATTCAGTCTAGGTTTCCTGTTCACAAACCCGCCTGGAAAGTAATCGACTTTCAAACCCTTCTAGTTATGAGGGAGCCGGTTCAAATTATGGGCTCCTTTGTGGCCAAAAGCATTTGGCGCTCTTGGGAGACTGTTAAGCCTTGGCTACATTGGGTCGGGGCCGGGTTTCGCGATGGGCTTTCCATCAACCAGCATAATCTTTGGTGGTCTCCCCTTCTGAACCAAAATGGGCCCCTGGCCAAGTCATCTGGGCTCAAAGCTCTCCGTTTTAATAAGAAAGGCATTCAGACTTTGCACCAGCTCTTCCACCAACCTACCATGAGTATTGTGCAATGGGATGCTTGCAAAACTCAGTTCTGCCTTCAAAACTAGGATCGTCCTACTTTTGACGGGCTGGCAAATGCCATTCCGGCAGAGATTCTTCACAAAGTTGGTATTCGCGGGCACAAACCTTGGTGGAAAGACTGGAAGTGGTTTCCAGATACTCCTCTAAGGAGTTACAAGCCGCGGCTCGGTTACAGGTGGCTTTCACCCCATTTCCCTATGCTCAATTCTTTGAACTAGAGGTGGCTTCTTAACTCCTCGGCCTTTACTTGGCGTAGGAGGTTTGATGCAATTTGGTCTACAATTGTTAATCTGAAGCTGACCCACTTTGCTTGGTGTATTCTTTTCCAAGGCTTGCTTGTGGGCTCTCGGCTGGTTCATTTTGGGGTTTATGACCCTCGCTGCCCATTTTGTGGGCAGCCTGAAAGCTTCAAGCACCTTTTTTGGTTCTGTCCCAGAGCTCAGCAGTTCTGGACTTGGATTCATGATTTCTTTCAGCCTTTTAGGCCTGAACCCTTTTCATGGCATATGGTTCTACTGGGAGACCTACCTGGAACCCCGGCTAAGTTCACCCAACTTTGGCACACTTTCAGCGTGGAAATCCTCTTCAATATCTGGAAAGACATAAATGCTTGTATTTTTGCTCATTCACATTTAGCTATTAATGTATCTCTTTATGCTAAAGTGGTTATATGTTCCAATGTTATGTTACAGATTCAAGTGCAAGCCAAGAAGGTTGCACTGGAAGTGGCTCACCTGCAGGTTCTCCTGGACCACTGGGGCAATGCCCCTTGTACTATGGCTTGGATTCCTGACTCGCCCTCCTCCTCCCATCATCGGTCGCCCTCTCAGGGCCGGAGGCGGAGTGACTCCACGCGGGCTCGCTCCCAGCCTCCTGCTTGGAGGGATTCTCGGCCTCCCAGACGGGCTCATTCTCCTTCGCCGTGTCCTGGTCAGGGTTGGCACTCTAGTGGTGTGCCAAGGAGCAGTGGTGGCGGTTCTGGGTGGCCTTCGGATGCTCCTCCTGTTTCTAACTCTGGTTGGCCCGCCACTGGTAAAAGCTTTCCACAGCTTGCTCTCGCAATCTCGCCTCGTTGCGAGGATAAAGATAAAGAAGAAGAAAAGAATGATGATGGTTGGGGTGTTCCTCCTGACGTCACTCCTAACCCCGCTAATGTATGGGGGAAGCATATGGATGACTAGGATCCCCCAGGATCTACTGGCACTGCTTTAGCTACTTAGTTTCTTTTATGTTGTTATTTTTCTGGGCTAGGCCCATGTGACTCTTGTTATATTTGCTGGGCTAGGCCCATGTGACTCTCGAGGTGTGCTTTCCTACCACCCGCCCCCTTTTTGTGAATTTTGTATTTTTATCTCTTTTTTTAATAGATAACTGGAAAATTCATCAAAGTAGATTGAATAAACTAAAATGATGTGAACTGTAAAACTTGTTGTGGAAATTATCTTCTTGTGAAGGATTTTCTTATGAAATCAAATTGTGAACTTGGGAAATATTATGTGTTTTTCTTGAGGAATGCATGAATTTGTAAATATTCAAACTATATGCAACATATGTGAAACCTTGCAATATTTATACTTTATGAGAATCTTTCGGGACATGATGCCGAATGTGGGCTCTGAGAGATGGTAGTTAACATTTTCTTAACTACCACTTTTATTTGAATGCTTGGCCAAGCTAATGAACCATTGAAATAGATGGATTAAAAGCCTAGAAGTTTTATGTTATATATGTCTTTTCCACATCCTATATGCAAGAAATATGTAGTTCTAGCTTGGGATTGCATATAGGCATCAAATATGCATTGAGAGTGCCCTCCTGTTTTATTGTTCTAGGTTGCTAGGCTCCTCATGCAGGGTCGGGGATTTCTTCGAGTTAGGAAGAAACCCAAGGAAGTCATGTGCTTCATGGTGGGGAAGAAAAAGGAAACTTAATTGCACTCTTGGCCTCAACGCAAGAAGACCAGTGGTATCAAGGTGGATGAGGATTAGAATTTTTACTTGCTATGGATGTACTTCATATATCATTTTTGTATGGATTGTTTAGCCAATTTGTAAATTTAAACTCTATTTCATGAATGTATTTATTGATGAAAACTTGATAATGTATCATTGAAACAGATGATTTATAACACCCTTTTTGGTGTATGTAATTGGAATTCATTTAATAGATTTTCTTTGACCACAAATGGATATTAATGTTATACATGATATCTCTTTTGCCTTATTTGAAATGCGCATTGTACTTAGAAATGCTTTAATTGGATTGTGTGTTTTTTGACCTTTACATTTTAGTATCAGAGCATCTAGGTTAAACTCTAAGACCTATGCCTCATTACACTTAATGTATAAAATCCTTCAGAGTAAGTCTGATGGATTTTAGGACTTATCATCGTGAGAATCGTGGAGGTGGATCTTGTGGTGATAAAAATGATAGGTTGGATCGAATTCTAGCACTGTTGAATCAGCAGGAGGCCAAGATTGACAACCTAGAGCAAGAAAGGCGCACAGGTCCACAAGGGATGAATTCTAGTGGAAATAAAGAAAATACAAATGAAGAATAGCTTGAGATTGAAACAAATGCCAATAAGCTAGGAAAAGTGGCTGAGGAGTTGGGTAAGGACCTCGAAAAGGTCGTCCACCAAAATTTGATGGTAAAACAATTGGAGATGGGGAAGAAGCATGGGTGATTGAGATGGAGAATTGTTTTTCCCTATGGAATTTTTCCAATGAGACTAAGGCTAAATGGGGATCATATCAACTCACTAGTGAAGCTACGACTTGGTGGGAGAACAAAAAGGTAGGGAAACAATTTTTGCAATTGTTCAAGAAAAGGTGGTTGCCATAGAAGTATTTTGATAAAAAGATGACCGAATTCTAGACTCTCACTCAAGGGGGAATGATAGTAACTCAATATTGGGAAAGATTTTCTCACTTGCTCAAATATGTACCCCAGTATCAACTTGATGAGAGGTTCTGGGTTCGCAAGTTCATTCTGGGGCTTAGGCCTCAATTAGAGTTGAAGTGGATATTCATAATCCTTCCACCATGGATGAGGCTTTTGAGAAAGCTACAAAGCAGTAATAGAAGTTACAACAAGTTGAAAATTATAAGAAAAGTAGAGATGCCAAGTATGGTAACAGGAAGTCTTAGGGGAACAATCAGAATAACAATAATTTGAATCAATATAATCAAGGAAATAATAATAACAGGCAGATTAGGAATCTCAAGATTGGTAACAATTCTTAGGATCATCATGAGGGAAATCAAAACAACAATAAGAGGGAAAATTATAATAACAATAACAATAACAAGAGAGATGTTTTTGACAGACCCGGAGCACCCCACGAAGGCTATTATACGTGCGACTGTGAGAATTATGCCAGTGTATGTCCTCAAGAGTGAATAATTAGAAGAAAAAGAATCAAAATCACATCCATGTGACAGTTGATAATCGCCAAGCAGATTACCAGGCTACACCAATCCAACTTTCAAGTAAACTTTTTGGATGTCCTATTTCTATCTTAATTGATACTAGAGCCATTGAGTGTTTTGTAGATCCTCATGTTATTTCTAAATTATTTTTTAAATCAGGATATATGGCTAATTCATCGAAGGTTCAATATATGGAAATCGGGTATAGAGAATAGTGGAGCAATGCCTAGCCTGCAACGAACTTGAACTACCTAGTTTTGAGACGCAGGTTAATTTGTATGTAGCACCTTTGGGGTCATACGACGTAATCTTGGGAATTAATTGGCTTACTGAACATAAGGCCCTCATTGATTCTGAAGAGAAAAAAGTAAGGTGTTTAGATGATCATGGTAACCATGTTGAAATTCATGCCTTAAAATGGCCCCTAGAACTTAGGCAGATCTCTACCATGCAGCTAAAGAAGGCTCATCAAAAAGGGTGCACTATATATGCAATAAAATTCAGGGATCTCAATCTAGTTTAGAGTCGTCAACTAGTGAACATCCTATTCTGAAGGAATTTCAAGATGTCTTTCCTGATGAGTTGACTAAATTTTTTCCTAAGCGAGTATTAGATTTCTCAATAGATTTGATACCTAGAGCTGAACCTCAGTCTAAAGCACCATACAAAATGAACACTATTAAATTGTAGGAGTTGAAGGCCTAGTTACAAGAGGTGCTTGACCAGGGTCTTATAGGACCAAGTGTGTCTCCATGGGGAGCACCTGTTATATTTTTGAAGAAGAAGGATGGGACCTTAAGGTTGTGCATTGATTATAGGATTCTTAACAAGGTGACCATTAAGAAAAATTATTTACTCCCTAGGATTGATGATCTGTTCGATCAGATGAAAGGGGAGAAGGCATTCTCAAAGATTGATCTAAGATTGGGATACCATCAATTGAGAATAAAAGATGAGACATTTTCAAAACTGCATTCAGAACGAGATACGAGCACTATGAATTCACGGTGTGACCGTTTGGGCTAACTAATGCCCCTATAGACTTTATGAATTTGATGAACAACATCTTTCGAGATTTACTAGATGAATTTGTCTTAATTTTTCTAGATGATATTCTGATATATTCTAAATATAAGGAAGAGCATGACAAACACCTGCGGATTGTGTTGCAACGATTGAGGGACCATAAGATTTAAGGGAAAATGTCTAAATGCACTTTCTACCAAATTGAGGTGCACTATTTGGGACATGTTATTTTAGTTGATGAGATAGCAGTGGACCCAGATAAGATTAAGGCAATCATGGAGTTTCCAGCACCACAAAATGTTTTGGAAGTCTAGATATTTATGGGACTTGCCAGTTACTACAGGAAGTTTGTCCAGGGGTTCTCAAAAATCGCAACACCCATCACCACACTCCAAAAGAAAGGAAATAAATTTGAATTGAGTGACAAATGTTAGAAGGATTTTCAGTTGTTGAAAGAGAAACTTCTAAACCTATCTTGATTGTGCCAGATTCAAATGGGCACTTCACAATGATAACAGGGTGTAGGAGTAGTTCTTATGCATGATGGATAGGTGGTGGCATACGAATCAAGGAAACTGAAACACCATGAATTGAAATATGCACCACATGATTTGGAGTTGGTTTCCATAGTGCACGCTCTTCAAATGTGGAGGAAGTTCATTTTGGGGAAGCCTTTTGAGCTGAGAACAAATCATGTGGGATTACAGTATGTCTTTACTCAACCCAACTTGGATGCTCATCAGACACAATGGTTGGAGTTTTTGAGTGAGTATAATTTTGGCATTGAGTACATTAAAGAAAAATAAAACAAAGTAGTGTATGCCTTAAGTAGGAGGAGATATGTTGTAGCTGTGATCACCATACGATCGAATTTTAGACATAAGGCGATTCAAGCTTTTCCAGGGGATGAGCATCATGAAAGGGTGAAATAATCCCTAGCAAGATCCTTTGAATCATAGATTTGTTGGATATATGTTTGAGACTGATGGACTCTTGAGGTTCTAAGGACAGATGTATATTTCTAATACAGCATGATTGAGGGAGCTAGTGCTAGAAGAATTTCATAATGCACCATACTTAGGGTACCTTGATGTGACGAAAATGGTAGAGGAACTCAGACCCTTATATTTATAGCTAGGAATTAAGAGAGATGTTACTTTTTTAGCCCGATGTTTGGAATTCCAGTGAGTTAAGGCTGAGCATGTGCATCCGCCGAGACTTCTATACCCACAGAGAGTGCTAGAGTATAATGGCAAGTAATCACTATGGATTTTATTAAAGGGTTGTCGATTTAAAAGAATCAACATGATGTCATATTGGTTGTGGTTGATAGATTTATGAAAGTAGCTCACTTCATCCTTGAGAATCTTAAGGATGGATCCTTGGTTTTAGCGAAGAAGTTCATGCAAGAAGTTTTTTGGTTGCATAGAGTGCCAGAGACAATCATCTCAGATCGTGACATTCAAATGATTTCTAGGTTTTGTACTATGTTGAATTATTCTTTGGGAACCAAATTGAATTTTAGCTCATCCTATCATCCTCAAACCGACGGTTAGACGGAAAGGGTAAACTAGGTAGTAGAGGATCTCCTCAAGATATACTATATGGAACAACAACATAAGTGGGAGGAGTATTTTCCTTTAGTGTAGTTCGCATATAATAACTTCTATCACGCCTCTTTGGGGATGACACCTTTCGAGGCTTTGTATGGCCGTAAATGTAGTACACCTATTAGTTGGGACAGGGTGGAAGATGAGATTGTTATTGGTCCTGAGATGTTGAGAGAGATGGAGAATTAGATGAAGCTAATCAAAGAAAAGTTGAAACAAGATTCAAATCGTCTGAAAATTTTTGCTGATAGGAACAAAATTTTTAGATACTTCTCTATGGGAGATTCAGTCTTCTTGAGAGTTAGACCGTAGAAGAGTTCAATGTCTTTCAGCAAGAACTCTAAGCTTTCCCTAGATATGTTGGGCCTTTTGAGGTTTTGGAAGTCATTAATCTAGTTGCATATAGGCTTTCTCTACTACTAGCTCTATCCCGTATACATAATCTCTTCCATGTTTCTATGCTTAATCCATACCATCCAAATGTTACTCATATTCTTGATTGGCATGCATTGTAGGTGCAAGATCCAGGGGTGGTGCTAGTGGAGCCCATCAAGATTTTGGAAAGGCGCAACATTAATTTGCAGAATCGTGATATTGTGTAGTATAGGGTCCAGTGGGACCACTATTCGATGGATAGTTCCACCTGGGAGAATGCTGAGGATATTGAAAGATCCTTTCCTCATTTGAGATTCTAGCATTCTTTTATTTTCCTACATATTATGACTTATGATACTCTGAATGTTTAAGACTTTTTTGTGTCAATGTTTGTAATAAGACATCGAGACGATGTCTCTTCCAAAAGGGGAAGGATGTCATGTCGCAAACTATGATGCAATTTTTTTTTGCTTTCTATGGATTTAATATACGACTGTATGTGTGTGGTAGAGTAAATAATGAATCATATGATGTTTTGTGAGATGAAATAAGAAGAATGTTTGTTTTAGATTTTGAAAAGTTGCAATGTATTGAATAAAGTTTTATTTTGGAAGCAATGCAAAATAGAATAATGATTTTTGGATTAATGTAATATGTTGCTTTGATTTGTATTTTTTTTGGATACTAATCTATTAATGGGTGCCTGAGTATACTTGAATTGCAAGACTATTGAAGACCAAGGGTGTGGCTAAGGTAGAAGAGATTAGCTTCCTCACAGGGTAAAGGAGGAACGGTTCTCTCGATCACACACGAGCACTTAGAATCATGTAGATGTATTTAGTGTTAAATTTAGCTAACTACCTTATTGTTTGTAATTAAATTAATTTATAATGAAACAAAGAAGGAATTAATTATATTTTAATTAGAAAATGCATTTTTCAATTTATCGATAATGCTTGTTATTTAGAGCAATTAATTTAATTGCAATTAAGTGAAAATACCTTGTTATTTAGGAAAATTATTCTATTTGAAAGAAAGTTTTGTTATTAATTATTGGGAATAAATATTTGAAATGTAAAAATTAAAATGACTCCTTATCATTTTCTGAGGATAAAATACTATGTATGCAATAAAAATAGGATTTTCTTTATTATTTTCTATGTGAAGATAAATATTATGCATAAAAATAAATATTATTTTAAATTTAAAGATTAGGTTTTCAAAATGAAAAGAAAAACTTTAAAAGGAAGGAAAATTAATAACGAGAAGGACACAATTGTTTTTATAATCTTTTTTATTGCTCTACAAAAAAAATAACTGAAAAATGGTTGCCGAGAAGAGGGTTTCTAAAACACAAGGAATCTAGCATAGTGAAAAAAAGGAAGAAAATCAAGAAAGAAAGGAAAAACAAGGAGAGAGAATTCTATAGGAAGTGAATTCTAGGTCTTCAATTCCTTTCCCATTGTATTTTTTATTCAAATGCGTTAATTAATTACTGTGTTGTGGAAAAGTAGAGTTCTGTTGTTAAATTCCCCAATTGATTGAGTTTATTCCAAAAATTCTGAGACAATACTGTACAAATCTGAATCTTCATGTTCTCCTATGAAATATACCCATATATATTTGTGTATATATTGTATTATTTCTTGTTACAAATTGAAAATTCATTGAAAAAAAAATTATTATAAAAGAAATTGAAGAAAAACTATATGCCAGTGCTGCAATTTAAATTATTCTGTATATACATATATTTAAAATGTATTGTTTAATATATATAGTAATCTAGGAAAATATATGCAAAAATTTCTAAAAGAGAATATACAGAGTCGAATTCATGCTAATTCTTAAACAAACAAAAAGTTCTATTGAAAATTTTGTATGGGGTATTCGACCACAATCGAACCCCTAAGGGAAGGCTGCACATTATGGGGGTAACACCCTCCAAAGGCTATGGCCTATGGAGGGAGTTCAACCCCCATAGGCAGGGCACTCCCATGGGGGAGGGATGTTGGCCAAGCCCCAAACAATCGGTTGTATAAGTTTCCCTCGCTTATGTAGAATTTACAAACCCTTATGAAATTCAAATGCCTCTTTGGAATTTTTCAACTCTGTATTAAATGCATGATAAATATGTATATATATATGTGTAAATATATATATGTGTGTGTGTGTGTGTGTGTGTGTGTGTGTGTGTGTGTGTGTGTGTGTGTGTGTGTGTGTGTGTGTGTGTGTGTGTGTGTGTAAATATATATATATATATATATATATATATGTGTAAATATATATATATATATATATGTGTAAATATATATATATATATGTATGTATGTATGTGTATATATTCATATGTATGTGGTGTATCTTTTTGAATTTAAAATAAAATATGGTGCCAATGTATATATTAAATTGGTTGTAAATGCATTCTACAGAAAATATATATATAAATACATGTTTATATATATATACACACATACATATTTTTTTATATATATATATACATATATAACATTCCTTTATTAAGGTAACATAATGCATGTCTTTAACTGTTTCTAAAATAAGGTTGCTTCAACTATGGATATAATTTTCTGAACATCCATATATAAATATATATAATGATTACCAATATACTATGTATGAAAGTAAAGATATATTACGAATGGAATAGATGATAGAGATCTGATTTAAAATGATTAATTTTGTTGTTTTAAAATGATATATCTTTGTACCCGTTTGTTTATTTCTAAAATTTGAATAACTATGCGATTGTTTATTTCTTCTCTTCAAATGGACACACTTCTACTTGGATGTAATTCTTTCATTGTTTGCAAACCTGTTATCTTTAAACCATTTAATTTGGAAGTGGCCTATTGGATATTTTGAAACAAGTAGATAGGTACGCATTTGAATTTATTTACTGATTTCCATTGAAATGAAAGTAGATTGACTAAACCAAAACGATGTGAACTATAAAACTTGATGTGGAAATTATCTTCTTGTGAAGGATTCACTTATGAAATCAAATTGTAAACTTGGAAAATATTATGTGATTTTCTTGAGGAATGCATGAAATTGTAAATATTTGAATTGTATGCAACATATGTGAAACCACTTTTATTTGAATCTTTGCCAAGCTAATGAGCCATTGAAATAGATGGATTAAAATCCTAGAATTTTTATGTTATATATGTCTTTGCCACATTCTGTATGCAAGAAATATGTAGTTCTAGCTTAGGATTACATATTGTCATCAGGCATGCATCAAGAGTTCCCTCCTGCTTTATTGCTCCAGGTTGCTAGGCTCCTCGTGTAGGGTCGGGGATTTCTTCGAGTTAGGAAGAAACTCAGGGAAGTCATGTGCTCCGTGGTTGGGCAGAAAAAGGCGCCTTAAATGCACTCTTGTCCTCAACGCAAGAAGACCGGTGGTGTCAAGGCGAGTGAGGATCAAAAATTTTACTTGCTATGGATGTACTTCATATATCATTTTTGTATGGCTTGTTTAGCCAATTTGTAAATTGTAACTCTATTTCATGAATGTAATTATTGGTGAGAACTTGACAATGTTTCATTGAAGAAATGATTTGTAACACCCTTTTTGGTGTATGTAATTGGAATTCATTTAATAAATTTTCTTTGAGCACATATGGATATTAATGTTATACATGATATCTCTTTTTCCTTATTTGAAATGTGCATTGTACTTAGAAATGTTTAATTAGATTGTGTGTTTTTCAAGCTTTACAGTTGATGGTATGCTCTACCACTAAGCTACTAGACCACTTGTGATCACTCCATCTATGGTTTGAGTGTGTCTTATTCTGCAAAACATTCAATAAGGTAATTAAATGTAGATACAAATCACACAAATGTGTCATCCTTTTGGGAAGAGAGAACCTTTGCACCTAATAAGAGAACATTTTTCAAAATCTTGAGATGAAAGAAAAATACAATTAGAAGTTAAATGAAGGTAGGTAGGATTAGATATTCTAGTAATGGCAAGTATTTGATGAATGATCTAGAAGTGAATGAAAATTGAACTTGAATGAAAAGAATCACATGCTTTAGACTTATCAGTTGTTCACTTGAATAATTTATAGAATACATCTCTATATTGTTTAGCACTAGTGACCTTTTTTTTTCGGACTTCAACAAAGAAGTAAGTAAAATTAAAAAATCTAGCAATTCTACTTAGAATCAACAAGCCCATAAATTTCTATATCCTTTAACTAAGTTTTCACAACAACTCTCCCCTTCTTCAAGGTTTGGGTTGCCTTGATTTTAACTATTTTATGAAGAGGGAAGAAACAAACCCTAAAAAAAATATAATCATGCTTATCTACAATGAAACTAAGAATATCTACATAAATTATAAATAGAAAAGAAATTGTATAGAAAATTGTTTGAAAAATAATAATTTCTACAATATGAAAATCTTAATTTTTAATTAATAAAAAACTACCAAAATTTTGAAAATAATATAAATTTGTGATAGTTTACAAAATTCAATTATATATTTTTTAAATCAAAGTCAATAACATCTATTTCATCAGCAATACATCATAACAATCTATCCGTTACAAGATAAAATAATATTAATATAAAATAACTACCCCATTTAAAAATAAAAATAAAAATAAAATATTTGCCTCCGGCAAGACATAAAGTCTTAGATTTATTAAATAAACGATGGAAAACACCGACACCAATTAAATTCTTTAACAGACCAGTAAGTCGAGGTGACGCAAGCAACTACGTCACAATTTAATTTATGCAAATATATATACTAATCTAATTACAGTGGGCCCTACTGTAAGGCGTGTTCCATTTCACATATTCAAAAATAGAAGATGGGTGGAAGTGTCACATCCCAAAGTCCAAATCCTAATTAACAAACTGAAGAGACAAAACAAAGTCCAACTATAGTATTTAATATTAATATATTATTTTATTTTTTATTTGATTTGGGAACAATCCATTAGGTAAACTTTTAAGTAGTTTACATATAATCTAGTACACAAATTTTAGAGACCATGCCCATATTATTCATTGCACAAAGAGATTTAATTGTTTAGTTGATTCAATAAAGGACTAGTTCAAACTATTGCATGGAATAACATTATATCATTTACATATGATATTTACAACATTATATGTGAATTTCCTAAACTATTTTTGGTTTATATACCCACCCATTACATATTAATATATTCTTGCATTATGAAATATTTTTAAATTATATAAGATTTTTTTAAATAGAAATTTAATTTATGATCATATCTAGTAAGTGTTGTGTTGACACTTCACATAAATCATATGAGCCTATAGAACAAATTGGGACCTTAAAATTATTGTTGGAATTATTTTAAATTAAAATATTTTTTAGCAATGTAACTGTTATTTACCTCATTTATAATTATTAGTTAATTTTTTCCTTTTTATTATACATCAATAGATGTTTAATTATTATATAAATTTGTAATATTTATTTTGTATAAATATTAATAAATTACACAATTAGTATTATGTTTATTATTAATGGTTTAGTTTTTTTATTAATATGATATATGAATTAATTAATTTAACTATATTATCATTTTATTCATGATAATCTTATTTATATTTTATATTTTTATTTATTATTAAATATTGAAATTTTAACATGTAAACATTCATCAAATTTTAAATAAAAGCAAGAATTTTTGTTAACACACTTACAATGTTATATTAATATAAAATATACATATACATATTTTTATTTAACTAAATATTGATAGCATTCTTATGTATTAAATATATAAGTTTAAATTCACACATAATCTATTTAGTTAATAACTTGAGTTCCTAAAATTACATGAAAATTACTATATAAATATTTAATTTTAAAGAATTATACATTATAGATATTTATGATTTCTATCACTTAATAGCTCATATATTTTTAATATTTTAATAATTGAAAAAATAGATGAGTTTCTAAGATATTTTAAAATGGACTATGTTATAATATTATACCCTATATAAATTTATAACACTTTCCAACTAAAAATATTTCATTTTCAAATATTTTCATTATTTATATGGGCATTTTTTAATATTTTATTACTAATTGAATTTTCTTTAGATTTATTATTCAGGAGGAAGATGCATATTCATCGGTAAAGGGGAAGATCAAGAAGAAGGAAAGAGAGAATATATAGAAGGTTTAACAATATTAGAAGAAAATCTGAAAGGAAATTGATCATTATTTTGGAGGAAATATTTTGGAATAGTAGATATTGCACTTGCCCCGCATATATGTTGGTTTGATGCATTTGAAACTCTTGGAGATTTTAAGATTATATCTAAAGATAGATTTCCAAACATTTTCTCTTGGATGAAGAAATGTATGGAGAGAGAGTGTGAAGAAAGTACTTCCACAAGAAGAAAAAGTACAACAAATGGCAACTCAATTTAGAAAGGTTTTTTTGGAAGAGTTTTAATAAACTGTGTTTCATTGAAGTTTATTTTTATAGTGTAAAGAGTTACACCAATTTCTCCTTTATATTGTCATATGCTATGATTGTAGGTGTTGTACATTTATAAATATGGTGTATAATAGTTTAATTAAATAATTCTTGTGAGGAGGTTAATATTGAATAGGTTTAAGTAATCATATTATTTAAATATATTCTAAGTAAAATAATGATTTATTAGGTTTTTGGGTGATTTGTTGTAACATGAACATATAATAAGTTTGATTGAGTAACAAGTGGGATTAGGTGAAGTGTACTTCCAATTTTACAAGATCATAATTTACAATTATGCAATTATGTATGTTTCCTTTCAATATTGAATAAAATTAGTCGTGATACATAGATCAATTTTCATAACATTTGAGATTAGAGAAAAGTGTAAGGAATCTCATTTCTTGTATATATTATAATTTATTTTAAGTAAAGGTTTGAGTACATATGATTTTTAAGTCACCATGTTAACTAATTAGCATAACATAGCTTTCTTTCATGCATGTGATAGTACTAGTTATTTTTTATTACAATAGCTACATATAGTAGTATATATGCAAGAAGGATACATCTTAAATATTGTAATTGTCCAATTTACGTTCTATTGGGACGATTGTCTCTTGTAGTGGCACCACAAGCTTTATACACAAGCATTTTCTTCTATTTACATTTTTCATATATCTATGTAGTATTATAATTATTCTTGAGAAAATAATATCATAGCATTTTTGTTTATTGTTTCTTCAATCATAATTTAATTTTTAGTTTTTGTTCTTGACATTTAAATGTTGGGTATTAAAGAATTTATGAATTTGTGCAAGTAACTTTTTTTTAATGTGTCTCAATGGGAACACTGTATTCTTGATGGAGTATTGTAGTATAGTATTATTCTACAAAACCTATCTATAAAAGATAAAAGTACGATAAGACAATAATATTTTTTTAGCTATACAAATGATACAATAACAAAATGGGAAGTTTAAAGTAATGTGATAGATAGTTTTTAAATTCAAGGTGGGAGACTTTGTTTGCAAGAGAAATAAACTAGTTGGAGAGTAGTAACTATAAAATCTATTGAATGATAATATTTACACTACATGTACTAATGACTACTAATTGCCATGAATAATATTTAAACTTGCATTATTCAAAATTGAAGTATTTTTCTTATTTATGAAGGTATTATCAAGCAAGTCAAGCCATGCCCAAAACACACATCTAAAAACCATATGAAAAGGAATAAAGACGTATCCATTAATTATTTTTAAATAAAAAACTACTCAAAAAGGAAATTACCACACATTCATTTTGGAATAAGGTTTCAACATACATGATGCACACATTTGTCATGGTATACAACATATAAGTGAGTAATTTTTATAGGAGTCAAGTGCTCAATAGGCATAAAAGAGGTATAATAGTTTCTAATAGAATACTTGCAAACTACAAAAAATCATGTATATTTTTAACACATGGAAAAGTTAACAAAGAAGCAAAAAATAAAGTAAAAGAGACAAACAAGAAGTTATTTGTTATTTTATTTCTTCTTTGTAATTATTGTTGTATTGATGTGGAAGCATAGTTTGGGAAATCAAGAATATTACAATGTTGTGTTTAACATATTAGGTTAGATAAACAATCAAATACTTTAGCAATGTTAATAAGTGTTGTTGGTAATTAATAGTTAGGTACATAAGTGTGGTTATTATGGTTATTATCAATAGGGAAGTTAAAGTATGGGAAATTACAAAGATAATGCATTGAGATGTAAAACTCAACAATATCATATCATTTTTATTAATTATGTTTGCAATCATTATTTAATTTGTAGGGTTTTGTTCTCAAAATTTCAATGCATTAGTGAATAATTGGAAAAAATCTACTATGTGTCTCGCCTTTCCCTTAAGCGATTTTAGTGATTAGAAAATAGTGAGGGTTGTGCACACTAAGAATTTTTCAACAATTTTTTTTAAAGATTTTTTATAGACCTTATTAAAATACTATAGAGAGATGTCATTTCTAGCTAAGTTAATCTCTCCATAAAGAGTCCGATAAAGTGAGAAGTGATTATACTCTAATACTTAGGTCTAAGAAAATGTATACACATGGGCTTGAGCTTATATTGTCACTTGTAAAATTATACCCTTACTAAACTTGTTGTTTGGTATTCCATCAAAAAATGGGATTGATCTTCAAGCATGGGACCCTTATGATGAAGATCAAACCTATGGAGAAGGCCAACTTCCTCTCAAATATAGATGTTGAAGTGTTGATCCAACTCGACACTACACACCATAAACTAGTTATTTTATCAACATACAGGGGGAAGGGATAAAAAATACAAAAAAAATAAAAGGAGGTACAATACACCAAGATCATGTTATGTTTCTTCCTACTTACTATAGCATAAAGAAGCAATGAAGATGTTAAAAAGACTCACATAGTCTTCTATTATACTAACCCTTATGAGCTTATGTGAATGTTCAAGTTTGACAAATACTAGAAGGGAAGAAACATTCAACAACTAGATTTGTAAATAGGTATTAACACAAAATAAAATCACACAAAATAGAGAACATTAATTTGGAAGTGAAGACAAGATATTTTACACAACAAAATAGAATTAAAGAAAGGTAAATATAGATAAATTTACATTGATTAGAGGCTTAAAGCCTTAAAAGAGATGTAAAAAATTGAATGTCTTTGTAAGAAATGAGAGAAGAACATAGGAGAAGAACTCGTTAATATGATAAGGATTAACACCCTTTTTTTTTAGCCAATAGACTATATATGGTGTGAGATTTAAGTCGAAACCTATCTCACACCGTGAAACAACTCTCGTTTGCCATTAAACTATGAATAGTTTGTTGGTTACTGGTTCCTGTCGATGAAATCAGATCTCACATTCTTCCTACAGCCATTGCTTCAATCTACTTGCAATAAATGAAAAGAAGATATAAATGAATAGTAATACAACTTGCACCAACTTTTTCACTTGCCTCTACTCTCCCTATTAATGAAAGAAAATGTGCTTGCTTTTAACGCATTCAAGTTTACATATTTCACATATCTTGGCTTTGAATGCATTCAAAATATGTTCAATCACACCACCTTTCATCACCACCATATGCTTGAGCTTGGGCATTGCCCCTCTATGGATTTGAATGGACCTTATCTTCAAACCCCTTAGCGTCAACGATTGCAATGCAGGAAACACACTATCTCTTCCAAATTTAGAAGGCAATGACTCACAATATATATTTTCAAGAACCCACAACAATGGCAGTGCTTCTAGACAAGGGACGTTCCTTAGGATACAACAATGGTTCAAGAAAAGAAACCCTAGCTCCAAGAAATCACAAACCCAGCTTGGAAGTTTCTACAATTTCAGCCACTCCCATAGCTAAAGTTCACACAACTCTGTCATGGTTGTTATGTCTTCTAGAAGATGCTCCAGCTTTTTCATTCTTAACTAGAGACTCTACATCTTATGCATTTTTTCCATTACCCCATTTGAAATCAAAGAATCTTCTTCACTGTCAAGATGGAGGCATTTCAAGTTTATCAATGTTTTCAGGTCACTCAGAATTGGAAATCTTCTTTGGATGACACAAGTTACAAATTAGAATATAGAAATATGACGTAGGTATCCTCACCATCTTTAGTAGGAGTTGTTGATATCTAACATATGATATTTGTTCTCCTATTGTATTATTTGCCTTGCACTGAGGGGGCTGAAAGTAAATAGGTAGCACATTATTCTTTATTTGGGGCATCCAAGACCCCATAGAAAGAATGACATGTTGAGATGCTAGGAGATTAGTTAGTTTCTTTTTAAATTGTTAAGAACATTTTCTATGTCCCAAAATACATGTAACATATCAAGGTTGAATTCATGTTCTTTGATACAGAAAAAAAGATTTGTTACAATTTTCCTATGATTGTTTTCAATAATCATTGCCTGTTTCTTTACAACCACATCAATTTACTCTTACATTATTTTTTTAATACTTAAAAACAAATCATGGTTGTATATATTGTTTTCTTGCTTAAAACTATGTAAATTAAAAATAATACTACTTAAAACTATGTGTATGTTTGAAAATCTTCTGAATACTCTGGTCTATTTTTCCCTTACTTTCGCCCTTTGGGCAACCTCAGCTTTTTCAAAGGCCAAAAATGTGTTTTCCATAATCAACATTGTATTTGGCAGCGAGGATGGTTCTAAAAGTTTATGATAGATGTTTGATTTTTTAACTTGACTAATTTGTACATTTTTGACATAGAATCTATCTTTAATTGGAATGAAAATTTTAGTTTAATTGTAGCCTAAACAAATAAATTCATATGGGTAAACATATAATTAATTGAGACAATTTCAATAGGAACCCAAATGGACATTGAAATCATCCTGTGTGCCTATGGTTTGAAACACACAATTTGAAAAACCCACATCAGGCCTTCATGATCTAAATTTTATTTACAATTATTTACCTTTGAGTAAGTGATGTTTCCCTCCACTCACTCAAATTTGTAAATAAATAAATAAATAATCTACGCTAATTTATAAATGGTGCTCACTAAATTGATTAAATTTAAAGGGAGGTGTACATTAACCAAACAAGATATGGTCAAATTTTTATCTAAACATAATTTTCTTGTGGTTTGAAAGGCTGACATAGTGGTTAAAAACTTTGTTTTGTCACTTTAGTTCAATGGCATGGGAGGGAAACATAATAGCAACAAAATAGTAGAGTGAAGGGCAGTGTTATAAGAGAGGGTAGAGGATTTACAAGTACAACAACAACAACAAAAATTCTAGAAGCTCTAGTTTCCAACTCTAAACAAGTAGGCAATGAACCTTAGCTTTGCAATTTTTAAAATATGTCTTATGATATGTTATTCAATATCACTAAGTGTTTAAAAGGCCAATTTGGTAGCCTTGTTAATAATTCCTTGAGAGTAATAAGCCTATGTCTTGCCATGATCTAATTTATGCACGTCTTTTTTGTCAATTGTGGCCTGGTAGTTGTAAGGTAGTCTCACCATTTAATACCTATAGAGGTAGAATCTATGAAAAATATATATGCTTATCAAGTTTTGAGGAATGCTTTGTATAATCTAATTACATATTCCTTTACATGCTATACATTTGTGTGTGATAGATAAGACCTCCAACATGACCTTCATTTCACCAGAATCCATGTGATAGATCTTCATGGTAGATGTGGATGACCCACCATAAGACTTAAAAAATGGTTTTGAAAAAAATGAAATATTTCAATAACCTTATTAGGGACCAAAAGCACAATAAATAGTTCCTCTCCTACAACACAAGATAAAGAAAAAATCCTATACTCCATTCATATAGATACAATTTTTTTCCTCATTACAGATTATGGTTGAAAGGTGTTCAACAATTATCACAATCACAACATTTGCATTAAAAAAAAATAAGAATCAAGAGCATGTAGATGGTAGGAATACAACAACTTGGGCCCATTGTTGTTTATAGTAACTAACGTAAACCTTATTTGTTTTCTTTTTCTTACCATCTTATTATACAACTTCATATTTATATATTTACTCACAATTTCATCATGTTTAGGATATTGACAATTGCTTTTAACATGCTAACAATCTTATATTGTCTCACCTACAATTCTTCTCCAACACTTATTTTCACTTTTTTATACAACTTATATTGTTTACATAAAACCAAGTATACATTTCTAATGTACGTCCACTAACTTCTTCTTTAACTATGTAGGAACAATATACAACAACAAACTATGTGCCGGCTCATTTCATACTAGCACATGAAATCATTGACTACACAGTCACCACAAATAAAATAGATACAAATATTTCATTCAATTTTCTATCACCAAATATGTATTATGAACATTTTGTAAATTTTTCAAACAAGTTTGAATATATTTCAAACTACACTTTCTTGTCGTGTTTATTTTTATATAGTATTCTTTCGTCTTAACCCTTGCACTCCCTCTGATGCAAGTTCTAGTCTTTTATTCGGCATTAATGGAATAGGGAATGTGGAAAAGAGAAAACCATAAGTGCAACCCTACAAAATCCTAAGAAAATTGTATGAAAATATGATCAATAGTGTTCAAGAAATTCCTTAAATATTCTCTTTCCATACCTACATTGATGAATGATAGGAGGTGCACTAGAAAATCTCATGAAATCCATTGAAGATTTTGCCTAGAGATGATTTCCTGATAGAGAAGGTCTCGAACACTCAATAAATATATCATGGCACCACAAATCATCTAAAAATACATTATAGATATATTAAATTCCCACTTTTGGAGGCTCCACAGATTGAAAATGGTAGTTGGCAAAGTCACTAGATCATTTATGGTGATTCTAATTGGAAATTATGCCACTTGGGTCCATTGTAGAAATTTTATGCCCATCTACCCACTTTCAGAACTCCACAATGTTTGACTTTGTATGTTTCCTTAATCGGGTCCTCAATTCAACTTGTTGCAAGAATCTGAACCTCATTCGATCATGGCCAGAAAATGGGCTACATCAGGACATGTCTAGATGCCTTAGAAATTCTTCTAATCTAGATACTCATAAAAATTTTGCAACATTCAATTCTACAATAAAATGGTTGGTGTTGGGTGGAATGACATCAGAATGACACCATCAAGGTAGGATTATGTTAGTATGGTGTCGTCAAGGCATGCAAAAGGAGTGGAAGTCGGTGATCCCACAATACTGGTTTATAATTTTTGGGCAAACTGGACACTAAACTGGTTTTTTTAAACTAAATCTTCACTTTCGGGCTCTTATAGCGGCTAAACCGTGAGGAATTTGAAGATGGTGCAAACTAGTGATTTGTGGCATTTTGTCTATATATTCTAAATATATTTTTTTCAAAATTTTTGGAACTAGATTGCACTTCTTTTTCTATCTCCTTTGAAAACTAGCTTTATAAAAAAAACAACATTTTTTAGAAGTGACGCTCACCATATACAACATAAAAAAAATTTTATGAAGGGTAAAATTCTAATTTTTTCAAATTTATATTTGTAACTATGATATCTAGCACTTTCATTTGATTTCATAGTGTTTTATTAAAAAAAAATTCCTTAATCAAGATTCGAAGTCAAACCAATTACAATTCAGACATAGGCGGACTGCATACAACATAACTTTTTATGTATGTATCGAAATTCTATTTTATTTTTTTAATGGATCAAGGACATCAATACCTAGCCCAAACATATTTTAATTTATTTTTTTATGAGAATTTTCTATTTTTTCACATGTGTAGAAGAAAGAGCTTGATTTTTGATAAAAACCTATGTTTAATAAAACTATAAAAACAAATAACAAATACATAATAAAACCAAAACATATTAAAATTATATTCATTGGATAGCTCATTTTGAGGACTACTATGATCATTTAAAATAAATTTTAAATGAATTCATTTGATCCCCCAAAAAGTAAATCAAAAGTGATTTTTTTATCAACATTTTGATAGTTATGAAGGAGACTCCGTTGTAGGTATGGTTTAAAACTAGTGGGGTTCTATCTAAGGGGGTTTGATCTAAGGTGGTTTGATCAAAACCTTTTCAATTGGAATCCTTAAAATGAAACTTTTAAAGGCTTAAATCATTATATTTTCTAAAAATATGTGATTTCAGCAAAAATCATAATCTTTCAGAAATTGTAAACCAGCTTTGTGGGATCACCCAAGTGGATCCATGGAAAGATGAGATCCATTAGGCTCAAGCAAAAAACCCATATGCAACTTCACTTTTAGATCAAGATCACTTGGAAAACCATGCAATCCCTTTGGCCCTCAAAATCCTCAAGTATGAAAAAATTATCAGCAACTAGACATTGGAAGTTTGCCTCCATCCACCTACAATATTGTACTTAGTCAAATTCAACTTTTATTGGGAAAATGAAAAAAATTGGTCTCCATCTGCACTTGTGGGGAATTCATCAGTATTTGCATTTATTGAAAGATATTTGGTTTAGTTGGAAATAACTGCAAAGCTAGATGCATATCAAACTTCTGCAAATCTTCAACTTGTGGGATTTTAACCTCATTCTAGACCCATGCAAGGAGATGGCCTCTAACTTCTTGCAAAATTATATAATTATATTTAGTGATTTTCTTCTCATGCAAAAAATATAAGGTGATCTTCCCTTCACAGAAATCCAAGGTGATGAGGGATTGGGAATAATTGGTAAGAATCCAAATGTGCTTAAAATCCCCGCAATCTCTTGGTGGGGAAGAAAAACTTGCAAATACATACGGGTATGTGCAGGATCATGATGGACCAAAAAGTGGCAATATTTAAGTGATATGATGACCCATGTGGTTGACGACTTTTTTTTAATCCAAATTTGATGAAATGAAAAGGGTTTTTAAGGGAGATTCTCAGCTTTCCACCACTATAAATTATGCTTTACTTTGAATTTAATAAATAATTATTATTCATTTTCTAATTGAATTACGACTAAATTCCTTATGGATAGTCTGATTGAAAAACATCTATAACTTTCAAACGATATCACATTTTTTGAATCCAAAATATGCGTCACACTCTATGCTTTGCATACTATAGGATTAAAAAAAAAAATTGAATTTCATGAAGTTTTGACCAAGTTAAGGTGGTTAAACATACGATTTTTTTATATTTTTTAAAATTTGTAATAAAAAAATCATAATTAATTATTTAATTGGAAACAAATTTCAAAAAAATATGCATCACATCTAGACATGATTCCTCTACTTATATATAAAATCTTATACAAAAATATTATCATTTTATTGTGGTTAGGGTGGTCAGATAGACACCTACTTCTTATTTTTTCCCTGAAATTTAAGTACTACTGCATTGAAAATTCAAAATTTCACCAAATAATTTTTATTTATTTTTAAATAAACCTATTATTTTAGAAACTACATTCAATTTTCTACAGATTCTATTCTTACATATTTTTGAAATAATATAGATAATTTATTCAAACTTTTACGTCAAGTTGCCTAACTTTGATTTTCTGAATTTTATTGCCACTTAAGGGCCTGTTTTTTCCATGATGATGCTACACATACCCATAACCTATTTGATTTAGTTCAAAAACTCATTAGCTTTGAGATATGGGTACCCATTTGACTTCTTTAGAAGATGGAGAGTTATAATGAACAAATTAGAAATAATGAACTATTTAAAAAAAGAAAAAACCATAGATCCTATAATGCCCAGACCAAGAAAAAAAATTCTAATTCCCTCCTTCGTAAAAGGCCACTCTAGCTATTTTTAACATATTCCAAGTGCATTTTCATAAATTTCATATTTAAACACCCAAACTTGGATGCCCAATTCATCTTCATTGAAACATTCAAAAACTCAGCATGATAAGTGTCCACACATATCATAATGTTGGTCAAGATTCTTCTAACCAACCATGCAACCATTCAATGATAAAATCACAAACCAACTCATATAAGTAATTTAAATATCCACAATCAAAATAGAAATTATTTTTTTACGAAATCTGCTTCAAGAAATTATATTATCCATCTTCTATACATCTCATTCTTCATCTTCCTCTTCAATTTTGCATCATACCTTTCTAGCACTCACCCCTCTGCATGCTATCACCTTTCTAGAAATTTCACTTTCTCTTCCCTTTCGCCCCTTCTCTATCGGTGATCTACATCTCTCCCTTGACTTCTCAAAAACCTTCTCGATATTTGCCTTAAATGGTCACAACTTCTTTAGTTACGAGACTGAATAACTAAAACACCAAAATTATGGTTTAAAATTATAACTATAGTCATCGTAGACCTCATGAATCTAGAGAATAGTTAAGAAAAAATATAAAGCAAAGAATTTAGTGCAAAATTGACACTTTCAAGAAAGTTTGAGCTCCTTTGAACTTCACTTTATTTCAACACATTCTCGGACTTACAAACTACTTTGGAGCTTCAGCGAGTATGCAAACCTTTGAACATGCTGACAAACTTGTGTTTCAAATTTTCAGAAACTTATAAAACTCATGAACCCGTCGATCAAGCCTAATTTTAAGCATATTCAACCTTTCAGTGAGTTTGTTAACTTTTGAACTTGTCGACAAACCTTGTTTTTAGTATGAGGGAAAGTTTGTGAACTTGGAATTTTATTGATAAGAAAAGCTTCAACATTTTTATGAATGGATGAACCAAAAAACCAACCTTCTTGTACTCTTTGTTGATGATTTGTACTTGCAGTGAACCCGTCGATTCACAAACTTAAGAATTTTTCAACAATGTTCTTCCTTAAGCTTTGACATTCGATAATTTACACAGTCAACAAACTTGTGTGTTCAAAAACTTGGGAAACATTCAAAATTTCTTAACTTGACCAATACTTAGCCAAATTTCACCAAATTTAGACTATTGATACCCTTTAAGCTTCTTGACGTAGTGAACTTCTAACAACCAAAATTTTAACCCAAAATTTCTCTTGAAGCAAAACTGCTAAAACCAATTTAAAGCACACCAAAACTAAACTGGAAAGAAAATAGAACATGAAAATTATTTTTGTTGACGTTGATCGCTCATGCGTGCTCATATGCTCTTGTATCAATATATAATTTTTTTTGTGGTTTACTTACACACACTAGAAGATGTTGGCACATGGCCAAACCATGCCACATCAAAGTGGGACACCAACTTCTTCATGTGAGGCCAATTTATTTTTAAAGACAAAGTCCTTCGTCCTCCAAATGGGATGCCAAATCTTCCAAAATAAGACAAAGATACTAGAAGATAAAATAGCAAGTGCATACAAGATGTATTAAAATAAAAAAATAGAAATATAAGGTAGAGACACCTTTTCCCAATAATGCACATGGCTAGTTACAAGCTAGTTGTACATGAAGAATTTACTTCTAAATTATACACATCCACTTGGAATTTGATGGGGATTTACCTCTTTCAAGTGAACAAGGAATGGCTTAATAAAAAATCCTAGAGGTTTATTATCAATTCTAGAAACTTCAAGTTCATTCCCAATATTATCAAGAGGTAGAGTGATCTCATCATCATTTGGTAACCAAACACCTTATTGAATCTCATATAAGATCCTTTCCAAATTCCAAGGATATTATTATTCACATATGTCACCTCTTACCTTCAATTGTGTGCCTTTAGCATATGTGTTTCACTAAAAGTCTATATTATTGATAATATCATTAGATCCTTTTGTATATTAATGGAGAACTAGGAGTGATTCACATTAGCTATGTCATGGTTGGATACATTTTTTCTTTCGCCTAGATCCAACCTTTAGTGAAATTTAAAATGTAATGTTATAGGAAAATACCTTCGCCCATGCCTTATTAGATGGAAAATAGACAATAAAAACATTGTATCCTATTCTCTTACAAGATCCTTAAAAGAACAATTGCAATTATCTAGTAGAATGCCATTTTTTGTAAAAAGAAAATATTTCTTAGGGATTTCCACATCATTTTCTCTTCCAAGAATTTTTTAAATTTTTACTTAAATCCTTCTATCCACACATGTTACTTGTTATTTATGTTGGGATCCTTCCAAAGATACCTATGATAGGATGGTGATGTTCATGATAGATTTCCTTCGGACTAATGAAAAATAATCTCATATGGTATTTTAGTGTTATCTTATCATTGAATGGCATCCTTAATCATACCATTAGGACTTGTCCTTGTGCTCAAAAAATCTAGATATAGATTCACATCATATTTTCTCCATTTCTTCTAAATTTGATCTCTTGGGAACTTACTCTTTTTGGAGATACAACCTTATAGCCTACTTATATTATTAGACCTTAGAACTTCTTTATAGATTTGTTATTCCTTTTCAACTTTGAAAGTTTAAAGACAATAATTACAACTCCATCAAGATAGAGAAATGTTGTCACCTTAATCTTGCAAGATCAATAGAATAATTGAAATCATCTTAAATGACTATTAAACATCCCCATTGAATAATCTCAAGATGTATTAATCCTCCATCTATACGTCTTCAGATTGTCACTTATAATTAAATTCTATTTTTATTTTAATATTTTAACTTATTTGATAACAATATTATATATATATGACATGTTTCCAAGAAATTTACTAGTCAAGATACTTTCATTTTTAAACACAATTTTAAATGGTTCAAAGTCCAAAACTTTGACAAATTTGTTTACTTAAACAAAGCAACTACGTCCACAGTTAAATGTATTGATGAAGTTTTTCTTCGTCAAAAAATAAAAGAAGACAAAGCTACTATAATTACAGAACATATATGTTGTTCTCCTGCAAAAAATACTTCACTCAACATAGAAAGAGAAACAACTAAAGATAGCAAGTGAAGATGTTTAAGCCTTTCCCTCGGAATACTGATTCAAAGTTATTAGTTGAAGCTTCATCAAAACAAATAAATGGCAAGGAAAATTTGTGACTGTCAATTCTGTGCGTAAGATTCAAAGTTGTTAGTTCTAACAACCCCGAAAAAAATGGGTGTTGTGCATGGTGGGCTCCAAATTTTTGGATAGAAAAAATATATTTTAGTAATCATAAGGCCATGCAACGTCAGTGCACAACATTTTAAATTGTGTGTTAGATAGGTAAAGATAAAATTATATATTTAATTTAGGCTGCAGTTGAATTTGTGAAATATATATACTAATCTAACTAGAATGGACCCTACCCATCTTCCCCTTGTTTGCCTGTGGGGCCTCTTAACTTTTGCTTCGTAACTAAGCAAATTAGAGAGCTCAAAGCTTCCATAAATACAGCACAGATTTTCTCTTCTCCTGCAAAGAAAACTTGAAGGAGAAAGAGGTGAAGATGGCAGGTGAAGGTGAGGTTAAGGTTCTTGGCTTTTGGGCCAGTCCCTATGTTCTCAGGGTGTTGATTGGGCTTGAAGAGAAGAGCATAAAATATGAGTTTGTGGAAGAAGATCTGTTGTCTGCTAAGAGTCCCCTGTTGCTGGAAATGAATCCTGTGCATAAGAAGGTACCTGTTCTTATTCACAATGGCAGGCCTGTGGCTGAGTCTGCCATTATACTTCAATATATTGATGAGGTATGGAGCGATGGTCCAGCTTTCTTACCAGCTGATCCATATGATCGAGCTGTGGCTCGATTCTGGACAGATTTTATAGATAAGAAAGTATGTGGAAAAAAGAAATTTGTATCTTATTTGTAGAATATGATTAATCTTTTTTTTGGTTTAATATTAAGAATTGAAGAGTATTCAAATCATTTTGAGAATAATCTTTGAATAAGATCTTATCTTTTGAGAACTCTTTGTAAACAGATTAACTTTATCAATGAATTAAAAATAATTTAAATTTAATTTTACTAATTATTTTTTCTTCAGATTTATACAGCAGGTAGACGCATATTTGTGGGTAAAGGGGAAGAGCAAGAAGAAGGAAAGAGAGAATATATAGAATGTCTAACAATATTGGAAGAAACTCTGAAAGGAAATCATTATTTTGGAGGAAACAATTTCGGAATGGTAGATATTGCACTTGCCCCACATATATGTTGGTTCCATGCGTTTGAAATTCTTGGAGATTTTAAGATTATATCTGAGGATAAATTTTCAAACATTTTCTTTTGGATGAAGAAATGTATGGAGAGAGAGAGTTTGAAGAAAGTGCTCCCACAACAAGAAAGAGTGCTACAAATGACAACTCAATTTAGAAAGGTTTTTTTGGGAGAAGTTTAGTAAACTTTGTTTTACAAAGTTTATTTTTGTAGTGCAATGAGTTGCAACAAGTTCTCCATTAGTTTGTCATATGTTAGGCTATAGGTGTTGTGAATTTATAAATGTGGTGTATAATAGTTTTTGTGAGGATGCTATTATTGAATAGGTTTAAGTAATAGTATTATATAAATCTATTCTATGTTAAAGAATGATTTATTAGGTTGTGGGATGATTTGTTGTAACACATGTACATAAAATAAGTTTGATTGAGGAACAAGTAGGATTAGGTGAAGTGTGCTTCCAATTTTGCAAGATCACAAAAAAAACTATGTAATTATATATGTTTACTTTCAATATTGAATAAAATCATTTGTGATATATAGATCAGTTTTCATAACATTTGGTATTAAAAAGAGCATCAAGAACCTTATTTCTTGTATATATTAAATATTTTATTAATTAAAGGCTTTCAAGTAAATATGTTTTGTAAATCACCATGTTAAATAATTAAAATAATTTATATATCTTGCATGCATGTGATAGTATAGTTCTTTTTTAATCGCATTAGCTATATATATAGTAGTATATATGCAAGAGAGACATCTTACATATTGTAATTGTCTAGTTTATGTTCTATTGGGAGGATTGTATTTTGCAGTAGCACCATAAGATTTATATTAAAAATGCATTTCTCTTACATTTAAATATCTATGGTAATATTATTCTTTTTCTTGAGAAAATAATATCATAGTATTTTTATTTATTATGTCTTCAATCATAATTTGATATTTTAGGTTTTATTTTTTGATATTTAAATGTTGGGTATCAAAGTATTTGTGATTTTGTGCATGTAAAAAAGGTTTCTAATGGGTTTAATGAGGATGTTATATTCTTGATGAATATTGTAGTATAAGATTATTCTGAAACCTATCCATAGAAGATAAGAGTTAGATAAATCAATAATAAATTTTTAGCTATACAAATGATACAACAATAAAATGAAAAATTTAATGTAAGGTGATATAGAGTTTTTTAATTGAAAGTGAGATATTTTATTTGCAATAGTTGGAGAGTAATAACTATAACATCTATTGAATGAAAATATTTACACTACATGTACTAATGTCTACTAATTACCATGAATACTATTTATAAATTATATGATTCAAAATTGAAGCATTTTTCTTATTTGAAAAGGTGTTGTCAAGAAAGTCAAGCCATGCCCAAATAACACATCTAAAAACCACATGAAAATGAATAAAGAAGTGTCCATTAAATTTGTTTGCAAAAATATAAAACCACTCAAAAAGGTCGTTACCACATTCATTTTGGAACAAAGTTTCAACATACATGATGCACACATTTTCTATGGTATACAACATGGAAATGATTAAGTTTATAGGGGTTATTCTCAATAGGCATAAAAGAGGTGTAATGGTTTTTAATAGAAGAATTGCAAACTACAAACAACCTTGTATGTTTTTGATTGAGGAAAAAATAGGTTTTGAAGGGACCTGAAACCCTTTACAATAAAAAACAAGGTTGCAAAAAGAACAACATGCAACCAGCCAAAAGCCAGCCCCCAAACAAGACCATCAAGATTTACATTTAGAACTGCTCTTGTGGGAGCGGGGAGTCATATCAAAAGAAGGCCGAGAGAATTTTTTTTTTCCCTTAACAGTAATCCATCCTTCTTCCACTTGCGTTGCCATATCATGCCAAGTCAGCTCACAAAGTTCCTAAGGTTTGCCTGCAACCACCGTCTCGAAGAATTCATTATTATTCTTTCGTGCAGGCAAAGACTTATCAGAAAGGCCATCGGGAGTGATAGCCGGAACGCTATCACCAGAAGTAGCCTTCGAAGACCCAATCTCTCGCTCTTTAGGGGTTACAACCAGAAAATCATGTGCAACTTCAGCATCCTTATCATTTGAGATATCCCGAGGGGATACGTCAACGCTTTGTGATTCAAACGCAATCACCTCTGAAAAACTCATGTGTTGTTCAGATTTCTTCTCATCTGTATAATGTTGTTGAGAGGCACCATTCCACCAAGTAGTTGTCCTAGCATTTTTCCCAAAACCACATTGCGCAGCAGCATGGCCTATTTAAAAACATCTTCTGCAATGGAAGGGAATCCCCTCATAGTCCAAAGATTGGACCCAAGACCCCTTAGGAGATTTAAGTAAAATCTTCGTAGGAAACCCTTTTGAAACGTCCATTTCAACTAGTATTCAGGAAAAGGTAGAATGAAAAATGTCAGAAGATTCACTATCCACAAGCAAAAAATCACCAAGGGCAACACCCACTTCCTCCAGAAGAGGGTCAGTCCAAAATTGGAGGGGGAGATTAGGCAATCGAGATCTTATTGAAGGTTTCAAAAGAAGGAAAACAACCTTGTATGTTTCTAACATGTGGAAAAGTTTAAAAAAAAAGTAAGAAAGACAAACAAGAAGTTATTTGTTTTTGAAAAGATAAGCAGCATTTACAGGGTGTCGTACACTTCACAAGGAGCCCAAAGGGCCAAAAGAAAAAACATAGTTCAAAACAGACTTTGAACTATAGAAAAACTAGAAATAGCTGACAGACAGCTGTGGACCCAAAGAAATTAAGCAGCCCCAGACCCAAAGGGGTCTAAGCAGGCTCCACGAGCCCGAGTCCAAGAAGCCGACACAGATTTCTTCTTTCGGAGAACGACCGACCAAGGAGGCTCGGAAGCATGAAGTGATGAGAACGGAGAGATGAGCGACTCCTCCACAGCCACCAAGGGGACACCAGACAATGAGGGAGTCGACAGAAAGGTAGTCAAAAAGGAATCAACCAACGGAACATAAGTAACTCCCATTAAAGGGCGATTAGGGTCTGACAGCGCAACGACAACAGGGGCCGCAGTGACAGCAGAGTTGTCCAAAGGTGGATCCACAGTAGAGAGGTTCGGGAGAGGAGCAGCAGCAAGATGGTTGATCGCCGCAAAAGAAACCTCCGAAGAAGCCCTAGGAGGCAGCAAAGGAGAAAGGTCCAGGGTAGGAGCAACAAATAGAGGGTCGACCTCCTCAAAAGAATCTGGAGAAGAAACAACTATGAGATGATCAAGGAGAGCGTCCTTCCACCAAGTCACAACACCCTTGCGGTGAGCATGAGGATAGGCAGAGGCCAAATGCCCCACCGAAAAGCACCCGCTACACCGAAAGGGGAGACCCTCATAGTCCAGGATTTGTTTCCACGGTCTGTCTTCCACCAACAAAACAATATCACCAGGAAGAGGTTTGGAGGTGTCCAAATCAACTAACAACCGTGCGACCGTAGTGTGCCCAAATTCCCTAGTTGTGGAATCAACCATAAGGAAGCGACCTATGGTATTGCCAATGGCCTCGAAACAAGATTCCTCCTAGAACTGAAGAGGAAGATTTGGCAGACGAACCCACACAGGTCTCGTGTTCAGAGGCTCCATAAGGGGGTTGAAGGATCTAGTCCAGGGCCTGATGGATAGAGAATGGATACACCACATCCATCCCCTATCCAGGATGCAATTCCGCTCACAAGGGGAGGCAAACGTAGCAATGAAGAAACCTCTAGCACAGGGGTAAGATCTCCCCGACGACCAAAGGCTTCCAAGAACTTGAGACCCAATCATGTAGATTGGGGAGGGAGGGCCACAATCCATTGAACTTGCAAACTACACCAGCTTTCGAATAAAAGTCCTCATTTTCCACGATCTCCAGACTATAGATAACCACAGGGGATTCCCTAGCACAGGGAAGAGAGCGACCAGAAGGATGAGTACCTGAATGTGCCACATCTAAGAAGGATTTTGCCATGCCTGAGACACCCCCAGCAACCAGCCCAAGATGCCCAGCCACAGCCAAATCCCCTAGAGCAATAGAGGACCCGCATGCAAAAACTGGCCCAGTCCCAGACAACAACACTCCAGACCTGTGCACCTCATCACCAACAGGAATCCCATACAAAGCAACCAACGAAACATGTTGTAGAAGAGAAGGAGCCAGAGGAGCGGCAGAGCTCCTCCTACGAGCGCACGGGACAGGGAGAGGGCCCACAACAGACGGAGAAACAGCCACCGATGCAAACAGAGGAGAAACCAGAGGAGCCCCCAGAGCCACTGGAGGAGCCATAGACGCCATCGAGGCCAGAGGCGGGAGAGCCGAAGCAGAGCCCAATGGGGCCAGAGGCGGGAGAGCCGTTGCAGAGCCCATTCAAACTATGTTAATTTCCTCTTTGTAATTATTGTTGTATTGATGTGGAAGCATGGTTTGAGAAATCAAGAATGTTACAGTGTTTTTTTTGTTAGCATAGTTTAGAATTGTGTTTTGCATTAATATATTATGTTAGATAAATAATTAAATGCATTTGTAATGTTATTAAGTTAAGTAAGTGTTAGTAATTAATAGTTAAGTATAATTATGTTTATTATGGTTATTGTCAATAGGGAAGTTAAAGTATGGAAAATTAAAAATTACACAATGTTAATGCATTGAGATGTAAAGCTCAATGAACTTAAGAGAGATCACAACATCATATCATTTTTTTCTATTATGTTTGTAAGAATGATTTAATATGTAGGGTTTTATTCTCAAGATTTTAATATATTAGTGGCTAAAAATAATCCATCATATGTCTCACTTTTACCTTAAGTGATTTTAGTGATTGCAAAATAGTGAAGGTTGTCCATACTAAGTATTTTTCGACCAATTTTTTTGGAAGTATTTTTCTCGAGTTTATTAAAATACTATGGAGATTTGACATTTCTAGCTAAGCTAATCTCTTCATAAAGAATCTAATGAAGTGAGAGGTTATTATAATCTAATACTCAGGCCTCAAAAAATATCTACACAGACTTAAGCTTCCGCATAAATTTTGGTATATTATAAGGCCCTTTGGGGTTAGGAGAAACCTTGTGATAGGAAGCTATTGCTTAATTATAATTTGCAAGCCACTAGTTAGTGATTAGTTCTATGAAGATACTACCTTTATACATTGAGATGGGATAGCACATGGTTGTAAGATATTGAAATTAGGCATTGATTACTAAAATTTGACTAAGTGTGAAAAATACAAGATCTTCCAGAAACTAAAATTTGCATTATAACTCCAAGAGATCTGAAACCACTCTCAAACATCCTAAAACTATATACATGAAATATAACTTAAAGTATAAGAAATTAAATGTCCATATGTAAATTTCAACTTATATTCATGTATATAGTTTTCTTGGTAGAGAAAGAGAAAAAGAAAGAGTTCACAAAAATGCATTGCAAAAAGTCATGCTTCACATTTGGCGAGCGCCAAATTTGGACTTCATTTGGCTAGCACTGATTTTGGCACTTGTCAAATGATGCACTTCATTTGGCTAGCACAAAATTTGGCACTCACCAAATGCATTGGTAAGTAACAACCCAAAGGGTTGGACAACCATTTCATGCCAAGGACATGATTTTTTGAAAGGGTAACAAAATTTCACACATTTTTTGCCATGCTAACCATCAGATTTCCACATCTTTCAATGCAAGTTTATAAAAAACCATGATGATGTTAGGCTCTCTCTTACTTATATAACCATATAAAAATTTTAACATTTTGATTATGTTAAGGTTTCCATCCATATCTTCTCTTGTTAGTGCCTTCATTTTTTGTCAAAAACCAACATGTGCTACTTTTACTATAGCTTTTTACTCATTCATCAAATTTTGAAACCGATTACATTTTTGTAAACTGGACTCCTTTCTACACATAATGAAAAAAAATTGATTTTTGATTAGTTTTTAGAAAAATTAGGAGGGAGCACACTCAAATTTCAGCTTTAAAAGATGTGTCCACTTCGACAATTTGTAGAATATTATATATTCATTAAAAAATTAGCCGAAATAATCAAGATAAACAACATGATGTTACCTAATTTCTCACCATTCGAATTTTTGAAATTCTCAAAAAAGTTAACGAAAAAGGGGGGTCACAACAAAGACTATGTTGTTTCTCTTGAGAAAAATAGGACCACTTTTGGTGATCATTTTTTTTCAATCCCTTAATCTTCATTATTTTATTTTTTTAAATAGTAGTTTAGAAAGTAGATTTGAAGAACTAAAACTCTTGTTCTTGTTGCATCTTCAAATTTTGAGCGTAACTATATTTTCTTGTGAACATTATACTTTGTTGATTTCAAAACAAGTTGGCATCTCAAGAGCCATTTTTGTGTCACAACTTGGTGCACTTACCCCTATCAAGATCAACAACCCTTAAAAAATTTAACAAATCTTACTAAATAAAATAACAATGAAAAGATAAAGCACTGAACACACATGCACAAGATAAAACCAGATATACATGGAAAACCTAAGAAGGGAAAAACCACAGTGAGTAATGTCACAATATATGAAGCTCACTGCTTACAGAATTACAATTTTGTTTTAAGACTCATTGCCTAAGGAAGCACATTGCTCCCTGAAAGACTTACAAACTAAGGTGCACTACCTTAGGGAAAGATACAAAGGACTTTCAGGCTTAGGCACACAACCCAGGGCAAGATATAAGGACCTGCTTAAGAGACTCAATTTCTGATAGTGTAGGATACATGAACATTTAGATTTATAACATACGTCAACAATACACTCTGCTGACTGAGGTGTTGAAGCACATCTGAATTTTATTTTCCACAACTCACATTACTTGTTGCATCATTCCACACCTACACATCACCACACACTTCTTACAACTGATTTGTTCTTTCATTTATATCCTCTACAAGATCACAAAACACCAATTAGGTTGGTCAGAATAGAATACAAACAATAAGTCATCCAAAAAATATAATTGTGATAAAATTAGTCATATCCATGAGATAGAGAGGACAAAAAAATCATTACATATTCTAATGTGATCCCAAACATTAAACATGCTAGTGCACAAAATTCCAAGTCGACAACAAGTAAATGTGTAGAATAAACATATAACACATTACCAGTCGACCCAAAAACATACTTTCAACTGAATTTACTCAATGCGGTTCTTAACAAGATAGCACAAAATTTGTGAGTGACAATGCCTTAATATTTTATGTAGCTAGTTTGTTGAAAGGATATTTTGGTAAAACAATGTTTAAAGAAGCTAGGAATGAGATAAAAATTTTTGGAGATGGTGCATTCAGTTCCCTACCATCACATTTATCAAAATTGGAGGATGTGATAAAGATCCCTACATGCTTCCTAGATATGTTGGTCATAAGCTAGAGTTGTTATATTTAACATTTTAAAAAATTGATAGATGTACATAAATTATGCTCAAAAAAGAATATTAAGGGATATAGATTCCCTCTATGATAAAATATATACTTTTTTGACAAGTCAAGCCTTGAAGAATGTGGAGGTAGAAATAATATAGATTAGTTTGAAATTAAATGAAGAAAGATAGTCATTCAATACAAGGTCCGTCATTGAAGGCTTGCTAAGTACTTATAAGAATAAAGAACGATTAGAAGACATATGAGCTAATTGTAGTAATGATTATGAAGTCATGAAAAGAGATTGTTCTAGAATGATTATCTTCATTTAAAAATATTTAGTAGCCATAACACCTCAAAGATGGTGCAATTTTTTAGGATCTTACTTATAAAACAAAACAAATTGCTTCTAAGCCACTACCATGAATAAATTAGGGGCAAAGACAAGTCAAAATTTTAGAACAAAGGCTTATTGGAGTGTTGAAGAGAACAAATTAAATGGTTGAATGGTATTATGATGCAAGAGCATCCAGGTCCATGAGGGATCCTACACCACCCAAAAATATTTATTTTAATGCTTTCAGTGTAGTTTATTTCCTTCTTGCAGGTTGATTTTTTTTGTTGTTTCTATTTGTAATTTTTTTAAAATTTAGATGGTTGATGTAATGATGTCATTTTGAAGAGGAGCTTAATGAGTTTTTCATCCTTCATTTTGGTGAGTTTTAATGAACAAAAGTGAAGTTATTGCCATGCAGAGATTTTTGTTCCATCTAGATATGGAAGAACGAGATCCATCTTGATGTGGAGTTCTCTCAGCCATCTAGATTAGTTGTACAATTCAAACATGTTTTCTCGTAATAGGATATTTGTGAAGATTTAGATCTCATCCATATGTGGGGTTTGAATGTTCATCTGGATTAACTCAATCTAGTTTGGGATCACCTACAAAAACTTGAATTTCATTTGGATGTAGAATGAAGTGTTTCATCTAGATGTAGGATTCTAGTGGTCATATATATGTGGGTTTCTAACAATCATCTAGATCTGGGATTCTAGTGGTCATCTAGATGTGGGTTTCTAATGGTTATCTAATGCCAGATTTTAGTGGTCATCTTGATGTAGTAAATTCAATGCCATCAAAATTTGTAGATCAAACCAAGTGAATTGAACCTTATGATTTAATCATTTGGTTTAGATGAGAAGTTCTCATGATGATTTCAACAGATGATGATTTTAGCAGATGATGACATCATTACATGATAATTTCAGCATAACATGAAAATGACATCATCATGGGTGTTACACCCCAATTGTGTAATTACTATTTACTATTACTATGTAGGGTAAATATGAATGTAATGTGAATTTTGGAGATGAATAAATTGCGCTTTCACTTTGTTATCATTGCATTATGAATGTATGTTATCACATTTGATGTTGTGTGAAAAGTATTGCATATATGTGTTTGAATGGTTATTGAATTAATATTCTAACTTTGGAGATGTATTACATATACTACATATTTTGTGAACAATTGGTTGTCGTGGGCATGTGTTAGTGGTTGCAGGTATATGTTCAATTCCTCCAAGTAGAAGAGAAGTATCACTCAGGAGAAGAACTTGGTCGAGTAATCGGTAATAAAAACTATCTGAGCATACACACACCACAATAGAATAATTGAGTTGAGTCATTTAGTGGGAAGCTCGTAAGTCATCCTTAGTTGATGTGTCTGCATTAGTAGAGTCTTGTTTACTATTGAGTGCATTATTGGGTGATTTTTATCTATTTGAGCTTTGGAGTTATTTCTTGTTTTATTACAGTTATATTGATAAAAAGGACATATGTGGAGTGGGTGTATATATATACACATGCATGTCAAAGGGATCTAACGACATGAATATATATATATGTATGGATGTACAACACGTAAATGTTTATCAATACAATGGTAATTGTGAATGGTTATATGTGAATCAAATGTGTACATATATATATGTATAGTATATACATATATCCATATGTATATATGTATCGATACACGCGTATGATGGAAAATGAACATGCCCATACAGATGTATTGATATATGTATACATATGTATACATATGCATAGAGACATATACTTATATACATATATATATACATATACAATCGATATATTGTGATTAGTATGTGAATACTATTATGATTATTCTTATTTGAATATTGAATGTATACTTACATTGATACATTGATACTTATTTGATATATATATATATACATATATACTAACATATATATATATATATACATATGCATATATATATATATATAAATATATGCAGATATATATATATATGTAATATTATATATATATATATTAATATATATTTAATATATTATCTATTACTTGAAATTGACTATTATTAACAATGATAGAAGCCGATTATTAGAGGTCGAATATAAGTTACTTGTGATTGTATTTTGTAAGGCTGAGTTTTACTCTTGCAGCCATGCATAGTGGAGCACGTATGCTATAATATAGCTCATTATGTAATAAGTCGATACTTGGTGAAGAATAAGTTGATGCATTTTATGGGTATCTTCTTTGACTTAGCAAGCTGTAAATGCCATGTCATTATGCTTAAACCAACAATCTGTAGAGGATTTTAGACAAGTCGATGACTTTGTAAACCGATTTATTATATGAATCAACTCATGTTGAGACTTGGTTGATACAAGCATGGTGTCACATTTTTGATATTGACTGTTTCTAATAAGAAGGAAACTGCGCCAACTCTGAAGGTGAATGTTGATTTTTGACACGACCTTTGAATCCTTATACCTGTAGATGTCCATTATGAGATGCAAACTGAATTCAATCATATGTTGATTTGAATTACTCTCTAATTGATGTTGATCTGTAGTTTCTTTAGTTGAGTATGAGCTTACATGTTTGCCACCTTTTAGCTGTGATATATGCGTTGTTGTGCATGCTTGCTGCTATCAAAACTCATGCCTAAACTATAGGCTAAGTAGTTACCAAATCATTGTATAAATAGTGGAGCTTGAACACTTGTTTGGGATGCATTCTTGCAAAGCATTTTTACTCTACATTATTTTTAGTTTACTCGGTTTTATTTGAGAGAGAGAGAGTTCTATTATTTTGAGTGAGTGTAGCATTTGAGAGAAGTACTCTATCAACTTGAGTATTAGAGGTTTATTGTGACGACTCTTGAGAAGCTATAACTAGTCTAGTTGTTGTTTGGAGAAGTTGCATTGATGTCAATTGATTGGATAAGTGATAACATGCATGAGGATATTCAAGTCTTTGTCATTTTATTTACGAAAGATTTTTCTCCATGAATGCTTTGAATTATCTTTAATGAGTACTTGCATTTAAGGAAACTAGAATGGCTTTGAAAAGGAAATAGAAGCTATTATGTTGTTTTTCTAATGTGCTTGTATGTACTCCATAATAGGAGGTTGATGTTTATCATAGGTATTGCATACTAGATATGATTAAACGTGAGTGGAATTTGAGTTACTCTTAGCTAGGTTATTGATTTAACTAGCATAGATTGAGTTTACTCCTAAGATTGTTTATCCATTATGGGTGGGAGCTTGTGTATTTACTTGTTTAAGTAGATTTATTTTCAAGTATGCATAAATGGTGATAGGTTATCTCTGGGGTGATAGATTATCCATTGAAGGAAATACTTATGCATAGTTTAAGATTGACTGAAGTCAAATCGACCCTAAATAGTGTAGGTGATAGATGACCTTCATTCAAAGTACTCAATGAGAACACTTTGACCAAAGTAGTGTGATTGCTTTTGGCTCCACTATCAATTCACCGTGATCTAGTATTACATGCTAGTTCCAAATTGTGGGATTATAAGTTCTAGTTATGTAGGACACAACACTATGCTCAATTGGTTGTCATTATTTGGTTACTCTACCAATCTCTTCATCGAAGGGAAGGGCCATCTATCGAATGATAGATGTGCAGGGGACCACATTAAGAGTTTGTAGTTGGTGGAAAAGTACTTGAGTGATGCTTCTCCTCCACAACAAATGATAGAAGAACCGAGATTTGAAAGGAAGGATCCTAGACCATCTTACAACTATTTGTTCTAAAGCTCATTGAGATATGTTTATAAGTGTATTCATTCTTGTATGATTGTATCTTGTGACATTATTGTATTGAAATGGAATCCTTATTGTATCATGTTATGGTATCATTGTTTGCATATTCTCAATAAAGAAAATAATTTTTTTTATTGCAATGGCTTGTTACATAGTTTATTTACTCGCAAAGTGAAAATTTAGGAATTTTTACTTCATTGAGGGTTAGTGTGTTACAATGGGTAGCAATGAATGATGATGTCAGTATGACATATTGATGATGTCAACAATTGTACAGATATGGGGTTTTGTATCTAAATAGATTAAGTGCACAAATGGAGTGAAGTTTATATCTTATTTGAATGGAAGGCGGACTTCTAACAACATTCAAATTTGGTTTATCTTCTCCCAAACTTTTGGGATCAAATTGAACTTGCAAATTTTTGATGAGGATCAAGACTTTGAACCAAGTGTTAGGTATCGTGGTTTTCCACAAAAAAATTGACATAATTCAAATGTTGGTCTGTAGACCCCAAGTGAATTGTAAAGGTTTGATGGGGTTTTGTATTGGTTGTGTTTGGTACAGAATACAAATTGGTTATAATTTGAAGGTTGTTCAACTACCGATTTTGGGAACTAAACCACTTGAAGTGTCAAGTTGTGGGTTTATTTAATGATTGACTATTTATTGTTCCGAATTCAAAAATTTAAAGATTAATATTTTTATATTTTTGAAACTATTATTTGATAGATTGATGCACTCCTAAATTTTTTGAGAAGAATTAAATACTTGAAGTTGTGTGACTCTAATTGTTGTCTATTCTTTTGTTTGCTGCTATATTGGGTCATCTGATAAGTCTCCTTGATTTAAAGATCTGCATCATATGAAGGATTATTATGCCCAATAAATAATTTGAAGACATAATAATCCTCAATCTCCACCTCTTAATTTTTTTACTTATGATTCATTGTATTAGTTATGTTTTTATTTTAATATTTTAAACATAATTGATATGGCATCAGGTAAATTCACCTTCAACAATTCACCATCCGTCATGGGAAAATTCATCACCATGACAAATTCACCTCAAGGAAAATTCATTGCAAACTTTTAATACAATAAATTTTCTCTCAGAGTGATTTTTTCTTGAGATGAATTTGTCATAATGATGAATTTTCTAGCGATGAATTGTTGATGGTTGAGGTGAATTGTTGACAGTGAATTTTCCTAATTACATTGTGTATGCTAACAACCATTTTTTGTTTTTTATTAAAATTTTAGATATTTTGAATTGTGTGGGCAATAGAGATGAGTCAAATTTGTATACTTGCTGTCATAATGCAAGCAATTATGTCAACAATTAGATGTATTGACCAAGTTTTTCCCATGAACCAAGGAAATCAAAGAAATCTACCATAACTACAGCACAGATATGGTGTTCTCTTCACCCAAGGTTGAAGGAGAAACGGCTGGAGATGGCAAGTGAAGATGAGGTTAAGCTTCTTGGCTTCTGGTTTAGCCCCTTTGCCCTCAGAGTTTTGATTGCCCTTGAAGAAAAGGGCATCAAATATGAGTATGTGGAAGAAGATTGGTTGTCTAAGCACAACCCCCTGTTGCTGGAAATGAACCCTATGCATAAGAAGATACCTGTTCTTATTCACAATGGCAGGCCTCTGGCTGAGTCCGCCACTATATTGGAATATATTGATGAGGTTTGGAGCAATGGTCCATTTTTCTTACCATCTAATCCATATGACCGATCCCTGGCTCGATTCTGGGTAGATTTTATAGAAAAGAAGGTAGGCATCTCTGAATCAAATTCATATAATTTAATCCTAGTTTTTGTTTTTGCTCTACCCCTATCATAAAACTAGTGACAGTATCTCTGTTATATCACTGTACTTTTATAAACTTATAACACTTATGTACATTTTTATATATATATTTATTATTATTTTTCTCAGCTTATTGTTCCAGGAAGGCTCATATTGTTTCTTACTAAGAAGAAGGAAAGTGACAATTTATAGAAAGTTTAGCGATATTGGAAGAAATTCTCAAAGGAAAAGATTATATGGGAGGAAATACTTTTGGAATGGTAGATATTGCACTTGCCCCAATGATATGTTGGTTTCATACATATGAAATTGTAGGAGATTTCAAGATTATGTTTGAGGATAAATTTCCAAGCCTTTTCATGTGGATGAAGAAATGTATGAAGAGGGGGAGTGTAAAGAAAAAACTTCCAAAACAAGAAAGAGTCCTACAAGTGGTGATTCAAGCTAGAAAGATTATACTTAAGGAAATTTAGTTAAACTTTGTTTCACTTAAGTTTATTTTTATAATGCATTGAGTTGTGTTATCTTTTAGTTCATCATATGTGTTAATATTTTAGATACTAGCAATCACACTTTGGTCTGCAATGGATACGCTGAAGAGGTGTGAAAGATCAATTAGAAAAAAAAAGATCTATTTTTTGAAAACATTTTACAGAACATAAAGTCTCAATGAAAAAGTGATAGCTTCAAATCAACTATGCATACTTTCCAAATCTCTTGCAACATGATAAACATGTTTTACACTTCTCCCATTGATTTTTTAGAGACAAATTTTTAACGGATCTGCACCCTTCGTAGAGAATGTTGATACTAAATCAGAACTTCTTCCAAATGAATCCTTTTCACTCAAACCCAAATATGCAGCATCCACATGGTTTTGCAAAACATGATTGTGGGGATAACCTCCCAAACCAGAGGATGGGCTGTCTTTAAAATGTTCTGCATCTAGTTCATTATGGCAGTAGTCATGCCTTCCTTCTTCACTACTGACATCTACCTTATGATTAAGTCAGTCATCGTTGAATTCATATAAATCCTTCAAATGCCCCCTCTTCAATTTGGTTAGATATTTCATCGCATTTTCTCTGACACTCATTCAACATCCTCAAATTCTGAGTCGTCAAATAAATTTCATAATCTATAATCTTTTTGCTCAAGCTTAGAGGTTGTTGAAGGAGTTAACTTTCTGAGGCTATTATCTCCACATAAAATTTATCTTCTAGTTTTTCGCACCATAGCTCTTTCCTCAAGTGAAGCCTTGTCATATGTTCTATCAGGTAAACTTTCTTGTTCTTGAAGACAAAAAGCAAGCAAAGTTGCCCTTGAGATGGTGGTGGAACAGTTTTAGTGATATGCAAAGCCTCCCTTGAAATAGGGGGTAAGTTTCGACAGGAATAATCGATTCAACTCAGATACCTGAAACCAAACCAGTAAGTGTTTATAAATTGTCTATAAAAATATTCTAAATTGCAAGATAAAATCGGGATCTTTACCTGCCAATTTTATCTGTACACATTTCAGATATTTTTTTAAAACAAAATCCAAATTATAAAGGATTTGATGATGCATAATTCTTACATGTTTTGCATTGGCTACTGCATTTAATATTTTTGTATCCCCTACAATGGCATCAATGTGCTAAGTCACTTGAAATGTCACCCTGAGTTATGCTTTCTTGCAGTGGTAGGAGCCAAAACATGCTCTCTTTCTTCATTTTTTTTCTCAAATTGAAGAGCTACTTCATTCTGCCAATCAGCAGTGGCAGCAGGAGCCTCTGTCTGGACTTGAAATGCCTTGCAGGCCATAGACAAATCTGGCCTCGTTGAGCTAATTTGGCTATATTGAGGTTGGAAAAACCTTTTAAGTCTATCCTCTGAAGTTGGAGAAGCACCGCAAGGGTTTAGAGGAGAGGCTAATAATTTTAGATCTTAGTATATTGGTTATAAATTGGTAAATCTAAGCAAACACATATGAATCAAGTAGTTTTATTTCAATAAATCAATTGGATTGCAAGTAAAATTGTAAAAAAAATAGATGACCATATTTTGATTATGATATTTATGTGTCATATTATTGGTATTCAACTCTTTTATAGTTTTTCAGTTTGCAACTTTTAGGATGAATTTCTTTCGAATCAAAAAGAATTTCATAATAATCTCTAAAAAAATTATTCATTAGACATTATAAATAAAATTTATGGTTTTGTGTAGTTGTATGTATTAAGAGGCTATTATAATCAACTTTTTGAGTTGAGTTATCTTATTATGATTAGCTCTTTGAGTTGATCATTTTGATACATAACATTAGAAACTCCTTTTGATTAATGTGATAAATTTCCATATTATTCAAGCACCCATTTGATTATGACCATCTATTTATATTGGTCATTTTGACATAAATTTAGTCACCCCAAACATATATCAAATGTAGAAAAATTCACCTAAGACAGATGTTAATATGGAATTAGACATACAAGATCTCTAATCTTCTCTAACCCAACTCTAGAAGTAATTGGATAAATCCACTCCTAGCCTAAACCAAGTAGACTTTTAGTGGATGAATGTTATTCCCAACACTCACTCTATCTCGCATTCATTTCATCAACATCATTTTTCTAATATCTTATGGACCTCTCCTAATATTCTAAAAATTGGCATTGCCTAAATTCTATCAAAAAGAAACTAGCACATAGCTAGGTATGATTGAACGTTTCTTTGATTTTCATTGAATTATTGTTGAAGAGAATGTCATGATTATATATATATATATATATAAATAAAGTGGAAACACAATGGTATCTATGATGTACATGTTCCTAGCCTGACATGTCATAATGGCCTAATTTTCACAGATCCCTTGAATCCTACTTTAGACCTAAAATATATGAGTATGAGAATTTTGAAGCACGTATCTTTAATTTGGTTTCAAAAATAGCTATTACTAGTTTTGTCACTTAGATTAGTGATATGTCTAGATTTTTAGAGAGCCTCATAAAAAAATTTCTTTGTAATTTTCTAGTTTCTTAGTTTAAAAATTGATATTTAAATTGAGTTCAAGATGAATATGTTATCAATTATGGAAGGTGATGTTTGATGTAGGAGCATTTGGTACAGGCGTAATCTGCATCAATCGAAAAATGTTTCATTTTGAATTTTGTTTCAGTTTTGAGGTTTGTTCTCATAATGCAGTTTAATTTGGTTTTGTGGTCGTTGGTAGAGGAGATTGAATGACGTTTGTCATTGATTAACAAAACGTCATATTTCGTTATGCATTTCAATGCTCCACCTTCAAGAATTTCACTGAAAATTTGAATACGAGAGAGAAAATTTTATGAATCAAGTTGCTGAGTAAAATCGATTAGTGTAAGACCATGCCCATATTTGAATTATTGTAAATTTGAATAAAAGATTATGAGTACAACTTTGAAATAAATAATGATAAATTTTAATGTGAGGGGTTGTATAGGGGAGGTAAAGAGACATTTAAAAGTTTAAAATTTAAAAAAATACAAAAGGTGGGTTGGAGGGGGCATGGAAGGGTCGCGTCAATATGGCAGTTGAAAAATAAAATACCAGAAAAAATGATATATGGGAGAGAAGGCTACGTGATGAAGGGGGAAAAAGGCTGCTAGAGGAAGTAGAATGTATGCAAAAGGGTGGGGCATGTATGAGAAAGAGAAACAAGCAATTTAAATTGCATTGAATAGGAAATTAAAAACACAGGTTGTGGTTTTTCCAAGGGAAAATAAAAGACGGCAGGAAAGAGAATAGAGGCGTGCCCCATGGAGTAATGTAAGAGGAAAGGAAATACATATTTTAGAGAGCCAGAAATCCACAACCAAGGAAGATTGACACTTAGGAAAAAATGAATGCAAGGAGGTGAGAGGGGCGCACTAAGCCTGTGAAGAGGGCAGATCATGGGTTTTGGTGGGAGAGGCCACACAACAGACTGGCAGCAAATTACTTGTAAATGATAAAGGGCATAGCAAATGGAATGAGCCTGATGGAGAGGCGTATGGATTTAATATGAAATCAATTACATATTAAGAGAAAGAGGCAGTGAATTGTAGGAGTGAGTAAGCTCAGAGGGAATTGAGCCATGTAATATGGCATTCGAAACTAAAACAACAATAAAATGGCACGAACAACACAGAGGAATGTGACTGTAGATGGTGGTAAAAGGATTTTTTTGAATTTATAAAATGTATAATGTAGCATGAGTAAAAGATTATATTGAATTCCAATTGTGGAGTTATTGTAATTATGAAATCAATAAGTGTATGTTGGTGATAATTTGGACAATGAAATGGAATTTTCCAAATGAAATTGTTAGTTGAAGTTGTAGAATTTTGTAACTTGTGAATCTGTTTATAAGTTTGGCTTGGATAGTGAAAATGATTTTTCTATGGTATCAAAGCCAAAGGTTCTCAGCACATAGGCAGAGCACCAAAAATGAGGCAGCCTACGCCAGGACTAGTGGGTGGAATAAAGGATATAAGGTAGTAGAGGAAAGCACGTGAGGATTGTTGTAAGTAGAGAGAAGTCCTAAGCAATTGCGAGTTGGGAAGCCATGAAGGAATTTGTCTTTATAGATTGTTGATCATGTGGGTTGTGGAAGATTACAATAGACAAAGATGGGATGGGTCATGAGGAGACCAGTGAGAATTTTATTTTGGGTGCGATATTGGGAAGAAGTGGAAAACCAAAGTTTTAGTGAAGAATTTGGAAAAGTACTCCGTCAAGAACTAGGAAATATCCATGCCAGGTTAGATGCATTGGAAAAGAGAAGTGAGAAGAAGAAGGTTCTCTTGAAAAAGGACAATGGAAAGAAGAGTGGAAGAAATGAGTGTTGCATCCTAAGATGAAGGAGAAAGATGTGAGAGCAGCTCCTATAGAGGTATATGAAAAAGAAGAGAAGATGAAAGAAAATAGAGAAGTGAGTAGCGAAGAGAAAATAACAGCCGAGGATGGAGATGTTGATGTGGTCGCAACGAAGGGTGAAGGAGAAAAGGTTGCAGCAGCAGAGAAGAGTATAATGAGGACATGTTGGTGGACATGAAGCATCAAATTTATGAAGAAGTAAATTTTGATTTTTCTATATTGTGTGATGAAGTTGATTTTGATATTGTGGAGAAAAGTCAGAAGTTAGTAGATATGAAGAAGGAATTTCCAGTAATAGATTAGCATTCAGGTGTTGCAAATTTATATGTGGATGTTGTGGAAGATAGTATAGGAGAAATTTGGTGGAGGTGGTTGGTCAATGGTGGGTCAAGTCCCATGAGAGTGGAGAGAAGAACATTTAGAATTTGGTGGAAGAGGTTTGTTCATGGTGGACATAAGTCCATGAGGGGAAGGAAGAAGATGGTGCACTATTGTTGGAGGAAGATGGCAAGTGTTTCGAAAAGATGCTAGAAATATAGGAAGAAGAACTAACTTGTGCATAAGATGTAGCGATAGAGTTTAGTGCAGGTTGGTTGCAGCCTAGAAAATTCATTCAACTACTCAACTCCACCTTTGTGAGCCTATGCTGACAATATTTCTACATGGCATGTCCGATGTAGGAGCATCCAAGTACATGAGTCATTCATATCAACAAAAACATGTTTCATTTTGAGTTTTGTTTTAATTTTGGCATTTGTTCTTGGAATTCAGTTTAATTTGGTTTTGTGGTCATTGGTAGAGGAGATTGAATGATGTTTTTTTCTTTGATTGACAAAACATCATATTTTTTTATGCATTTCAAAGCTCTATCTTCAAGCATTTCACTAGAAATTTGAGTATGAGGAAGAAAATTTTATGAGTTGGGTTTCTTGAGTAAAATCGATTAGTGTAAGACCATGCCCATATTTGAATATATTACAAATTTGAATAAAAGATTATGACTTGAAAATTTTGAATGAAATAATGATAAATTTTAATGTTCAACGTTGAAATGAAGAAAGTGAGGGTTCACACAGAGGAGGTAAAGAGACTTGTTTTGAACCAAACTACCTTTTGTCGCTCCTATCACACTCATGTTCACCTTGCTTGATTCTCCAACTATAATGTTCCTTGTTTTTTTTGTCTTCTCTTCTAACCATACACATTAAAACTCATCTTCAAAATCTTCTCTGCAACCTATCATGCTTTCTATTCAACCTATCTTCCTCTAACTGGCCTTTCTTTATTCTCCTCCTCTCAACCTCCTATTGATTGACCTTCTTTGATCGGCCTTCACTACTCTTCTCGACCAACCCCCACCTCTTCCATGTGATGCCACTTAACAATATTTTTCCATCCATTACTTACCATCGTTCACAATTGAATTCCAACCACTCTTTAAAATATCTCCTCTTCATCCTCCCTCCAAAATGATTGACTTCTCTTGATTCGTCCTCTTTTCATCGAACCAGCTATTACCCTTCTGACCATTTCCTAACTATTCGTAATTGATTCTTTTAACTTCACATTATCTCCAATTATTCATTTCCTCTTGTTGAAGGAAATCATATCGACTTGTTTAATTGTCTGTCTTTGTGGCAACATGATCTGCATTTACCCAAATAAGACTGAAATAAAATGAAACAAGAAAAGTAAAGAGAATAACCCGATGCCCTTGCATTAGACTCCCCAAGGGATAAAAGAGGATATGTGCTCCTGCACATGAGGCCATTAATCTAAACTTATCTACCTCTATTATGTTCTTCCACCTTTTCCACAATCGTGTTGGATTAGTTATCACGATTCTCCAACATTGCAAATTGTTCCCCAGCTCTATACTTCTCAACTTTCTTCACCAAAGTTCTCTTGCCCACACAATCACACACAAATCAATATGTCCAAATGTACTAAAATTAAAGATCTCAACATTTAATTCTTCAAACATTTCCACTTTACCCATCTTTCTGTCAACTTCACCAAAGCCATTCACAACCTTATGTAAATCTGCATTCACCATTTCATATTCTTCTTTTGTGATAACCAAACTACACAACAATAAATCATTTATGACTCCTCCATTCTCAACATAACCTCAATGTCTCCACTAAAATATGAATACACTATTCCAGACTCTTGCCCAAAGTCCTCATCATTCAACATAGCAAAAGAATATATAACAACATTCTTATCGAAGACACTCATATTTACCTCCGTTTTAATTGTTGCACCAACTTTTTTTTGTTAAAAACGACAACCTTCCTTTCTATATTCTTCATTGTCCTAATTGTCTTCATACCTTCTTTAGTAATCTTCACCCTCCACTCTTGTTCCATCTCATAAAATTGTGTCCACAAATCATTTGAACAATTTATGTTTATTGCTCCTCTTTCTGATTCCACCTCTATCATGTTTCGACCATGATTATGTTTACCTTCATCATTTGTAATCTTCACTGCAATAATATCTGCATCTAAAATTTCTACTTTTCTTTTCCTTCTTCATTCCTCACATCTTTATCATACCATTCCTCTTTTCCAACTCATTCTTCAGACCCATTCCACACTCATATTTATTCATTTTATGCTTTCCAATCTACCTCTTTTTCTTTCCTTTTTCTTCTTGTATTTTTCCCTTCTCATGTCTTTTTCATCCACAAGCCTTCACAACTCCAACTCACATTCCAATATCTCATTGTCACTATTCAATTCCACATCCTTATCATTTTCTTCTTTAAAATTATTTCCTTCAATAATTTCATTCCAAAATTCAAAAGTACCAACATCAAAATCAACTTGTTTACCTTCCACATTGTATGTACTATCCTCCAACTTCTTCCAAGTTGCTACCTCATTCTCTTTTTTCCTTTCTTCAAGCTCCATTGTCATATCATCTTCATGGAGTGCTAATGCTTCTTCTTTCTTCTTGAGTTCTACATAAGTTCTTGCTTGTTGTATACCCAGCTGCAATGTCGTCTTGTCATCCTTTGTTGCCTTCCTCATGATTATTTATGTATTGGACTTGTCCTCTTCTTCACCTTGTCTTACATTACCATGTTCATCTATTTTTGTCCCATGCTTCACTACCAACATTTTGTTTTCCATCTTCTTGGGTTGATGTCTTTCTATTTTTGCACTTGGCCCACCTTCTTGTCTACTTGAAAACTTTGTCATTTCTTACATCCTTTATTTCTGCTTTCTGCCACAAACTCCATCACAATCCATCTCCTATTTACATTTTATCTATTGTCCTTATTTAATAGGTTTCTTTTGCCAACTTGACACCCTATAGCCACGCTCTTCCAATTGTATTTTCTCATTTTTAACTTGCACACTTACATTCTTATTTTCACATATATGATCAAAATCAACATTCATACTCACATTTACCTCCTCATTGGCCTGGTGTCCCCATTTTCTTCCACACTTAGTGTCATTGCTTGTCATCTCTTCCTTGTTTCAGGTTTCCTTTCTTTCTTCAATAACCCTCTCTTAATCTTTAAGTACCTTACAGTGTACCTCTATTGTAAAAAAAATTCTTTGGTCTACTTGGTATACTGTTGCAACTTGTTTACTTTCCTTCTCATCTTTATCTTGGTCTACGAGTACTCTTCTTGACCCTACTCTTATCATCTTCAAAGTCTTTTTCTCAACCTTCCTCTTACCTACATTCACATTCTCAAACATATCCTTAGGAAATAAATTAAGAAACCAATATGTCTCTATAAGTGCCTCCTTTATGGACACTTTCCTCTCCTCTTTACTACTTCTCCAAATGTTTCTTTTTGCACTTCTCTTCTCCATTTTTTTCTATCTTTCTTCAAGTCCTCTACAACAAGACCTTCCTTCATCACTTCCCGTACATGTTGCTCACTTGGAAACTCCAAATATTTATAGGCTTTCCTTACACTTTTGTCTTTTCTTCTTAAAGCATCCAACCTTTTTTTGCTTCCTTTCTCTACAATCAATTTTACCAACCACTTCAACCTCTTTGTCATGGGCCAATACCAATCACATTTGTGGCTTCTTTCCTCAAGCCATTTCTTCACCATGAGCTTACACCTCTCCAAATCCCTTCTTAGCTCTACTATTTCTTGATCAAACTCTGTATCCTATCTTATCTTATTTCCCTTCAACTTATCCTTCTTTTTGACCTCTCTTCCTCTAACTGGCCTTTCTTTATTCCCCTCCTCTCAGCCTCCTATTGATTGTCCTTCTTCAATTGACCTTCACACTACTCTTCTCAACCAACCCCCACCTCTTCCATGTGATGCCACTTAACAATATTTTACTATATGTTACTTACCATCATTGACAACTGAATTCCAATTGCTCTTTAAACTATCTCCTCTTCATCCTCCCTCCAAACTATTTGACTTCTCCCGATTCGTCCTCTTTTCATCGAACCAACTCTCCCCTTATGACCATGTTCTAACTATTCGTAATTGATTCTTTTAACTACGTATTAATATCTAATTATTTATTTCCTCCTACCGAAGGCAATCATATTGACTTGTTTAACCACCTACCCTTGCAGCAATAGGATCTTCATTTACGCAAATAAGACTGAAATAAAATGAAACAAGAAAAGTAAAGAGAATAACCCTATGCCCCTACATCAACAGTGTGACATGTCGTTTCATGTGATATGTCGTTTCATGTTGGAACACATTATTGCTCGCTTTGGACCTCCTTCCACGTTAGTTTCTAATAATGGTACACCATTTAAGAATAATGACGTGAATAAATTCTTAGAAACATTTAATATCCAAAATCACTTCTCAACACCTTACTACCCACAATCTAATGTCAATTTGAATCAACTAATAAAACTATCGAACAAATCCTAAAGAAAATAGTTAACAAACATAATAAGGATTGGCGCACGCAATTACAATATGCATTATGGGCCTATTGCATGAGTGTTAGATCATCTATACGAACTACACCTTATAATTTGTCTATGGTAGTGAGGCAATAACACCCTCAGAGTTAGAGATTCCTACATTAAGAATTGCTCTTCAAGAACTTATTGATGAAAAAATTTATAAAGAACAATGATTACATCAACTTGAAATGATCGATGAACAATGCTTCAACGCTCTTGAGCATCTTCAGGCTTATTGTAAAAGAAGACAACGTATTTACAATGAAATGTCATCCCTCATGCATTCAACAAAGGTGACTTAGTCTTATATGAAAATCAATGTAATTTTAATTCCCACCTGACTAAAAAAGGAAAATTCATTCCTAATTGGTTAGGACCTTACATAATTAATGAAATTTATGGGTCTAGTGCGCATACATTAATAGAAATGGATGGCACGCCTCTCAAAGAACCAATTAATGTTTCACATTTGCACTAGTATTATGTCTAACCCTCAAATAGTATGAATGATAAAGTACTGGTATTAGAGTTAGTGGTTAATACTCTATGAACTCTCACATTGCTTCATTCTTGAAAAACAGTTATTTGTGTGTCTTGAATGCTAAAGTAATTATTTAATTCATTTTTTAGTCATTACTTTAGATTTCATGCTATTCACGTTCATTTTGTATGTTGTGTTAGATTATATCCTCATATGCATTTAATGTTCTTTAATTAGATCATAGGTGCATTTAATTTAGCATAACATACTTAATCACAATGTTGTATCTAAGAGAAACTATAATAAGTTTTAATGAGATCACGTAAAGCATGTTAAATCATGGAAGCATTCATTAAATAGTCTCACAAAGGTTATTTAATCACATTGCCATTTAACAGTAATAAAACATAAAATTCTCATATATATATCAAATTTGTGTGTACATGTCATCAATATATACAATGCTACTCAAATATGTGATTGCTAGATCCCTTGAGACCTGGTGCTCACATCTGTTCGATAGCAGTTTGTTAGGAGATGGTGGTATGCGATCATGATCGCGATCCACCAAGTGTACTAAGAGAAATCTATATGCTCCGTACATGTCCAAGGGACTCTTGACACTCCCTTGCTATCTGATCTCTCTCCGCCTAAAGCCTGGCTACCTCTAATTGTAGTCTCTCAAAATTTGTTGGGGTCTAAGAAGACTGTGCAGCTAGAAAAACATCAGCTCAGTCGATGCACCTCTTGAGACTCTCATACGCTGCCCACAATCTGACATATGGTTTGAACAAATATGGGTCCTCTGCAATGGGTGGGGGAATATAGTCTGATTTTGTGGCCTCCTCATCAATTGGTGGGGGCACTATCTCTACAGCCACCTGACGATAGAGATCATGAAGATCTCTCATAGATCCTACAAGATAGAAAATGCAAATATAATCAGTACACATCATGATATATATATTAAAGAAAAAAACATAAGCATAAACATAAATCATAGCATTAAATACAAAATCATCACCTATCTCTCTAGAAGGTTGTCTGAAATCAGCTTCGTTATGTGTAGGGGGCATGGAAGATGTGCTAGCCTCACCATGACTACGGGTATTGGTGCTTGTTGCAGCTGCCGCTCATGATCTAGCAACATGAATGGGATATGACTCTCCCCACTCGTGGCCCATTGGATCCTCATCTGCTATCTCACCACTCTCACTCATGGGTTGCTTATCCTCCTCATCATCCTCCTTGTCCTCCTCCTCATCTCTATCCTCCTGGCCATCATAGTCAGGATATGTAGTCTCATCATAATTATCATATATGACATTTGTAAATATGTCTGTAGCCTTGTAGCATGTCTCCTTGACTCTATCCTCCACCTCATCCCACTCATCTGGGAGTGGTCTTGCATCACCTATCGGCTCATCCATCAGAAAGATGAGGGGTAGTCATGATACTATCCACCACTCCTCATAGTCATCTATGGCACTGACGTCATCAGCATCGGATATTGGAGGCACATCATGATCTAAGTACTCAGAGTCACTGTAGATAACATCCTCTGTAGTGAATTGGCTTGAATCACTGGGTCTTCGGGCACTCCATACTGATCTCTTGAAGAAGGGTCGTGCCTTGGGTGCTATTTGGACCTAACCAAACTGTTGCATGACATGATCATAATAAAAAGGATGTACTATATAATCATTTCTACCAATCAAAAACATGTCCAGCTGCAATCTCTTCATCTACGAAGTGTGATTTGACCACTATAGCACAAGTTGATAAGGTCTCCAAAGAATCTCCTCTTCCTCCAATCGGTCAAATTGGACTCTCCAAAAGTGCAAGTCACCATACTACCAAAACTATTGTAGAGGATAGATGAAGGCCCAATGATATGCCAAGGCTATCAAACATGGGAAGCCAATAGGTCTAGTACATGTGATGTGCTCTAGGCACCAAACGAGTAGGAGCGTATAGTGTACCATGTTGTCCACCTTATGAAATAAAAATCATCCAAGATCATAGAACAGGTGCGCTAGGATGTTATGCCCCCAAGCGTATATTATCCTATGCTTTGTCATGCCTCGTATCAGGTGTATTATTCCTCCCTCTAGGTCTTCTCCCTAGCCATCGAGGACGAGTACTAGTGCTATTGTCACCATCATAATATATCTAACCAATGGGGCCTATGAATATAATAGCCTCGTAAGATCTATCTATGCCCTCACCCTCTCATCATGCATTGGTCCACAAAGGAAGAACTGCATGTTGCATTTCATCTCATGAAATGACTGCTCTGCTCATAAACGCACTCGCTCATCTCAAATAGGAACTTGGAGTATGCGGTGTGCATTATCCAATGTGATGATCATCCTATCGGTAGGTAGATGAAATGTACATCCATCGACATCCCATTTCTCTACTAGCACCATCAACATCGGATCATGGTATCTCATGGGGGGCATAAGGTATGCCCAGTATAATCCTACAGTTTGCAAAAGCTTTGTATCCTCTATTGAAAGAGTGGGGGCTAAATCTCAAAGAAGAATAATTTTCCTTCCACCCAGACGCTGACACGAATGGGTGGGAACCTAAAAAAAAGAAAAAATATGTCCTATAAGCAGTCTAAACTCTTAAATATTTACATTAGCAAATATAAAAGTGTACTAAATTTGTTCTAGTGTACTTTCCTAAAGGTCCTAGACAATTTAAAACCCTTTTGGGACACTTTGCGAAGAAACAAGACACTTTGCAAAAAAGTGGGACACTTCATGAACAAAAGGGACTCTTTGTGAAAAATTAGGACACTTTGTGAAAAAAGGGGACACTTTGTGAAAAATCAACTCACCTCATGATGGTGCTCGTCATGTGCCACCTAGCCCCCCAACACATCCAATCTCACAAGCCTATAATCTCATCGGCTCGGCATCTTTCACAACTCTTCAATCACTCTCAACCTACAAAAAGTTAAATGACAAAATAGTTAAAATTTACTTCACGTTTTTCTCTTATATAAGTTAAAATAAGGGTTAAAAATGTATTTCATTCAAATCAACATAATGGGTGCTAGAGAGCTTTGTTTTCAATGTCGTTGGTTACGGTGGAATCGTGATTCTGCTCTCGTCCTCATCAAATATCTATCATTATGTGGTATGGTACTTGGAAATACCCCATGGTATGATTTTTTATTCGATGTGGCTAGAATGCTACCTTGATTCCACCTCTATTAAGCAAGCGGAATCAAGGGGGGCATACACCTACCCTCGGATGTGATTTCTAGAAAGAAGTTAGATAAATAATATTTTTGGACAACTAATGAATTCATGTTGTAGGATGTGGTTCCTAACATTGTGGTTTTGTAGATAACTACACTAGGAGCTTCATTCTCCTGTGTTGTGAACGAAAATATACGAGTATCCTTTTGTAAGATAAAGTGTATTGTTTAGAGTCCTTTAGCTTACATATGCACGCAGTCATATAAGTGGGGGATAAATGTGACCACCAAAATTGTATTCCCTTCTTAGAGATAGTACAATCCTTGGTCTAATTTGGACCTATCTTGGGTACCCTTGCATTAATTACCCTTTAAATCATCATTTATAGGCCCCTAAGACCCATTATTTGGAATCTTGAGGCTTATTTCACCTAAAAATCCTATAAAATCACTCAAAACACCAAAAATCTCAAAACCCCACCTCAACAAGCTAAGGTTGAAGCCTCATACAAGCATTAAAGTGTTTTTGCAAGTCTTCAAGCTCACCTTCATTCAAGATCTAGCATTTTCAAGGGTTGATCGTGGTTGTCTATGGTGAATTATGACAGATTCTAGGTTGGGGAGATGCAACTAACCATCAAGCCAAGCCTACAAACTTGTTTCCTAAGTGATTTCATCCTCCATTGTCACTCTACATTCAGCCTAAGGAAGGTACAAGCATCATTAGAGATCCTTTAGGGAGATTAGAGATCTCCTCAAGTGATTTTTTCATCTTCTTATTTCCATTCTTGCATCATATTCTTACACATTAGAATTGGATTGCATCATGTTTCAGATTTCCTAGTCTTAGATACACTTAAGGCTAGGGTTTTCATGCACATTTCATTATTTCTATCAAGGTTTAATTACCAAACTAGGGGTTTGACCAAGGCAAACCCCCCATTATAAAATCAAGTTTATATTATATTTTGAATCTTCGTGTGAAGCATGTATGTATGGATCTTGAGACGACAAGTTACATTTTGTATATTAAATCTAATTAGGACAACCTAATTGATGTTGTAGATGAAGCAAATATATATGAAGGATATTTTTCGATATTTTGTGTGGTATTGATATGTGATAAGTGTGTTTGGATGTGAATTGTGTGAATATAGATAAAATTTAGCACAAAGTATAGTATTAATTCATATCACTATGAAGTGTGTAAAGTCTATATTTTGAGATTCAATGGAACTGTAATTTATGCATATGTTAGATGCAACTGTAACAATTTAATACTTGGTCGTGTGCCACAATCTCTTCTATCTATCTCTTCTTTTAGTGGGCAGTGAGTCCACATGGACAATGAGTCCACCTACAGTGAGCACTTTTGTCATATACTATAGCCGGTTATAATATATTATGAGATAATCCTCACCGTGGTTTTTCTTGTTTTGGATTTTCCACATAAAAATATGGCACTCATGTGCTATGTGATGTTGTTGGTTGTTTCCATGCTTTCATTCATTACTACAAATTTATTATGCTATGAGGATTGAATGTTTAATTGATTAAGTGGTTTCAAATAATATTGATTCACCCCCCCTCTCAGTATTCTAGGTGTTCAAGAATTGGTATCAGAGCTTGGTTCCTTGGAATGAGCTTAACCACTTCGGGAAGATCTTGGAGGCTGAACACATGGCTATTAGAATATTTCCTTCTCCTACAAAATATATACTTGCTATTGGGTTTATAGAAGAAAAGTGCATGCTTGAAATGAATGGAGAGCTCAAAATAGCCCTTGAAGATTTATAAAGAACTAAAAGTGAGAACAATGATCTAAAATAAAATTCCAAAGAAGAAAATGAATGCATCAAAAAGTTGAGATAGAAAATCAAGAAGTTTAGAGAAATAAATAAGGAAGTTAATGAGCAATTGAAGCAAGCCAATGAGTCAATTACCAATCTGAAGGTGCAAGTTGAAGAAGGAAAAAGAATTGAAGAATTTTTGAATGCAATGATGAAAATGAAATTTGAAGAATGTACAAAGCTTGACCAAAAAGTGAATCTAAGATCAGATCTTGAAAATAAAAGGAGTCATGAAGATAAATTCAAAATGAGTTCTACAGAGCTTGATGAAATGATTGCAAATAGAAAGGATCTAAAGACAAGGGTGGATTAGGATTTGAGAAAGGAGAAATCTCAAAGACAGATCAAACTACAAACTAGCTTGGAAAGAAGAACAAGGGAAAGTAGATCTGGAATCAAAGGAATGAAGCTAGAAGACCACCTATTAGAAAACCAAATTCATAAAGGTACCCATATTTTAATGGTTTTTATTATTCTTGCAATAGATTTGGACATAAGGCTATGGAATATAGAAGAAGAATGAATCAAAATGTTCCATCTTTTCCCTGTGAATGCTTTACATGCAAGAGATTTTATAATAGAGCCAGTGAATGTAGAAATCAAATGATAAATGGTTATAAAAATGGTAGAATGGTTCAATCTTTCAATAGGTACTATTATACATGTAATGGATTTGGGCATAAAGCTAACCAATGTAGATCTACTAGAATGAATGGAATTAAGATTGGCCAAAATAATGTCGTATGCTACAATTGCAATAGACTTGGACACGTTTCTAAGTTCTGCAGAATCAAAAATATGAAGAAGGGTATGCAATAAAGAAGAATGATCTGGTGAAAAAGGTTGATCAAGTAGAGATGAAGAAAGAGATGGATAGGATTTGGAAAAATAAGGAAGAGATAAAAGTTAAGGATGAGTCTGTACCAGTATTTGGTGCATATTTTTCCTCCAAAAATTAAGAAGAGAGCTTTGGCTCAGGGGGAGCTTTAATGGAAATCTTTCATCCCCTACCAAATAAATGGTGTTGATGCTTTGACACTTGGATATGAGGTATAAATCAATGTGCTTGATCTATTGGAGAAGATCTCAGTAAAAAATATCATGATGAAGAAATTTGTGGAGCATTTGAAGCTTGACTGTGCATACAGTTAAGGGTTTGAAAACTTTATTGGTTAAATCATTTATGAAAAAATTAGGTCATGGTGAAAGGTTTATAATTGGTTACACTTAATCAAAATTCATTTTCAATTAAGTTTTCAAGAGAAGAAGAGAAGACGAAGAGAATAGCAATGTGTTTGAAGTGTTTGAGATATGGTGCAAGAAAAACCCTATCCAGAAAGTGAAGTAAAAGGTATTTACAATCTTCATTTGCCCTATTTTTTCAAAAAATACTTTGAAATAATTTGCAATGGCTACTCCTATGGTTATTGATGTCATAGAAATACCCTGACCTAAATTCAAGAAAAATCCTAATAAATCCACAGAGGTCAACTCAGAAGGTGCATTTTCAAGGGTTCCCTATGGTGTCCTACATATAGAGGATATAAGAATATATATTCATGTAAAATCAGAAGAGTATGATCATTTGAGGCTTGGAAATGTGTGGGTAAAGGATCTCATTGGTGATGATTTCGCATTCAAGCCAGGCTGTCAAAATTTGGTTGCAAAAAAGCTTGATGTTTGGCAAGGGTTTCTCAACTTTTTCCATGATAATGCTTGGGTGGGAATTGCATTGAGACGCATTCGTGACAATTTTGTGTGGATGGATATTCCTGAGATGATCACAAAGGAAGTAATTAGGGAAGTTACATGGTTATGCTCAACCAGACCATTTTTCATTACTTAAGTCAATAAAGAATGATTTTATGATGGAACTTATCAATGTGACATATGACAAGAGGGAATTAACAATAAAGAACATCAGAACCTTGCAGTGAAGTATGTTGCAATGATGATTGGCTAAAAAATCTAATTTTCAAATAGAGAAAACTTTATTTCAGCCATCACCATCCGTATTGCCTATGAAATGGTGGAGAAAGGAGCAGACTATGACTTGTGTGAGATTTTGATATAGAAACTGATGAAAAATTTACAAAATACAAAGGATTCCATATATCCTTTTAAATATGGAACCTTGATCATATGTTTGTTATTTTATTTCTTAAAAGAACTACCGAAAATAAAGAGTGTTGTGTGGCTACAAAGCAGACCTGTAGCATACCAGATCAGAGAATTTTTAAAAGGATACCAGATCAGAGAATTTTTAAGAGGACTTGGAAATGCTAAGGCATTGGATAATTCCCTTGTGGCATTATTTGTAGTATTTCAAAAGTGGATGCAAGAAAGGGAGAGGATTCCCTAGAATATGGTGTAAAAGTACAAGAATGACATTAGATTCTCTGTGACAAAGGATGAATGTATCATACAAGCTATTGAGCCTAGAACAGTATGGATCTTGGAGATGGGACATGAAATCAATGAGGAAAATATTGTAGGGTCTGTAGATTACATGTTGAGAAAACCTAAGGAAACCTCTAAAGAGATGTATGGAACATATAAGGAGAAGTCAATGAAGGTCCACATGGATCAAAGGCATAAGACCATAAGTAAAATTGTTGAAAAGATGAATACGTAGATTGTGGAGGCTATGGGCATCACACTAGAACAAGTAGAGAGAGAAAAGGCTATACCAAGCACTCTAGGGGGTTCATCAAGTTAAAGAGATCTAGTAGAGCATCTTCCACTCCTCTGGTTGCTCAGAAGTCCTCTGAGACTAAGCCTAACTCAAGAGAGAAGACGAAAGTAACTAAGAGTGCTCTGGTGAAGGAAAATACTTCTTCAGTAAAACAACAAAAGAGGCCTGAGAAGGAAAAGGTTGCTTTAGTAGCACAACAAACTAGCCCTCTGAAAAGGAGAGAAGAACAAGGCTACCAAAGATCAGAACTTGGGTGTGAATGTGGCTGATGAAGAAGAAGAAGGGCCACAGTTTGTCCGTGAGAGGAAAGTTGAAGCTTCACAAGGTGAATCGAGTATAAAGAAGAAAAATTGTGATATTGTGGATACAGATGAAGAGGTTGAAGTAGAAAAATAAAAACAAGCCTTCGTGATCCACATGAGAGAGAAGAAAGTAGAAGAAATCAAGACGAAGACACCAAAAGAGAAGAAAAAGAAAAAGAAGAAACCTCTGGTAAGAACTCGCAGTCCTATGAAGGTAGATGCAATATTCAATGGTATTTTCCAACATGAAATGTTGAAGGAAACTGCAACACTATACAATGAGGTAGATGAGGTGGACAAGGCCACCATTTTTTAAGCCATTGTAAAATACATTGTTGTTCTTGAAGTAGATATGAGAAATATAGAAAAACAACTACCTACAAAATTATGGAATATATTGATTGAGAGAAGACAAGAAGCCATAGAGGAAGAGGCTAAATTGAAGGCCTATGCATTGGAAAATATTAGTGCTCCTCTTTCTAAAGAGAATAAAGCCATATTGGCTACATTTTTCAATAATGAATTCAAAATGAAGCAAAGGGTGACAAACCTCATGAGAAGAGATCAAGATGATCTCGAGAGGCTCCGAAAAGAATGTAGAAAAGGTTGCAGACTTAGCTCAAAGGCTATAAATGACTCTTGAAAGCACATAAGAAGAGTATAATGAGATGGTTTCTCTGGATGAAGATGCATAGAATGATAATGCTCAAAATGGGCATGGAATAGGAGAAGGGAATTTTCAGGGAAATGTTCTTCCAAAAGTGGAAGAAATTGTAGAAGAAAATATTGTTGTTGAAGAGAACGTTGAACAGGAAGAATCTATTGGAAAAGACATTGCAAAGGAGGATACTTATACACCTCCTCCAATATCTAAATTAAATGTTGAGAATCTTAAAGGCCAACCAAATAATTTCACTCCTCTAGATAACACAAATCTATCTACTAGTGAAGTAGATACAAGGAAGAATGATGAGAAAAAGAGTGAAGATGCATCTAGTGATTTAGAAGGAAAGAAATAAGTGGAGACACCAGTTAACACTGGTGACAAGGAGTTAAAAGAGAGGGTTGCAGAGGAGAGCTTAAAGGCCACTAGTGAATCTTCCAACAACTTCAAAAATTCTTTGAAGAATTGGCTAAGTATGCATTTACAACTCTGACCTGTAGTGTCTGCCCAACTATTACAATTGCCTACATAATAGGGGCTTTTGGACATTGACAAGATCTCGCCTCTCCAAAAAATTCAATTGGGAGATGTCTTCCATGCATCTTCTCATAAAGATACAATAGAGAATCATTAGAAGAGTGGATAAATGATAGATGAGGCTTGTTACACCCTAATTGTGTAATTACTATTTAATATTACTATGTTAGGTAAATATGAATGTAATGTGAATACTGGAGATGAATAAATTATTCTTGTACTTTTCTATCAATGCCTTATATGTGAATTTTTTCTCATTTGATGTTATCTCATGGAAAAGTAATACATATATGTGAATGGATGGTTATTGAATTATTATTCTAACTTTGGAGATGCTTTACATATACTACATAAGTTATGAACAATTGTATGTTGTGCACATACATTAGTGGTTGTAGGTAGATGGTCCATTCCTCCAGGTGGAGGGGAAGTATCACTTACGAAAATATCTTGGTTGGGTAACTAGTAACATAAATTATCTAAGCATACACACACCATAGTAGAATAATTGAGTTGAGTCAATTTGTGGGAAGTTGGTAAGTCATCCTTAGTTGATGTGCCTACATTGGTAGAGTCTTGTTTACTATTGCATTCATTATTGGGTGATGTTTATCTATTTGAGCTTTAGAGTTCTTTCTTGTACTATTACAATTATATTGATAAGAGGGACACACGTGGAGTATGTGTATATATATGCACATACATGTCAATGGGATCTAATGACATGTATATGCACATGTATAGATGTGCCACACATAAATAATTATCAGTATGATGGTAATTGTGAATAGCTATATGTGAATCAAATGTGAACACATATATATATATATATATATATATATATATATATATATATATATATATATATATATATATATATGTATGTATAGTATGTACACATATCCATATGTACATATGTATCGATACACACGTACATTGGTGAATGGACACACCCATACAAATGTATCGATATAGGTATACATGCATATACGTGTACATAGAGGCATATACTTATATACATATATATATATATATGCATACAATCGATATATTGTGTTTATTATGTGTAAATACTATCTTGCCTGTAATTTTTTATATATCGAATGTATACTTACTTTAATGGATTATGATATATATATATACATCTACATATATATATATGTATATGTGATATTATACATATATTAATATATATTTAACATATTAGTTATTACTTGAGATCAATTATCATTTGTCATGATAGAGGTTGATTATAAGTTGCTTATGACTATGTTTAAAGAAGCCGAGTTTTACTCTTGTTTTCATGCTTTATGGAACACATATATTTCATTTAAAGCTTGTTGCATTATGTTGATGCATGGTGGAGACTTAGTTGACACCTATTATAAGATAATCTTTGACTTGGTAAAAATTAAAGCGCCATGTCTATGAGCTTAAACCAACATCTATTAAGAATTAAGTGATTGGTTGATGACTTAGTCAAAGTGAATAAATGTTTGAGTCGACTCACACCCAGACTTAGTCAATGAAGGAATGGAGTTACAAATTGGTTATTGACTGTTTCTAATTGTATGGAAACCTTTCCAACTTTGAGAATAGTGTGGAAGCTTTGGTGCTGCCTTTGTTTCCTTATACCTATATATATCCATTGCTAAAGATAATTCGAATAATCCATGTGCAAATTTGAATCTCTATTTTTTGTCGATCTAGCAAGTTTGACCTGTAGATGTTTTGTTGAGTATGAGCTTACATAGTCGCCACCTTTTTTATGTGATATATGTGTAGCTATGCACGGTGTTTTTTGTCCATATCCATGCCTAAATTGTAGGATATGAAGCCTCATGTTGCTGTATAAATAGCAAAGCAGTTTCATTTGAGAGAACACATTCTTCTTGCAAGCCTTTACTCTGCATTATTTTCATCTTATTCTCAGTTTTACTTGTGAGGGAGAGAGATAATTCTATCATATTGAGAGAAAGAGTTGTTGTTTGAGTGAAGTAATCTATCAAGTTGAGAGTTAGAATTTCTTGTGATGTTTCTTGAGAAGCTATTATCAAGCTTGTTGTTGTTTGGGAGAGGTTGCATTGCTATCAATTGATTGGACAAGCGATAATAGGCATGAGAATATTCTTCTTTTTTCTTTTAAATTATGAATGAATTGTTCTCCATGTATGCTTGAATTGTCTTTTCCAAGTACTTGCATTTAGATAATTTAGAATGTCATTGAAAAGGGAATATAATCTTTTATATTGTTTTTATGATGTGCTTGTATGTACTCCATAATAGGAGATTGGTATAAGTATTATATACTAGATATGATTGAACATGAGTGGCATATGTGATACTCTTAGCTAAGTTATTGATTTAACTAGAATAGCTTATGTTTAGTCCTTGGATAGTTTATCCAGTATGGAGGGAGCTTGTATATTTACTTGTTAAGTAGGTTTATTCCAAGTATGTTTAAATGGTGATAGGTTATCTCTAGGGTGATAGATTATCCATTGAAGGAAATACCTAAGTGTAGTTTAAGATGGCCTTAAGTCAAATAATCCTTGAGTAGTGTATTTGATAGATGAACTTCATTCAAAGTAATAAATGAGAACACTTTGGCCAAAGTAGTGTGATAGCCTCTAGCTCCAATTTCAGTTCACTGTCATCCAGTATTACATGATAATTCCAAATTGTGGGATTACAAGTTCTAGTTATGTAGGACACTACACTATGCTCAGTTGGTTTCCATTCAGTTACTCTACTAATCTATTCATCGAAGGGAGGGGCCATCTATTGAATGATAGATGTGTAGCAGACCACATTTAGAGTCTATGGTTTGTAGAAAAGTGATTGAGTGATACTTCTCCTCTACAATAGGTGACAAAAGAACCAAGATTTGAAAGGAAGGATCCCGGACTATCTTACAGCTATTTGTTCCAAAGCTCATTGAGCTATGTATGTAAATGTATGCATCCTTGTATTATTTTAACTTGTGAAATTACTGTAATGAAATGGAATCCTTATTATATTAAGTTGTGCATCTTTGTTCATATATTCTCAATAAAGAAAAGAAATTTTTTTATTGCAATGGCTTGTTACATAGTTTATTTACTCACAAGGTGTAAACTTAGAAATTTTTACTTCATTGAAGGGTTAGTATGTTACAAGGCTTTAAAGGTTCCACAGGAAGACATACTCAGTGCAAGCGTTGATAACTCTCTCTCCGGTATGTATAATTTGAAATTTTTACTTGATTATTTTAAATAATATGTTACCGAATTGAAAGGAAAGATAGAGAACTAAGTAGAGAAAAATATAAGTGATAAGAACTTGATGGATGTTAAGGAGAAGTGTGCTCATGCACACAATAATTTCAAGAAAATATCAAGGGTGCATAGGCTTGTGTGGTGGAGGCCAATGCCCTGTTTCAATTTTGTATGAAGTGCTTTAGAGGCACAAAGAGAATAAAGGATGAAATGGACTCAATTGACTCCCTGATTGGCAAAGCTTCTAGTGCCTATGATCCGACACATGATTTGGATGGAAGCACAAGGGCAGCAATAAAGAGTTTACATGATTAGTTCTTCCAACTGCAAGCTTAGAAAGAGAAGATCATTGTGCAATTCGGAAACCTTTGGGATCTGTTGAACTCTAAGTTCATATATGTTTTCAATGCCCTATTGAGTGTTGATAATGCTTCAAAGCTTAATCTAGTACCCAACACTTCAGACGAAGGTGAAGCAATCCCAATGGAATTGGAAACCTAGAGTAGAGTGCTTTGCATCTCCAAGAGAATTCAAGAAGAAGGAAAACAAGAGTGGTAAGCTCACCTTGAGAAGCTACAAGGGTCAACTTCTTCTAGTTGACAATAGTTTTTCTTTACTTTTATATATTTCAGTTTATTGTTTCAAGAATTCTAGATGTACATATGCAGATGGAGTAAAGTGTTCTTCGGTAAAAAAAATTGATCTAGTTGTGGTAAATGGAATTCTTAGGGGGGTCAGTTCAATTTTTTAGTTTGTTTATATGAATATATTTGCCAGGAGGAGATCTGATATGTGAGAAGACTATTGTATGCACCCTTTGTCCTTGATTTCAAAGGGGGAGAGTAATTTTGGCATGTTACCATCAATGAAAAAGGGGGAGAATGATGGAAGAATAAGGAGTTTGTCATTGATGCATTTGTTGGAAACATGAGCATGTGGGATGAGCACAAGTTGTATAGTTATGCATTGCAGTGTTGTCATTGATGTCAATATTATATTCTGGTATGAAGACCATTGTGTAGATCAATTTCAATGGATTAAGCATGTTTGAGGGTGATTATGAAAGGTAATTTTGCAATAAGGTTCAATTCGGTGAAGGTGGTTTATATGAAAATTAACTAAGTATCAATACAGGTAACTTTGTGTATAAACATCCAAATTTTGGGTCCACATTGGTTAATTCTATAACATCTTTCTTTGCACTTTTAATATTATTATGTTGGATGTTAGAGGAACCTAAATCCATAATTTCATCTTGTTTTGGCTACTGATTATGAGTGGAAATGTATTGGCTTGAAAGTAACAGGTGTTTTCCAATTCAATGCATATGATTTGGTGAATCTGCACTTCTCCATGGATTGGAATTTGGATTTGTGGTTTTGTGGAGTTGTTAACAAGTGTCAGTAGAGTGTGTGTTCTGGATGGCATAGAGTTTGGAGGTTTGTGTGTTTGAATGTGGGTGTTTTTATTTGGTAAATTTTGTTATTAGGTCACTATTGTGCTGACCTAATGAGTTTTGTGTGTTGTGGAGTTTAGATATGTATTGATCTATTATGTGGGTGTTATTTTGGGTCCATTTTGACCTATTTTGATTTTTTATGAGTTTTGAATCTTGGTGTGAAGCTTGTATGTCTGGATCTTGAGCCGACAAGTTAGATTTTGTATATTACATCTATTAGGCCGGCCTAATTGATGTTGTAAATGAAGCAAATATATATGAAGGATCCTTCTTGGTATTTTGTGTGGTAGTGATATGTGATAAGAGTGTGTGGATGCAAATTTTATGAATATAGATCAAATGAAGGGAAGAATAGAGTATTAATTTAGATCAATATGAAGTGTGTAAAGTTTGTATTTTGAGCTTCAATGAAACTGCAATTCATGCATATGTTAGATGCAATTGTAATAGTTCAAAACTTGGTTGTCTGCCACAATCTCTTCTATCTATCTCTTCTTTCAGTGGGTAGTGAGTCCACTTGGACAGTGGGTCCACTTGTAGTGAGCACTTCTGTAATATACTATAATCATTTATAATATATTGTGAGCTAATCCTCGCCATGTTTTTTCTCATTTTGGGTTTTCCACATAAAAAATGTGGTGTTCATGTGTTATGTGATGTTGTTGGTTGTTTTCATGCTTTCATGCATTACTACAAATTTATTATGCTATGAGGATTAAATTTTTAAATGCTTAAGCAGTTTAAATGAGTACTGATTCACCCCCCCTCTCAGTATTTTGGGTGTTCAACAAACACAATACAATATTATGTGGTGTAGTCAAAAGATGGTTTCATGACCTTGAGAAGACTGATATACTTAATGGAAATTCCTCTTATTGATCTATACAAAGTAATTTCTATAGGATCTAGAACATCGATTATAAACAGCCCTCTCCTCTTCTAGGTATTCTTCACAATCCCAAATACCTACCTATAACACATTAATAAAATTATCCTCATTCCCCTTAATATTGAATCAATATATTGGTTGATATTTTTATTATTTGGAAAAGATAATATGAATTCACATAATAAGTTATTAATTTAGAGAAAAATCTATTAATACAATAATACCATATATGTCTTATGGTGACAAATATCACAGTGTTAAATTCACCATGGGCCACTATTATCTTATCAATGATAGGTATTATCTCTCTTTTAAGGGAACCAATGTTATATTGGAAGTGAAATGGTAAAACAAATTAGAACTTCTTACTTGTAATAACCCTTAACTTTAGATTAAATTCATTTAGTAGGACAACAAGTACACCTTATATGCTATAAAGTTTGAGGATTTAACTGACAAGTTCTCACTACATTAATAAATTACTAAAGGGTCACTTGGGAGTGAAATAACATAAGAGAGTAGCACTTTTAGCTCAAAATTAAAATTTCAAAACATGAACATACTAAAAATTTCATAGCTTTGGTCAAAGGTAGGTTTGCTTAAAATATATTTAATCTAATCGAGCTAGTGTATATGTGTTGTTGCATGTATCCTAGTGGAAAAATTTGGTTGGATTGAAGATACTTTAATCAAACTACCTTAAATAAAAATCCCTTTGAATTTTTACTATGATATTTGGTGCTTACAAATTAATTTATTACTTGCGTACTCGAAGGTAAAATTTAATCATTTGAAAAATAATTCACTAGCAATCTAGCACCATCATTAGCTAGCTAGTCTAAATTCTTTGTCTAATCCATAATCCTTCATTCATGATGTTAGGTTGATTTTTATAAAAAGGATCTCCATGATTGTGCTAACTTAAATAAAAGAGAGTTATGAACATAATCAACATTATAATAAATCATTTGGCCAAAAATGATCAACCACTAATTTTTGAATTCCCATAATATTTATAATTTTTCCTTCTCAAAATAAATTTATTTTTATATGTATTTCCCAAAGACTAATTGCTCTCAAATAATTTGATTGTTGAATTGTTCTAGCATGAAGCCTCCAAGAAAATAAATATTACATCATTAATATGCAAAACAAAGATAATAGATAATAATGTGGATTCTTCATGACTCAAACACTAAAACAAACATAGATTTAATTTGTTACAAATCCACAACTAAAGATAGTTCATAAAATCTAGAACCCAACTAGAAAAAAAGACTAAATTTTAGGTGAAGAAGCATGTATTGATACCTCTACACTAATAATGCTACAGAAAACCTCCTCAAACCATACAAAAAGTATGCATGAAAATACACAACTATCTTGCATCTAGACACACCATCATTGGATTCATAATTTATAAAATAGTCTCTCCATAGATCTGCATTAGTAGAGATTTTTCTTAAATATGAAAAACCTATAAAACCATCAATGTCAAAGGCATACATGAAAATGTGATTCAACTTATATTTGGAAGACAAATAAGTCTAAAAACCCCAAAACAATTACAACTAGGCTAATGAAATATCATAGATAAGCATAAGCATATACTTTGTATAAACGATATACAAAACCCACAACTATAGTCAACATAAATCTAAACCATGCATATAATACCACCCAAAAGGAAGAAGAGTTTTTCCAAGAACGGTAGGCCTCCAAACAATCTGACTCCACAACTACCACCATGTACATGCATATCGAGGAACTTTGCTATTCCAAAATCTTCCAAGTTATCCAATGCCCAACTCCATATCCTACATGCATTTAGAGCTAGTAAATTTGTTGCAACCTAGCCATGTGTTCCCAAAATATTATAGGTATAACTCTATTTGGTCTTATGTTGCATTGTATTTTTGTTGACTTACCTTTGATAATCAATCAAAGAAAATTGAAGTGTTATTTCCTTTGCTAAAAAAAAATTGTGGTTAGTCTTATTATTTCTTCTACATTCTCTTCATTATTCAAAGTCTCAAAAAAATCCATTTTTTTCTAAATATGCATCTGTAGGGGTTGTTTGTCTTAGACTATGTAGGTTTTTAGAGTTTTGGACATTTAGAGGTTTATTTTCTTTGTTTAGGGTGGATTGTTAAAAGATATAGTGTCTAAAATGGGATCAAAATTGATCCAAAGAGGTTTGCAATGATTGACAAGATTCCTCAACCCAAATTGTGGAGGGTATATAGCCCTTTTTTGGACAAATCAACTTTTTAAGACAGTCTGTCCCAAATTTCATTGAGAAAAAAAAGTCAATATCAAATATATTGAAGAAAGGAAAAGTAATTTCATGTGAGGGTGAGATAACAATACCATTTAAAGGTATAAAACAAGCAATAAAATAGGCTCTTGTTTTGGCCTCACCATTTTTAAAAAAACCATTCTAGTATTTTTCTTTTTCCTCTATCCATACTATTTCTATTGTGTTGTTACAAAAGAACCAAGATGGGTTTGATTATTACATCTCATTTTTTTACTAAGCCCCTCTAAGGTGTTGATTTTAAGTATGAATCCATGGAAAAATAGGCACATTCCTTATTCAAGGCCATAAATAAATTTAGACCTTACCTCTAGTTGGTGCAAAAGTGATTGTATATGTTCCAAAGGTTGTAAAAAAATATTTTCACCTAGAAAGAGGTGATAGGTAGGTGTAGGTGGATCAAAAATATCTAATGATTTGATATCAATATCCAAGTCTCCAAACCAATCCAAGGATAGGGTCTTACTAGGATAAATGATAAAGTAAAATTTAGAGGTGGTTGAGGTAAACTTGATTAGCATTAAGGATGAGCAACAAAAGAAATGCAAGATACACAAATTCCTATGGTGTAATGATGTATTATATTATTTGTGCCACATGAACTACCCAAAAGGAATTATAGTTAACCAAAGGAGAAATCTCATGCTGCATGGACAAAAATACACTTTGGTTGATGGGGTCCTCATGTGGAGAAATAGGGATGACATCCTTTTAAGATACTTGTATTATGAAGATTGAAAATCAATAGTAGAGATACACAGTGGTGTGTGTGATGTTTATGGAAAAAACCACAACCCATGGTCATCCCTACTTGTTGGTGCAATCCGAATTATACAAAAATGTGACCCTTCTAATGCTTCTCAAGTAAAATCAAGAAATTTTGAGCTTTACCTTTTCAATAGTAAGCATTAACATTATTAGCGAAATAATTAAGAAATATAGTATTGGATTCAAGTGGATCCTTGTAGGCATGGAATACTTTTTGAAAGGGGTTGAAGCTATCCCCAAAAGGTGAGATACAAGCAAGGTAGTGGTGTATTTTATTCTTGACTACACAATAACTAGGTTTGGCATCCAAAGTAAGTTGATCATAGATAATTCCATGTATTTTAGATCAACAAAATTCACTAGTATTTGTGATGATAAAGAAATAAAAAATTATATTCTTCTCCATATCATCCCTAAGGTAATAGACAAGTCAAATCCTCTAATAAAATCTTGATGAAGATCATAAAAATATTGTTAGGCAACAAAAAATACATGGAACAACAAGCTAAGGCTGGTTATGTGGGATGATAGGGTGAAACCAGAGAAATCCACTAGTTGTTCACCATTTGAAATAGTCTATGGTGTTGATGCAAGGATTCCAATCAAAAATTTGATTCCAATTTACAAGTTTATGTAGGAATACAGTGAGGAGTTTGATGATTTCGTAACTAGTATAATATACAAGCTCATTAAACTTGAAATCAAAAGAAAGGCTCAAATTATGAACATGAAGAAACAAGAAGTTAAGTACTTGTTTGAAAAGAAGACAAGCATAGGAAAATTCAATGTAGGAGACCTAGTCCTAGTATGGAATGCTAGTGCACAAGACAAGGATAAACATAGAATTTTGACTCCTTATGGCTAGGTCCATATCACATTGAGAAAACATGTGGTAAATATTCATACTTCATCACTAGAAAATTGTGAGTTTTAGGAGTTTCCAGTGCAAGGAAAATTATTGAAAAATTATTTCTCTTATGATTTAGCCTATTATTCTTTGTACACAAATTTATATTTTTTGTTTTGTGTGTTTTATGTAGCCATGATGGTCTATGTATCATGGTGAAGTTTTTCCATATGTTTGTAGTATTGACACTTTTTGGTCAAGGTGAGTCTATTTTTGGTATTCTCACCTAGATAAGTCATGGTATCTCATTGCTCTAACTAGTGGCACATGTCCCCAACTAGACCCAATATTGGATCCCAATAATATGTGTTCAAAATATTGTAGGTCTACCTTTGTTTGATCTTATGTTGTATTGGCTTTATGTTTACTTACCTTTGATAACTAATCTAATAAAATTTAATTGAATTTTCCCTTTGATTTTTTTTACTATGGTTGGTCCTATGATGTCCCTTGCATCCTCTTCATGCGCTTCAAATTCTAAAAAAAAATATATATTGCAGATATAGGGGTTATTTTCCTTAAGTAATGTAGGTTGATAGAGTTTAGGATCTTCAAAGGTTTCCTATCAGCATGACATCCCTTCCATAACCACTTCCCCTCACCCATTAGGTTATCAAGCTTCATACCTTCAACATTTTTATCCACTTGATCACAACAATATATTCCAATCCTTTGAAATTTTATTTGTATAAATTGTAAATTGGTATGTTAGACTAATCATGGTTTTCATGTGAGTCATCCAAGTTATGAATTTTTTTAATGCATTATATTTTTTCTATCACTAGAGTGTAGGACTTGCTCATCCATTTGTATCACTTCTATCACACCCTCAATCTCTAACCATTGATAGTTTGTTAAAGTCATTTTTTTCTAGGATTTTAGACTTGGTCGTCCCATCATCTACACTATCTTCCAACCTTGATAACATAATCATTTGCAATCAAAAAGTTCTAAGTCTCTTAACACTAGGTTCTCAAGTATCCATTAAACATCATATCATCTCCATTGTTCCCCTACAAATCTGAGGTCCACCCATTTTCCTTAGATCCTTTAATAAGAAGCCTCCATAATTTCCTATCCCCAATTGCCACTTCCATCTATGCCCCACTTTCTTGAACCCCCGCCTGTTTGAAAGAATTTCCTATGTGTTTTGGAGGTCTAGACTTGATATTGTTTACATAACCTTTCATCTGAACCTCACCCCTTAATGCTGAAATTATACTAACATCATCTTGATGTCACCATTTCATCAAAATTTTGAGTTATTATATCCTTGCTAATGTCATGCTAACTTCATATTTGTATGGTGATGATTTCATCACTTTTGTGAAGTTCCATATTGATTCATACCTATTGACATCATCATTACATCACCGTTTTGCACCTTTTTTTTTGTCTTTTAGACTAAGATTTTGAATCATGCATTTCCCTAATACCCATTCCATCTTTTGCTAAATTTTTATTCCCACTTCATTATTTTTCCAAAATATAATAGAGTTAGACTTTAGACCAACTCTTAATCTAGTACTCATTTCTGTCAACCCCAAAATCTTGCAACTCTATCACTCTTTTGTAAGAACCTTTTAAAATTGGACTTTCAACTATTTCCTATCCTAGTTCTTGTCACAAGGTCATCCTAATACCTCAACCCTAACATCTTGAAATCCTTTTCCTTGTTGAGGTCTCCCATTCAAATCTCACCCTTCTCACATCCCATTTTGGCATGAATTCCTAAGCAACTCTAAATTTTAAATTTTTTAACAAAGGTTATTGGCATGAATTCCTCCTAAAATATGAAGTTTGATGGTCCCACCTATTTTTTCAATTTCCTATATAACTCATTGAAATTTCCTAAAAGACCACATGGTAATTGGAAAAGGGCTCAACATGTCAGAGGAGTTACTAACAAACAACGTCATTGTATTCTTACTACCCAAAAATATTTGAGTATAGTTTTTGCATGTAATTTGAATGATTTTTATTGTGGATGGTTGTAAGTAGTTAGGATTTCATTTATAGTCTAATTTAGCACTAGACCTAACAAAGAACATTGTAAAACCATTCTTTATGCTATGAAAATAATATATTTAATAGATTTGGATGGAATAACCATGTTGGTGCTATTGTAGGTAATTTTTCTCTTAGGAACCAATATTTAATTGTTGCAAAGATGGTTGTCGTTGCACCAAAAGATTGACCTATTAATGCTCAATACAACTGTCAAAGTTAATGAATCCACGAGAGGAACTCAAGTCATGTCGGGAACTCAAGTGCTGCATTGCACAACACAAGGAGACCAAGGCCACACACCTTGAAGCAATCCCCCTAGCACAAGTGAGGGATTCAAACTCATGAACCAGGCTTTCATACTAATTGTTGCAATGGCTAGTTGTTGTTGCACCAAAAGATCAACCTGTTAATGCCTGATACAATTTCCAGAGTTAATGAATCCATGAGAGGTGCTTAAGCCATGTCACAAACTCAAGCATTGTGCTACACAACACAATGAGACAAAGGGTGGACACCTTGCAACATTAATATCTTTTGGGATGATTTGGTAGAAGATTCCATAGATTATTTTGAATTTCTACACAAATTTGGAGTATGTTAGTGGGTGATTTATTACACATCTTTGAGATAGCATTTTGGAAATAATTGGTGTATACTTCAACCTTGGGATGGATTTTTTAATATTGGATGACATATATTATGATCACAACAATGTGTTTTCTCTCTACACGTGCTCTTTCAACCATATTTCCATGCCCCAATTCTAGATCTATGCTAAGTTCTTTTGGTATTCATTATAAAGGGTTGGATTTTTTTCATCTATAATGGAAAAATATCAATTGATTCAAGCTCAATATTATATTTTAACCTATGTAAATCAATACAGCTATTTTTTCTCATTTTATCTAATATTTTGTAATGGTAATGAAAATATTTATCAAAACATCAACATATAAGATGTTATCTTTTTCATTGTAATGTATTTTGTCTCCTTTATTCTTTAAGAGTTTTCGGGGATTCAAGGAATACTTAAATTCACATTTGTTGTGCTCTTTGTTAATTTATGTTCTATTTTGCATTCAAGAAGTGTTGTAAGACTATTTTATTTTTATGTAGTAGTATGCTAAAGAAAAAATAATTTGACTTAACAAGCGCAATTCTTAAGCTAGTTTAGGATCATTAAATAGAGGCATATTATTGGGAAAGAGGGGAGTTTGAGGTTTTAATCTTTACAAGATAGAGACAAGAACATTAAACTCATATGAGAGTTAGGTTTTCTTTATTGTTAGGGTTTCATTGGGATTCGACTATATTGTACAATTGGGCATGAGTCAATCTTGAAAGCAAACCATTTTTGTCATTAAAAAATAATTAAACCATTATGGTAACCTTTTATTTGTTTTTATTTTCCTAGCCATTGTGCATAGTCTATTGTTACAAGATTCTACTAAATTTATTATAATCTTATGACTATTAAAACCCTAGAGTACTATTCCACAATGTATTTTACTAGTTTAATGACATGTATAAAATTTTCACTTAATATATCTTAAGGGATTTGTGACCAAAGACCTATCCTATGTGTATTTTTAACCTAGTTTCATAAATAAGAGATATATAAATTGAATAAGCAATCTTTCACAAAAATTAGCAACCATAGTTAAAGAACATAGTCATACTTTGTGGGGATTCACTTCAAAAATTTGGTTATTTTATCCTTTGTATGATCTCTTGTATCACCTTGCCAAGTTCGGTATGGCTCACAATATTCAAGAGGTTATAACCATCTTATTCATTTTCCTTTTCTAATCCCCAATTCAAAGATAGATGTCTTCCATGTGGATATTTTGGTTGTGTTATTCATATCTTGGTAAGAACCTTAAGGTTAAGGGTTAACATAGAAAAAACCACCAACAAAACCAATCCCTTTCAATACCAAGCAATAAAACCAAGTACCCAGAATAAGCACTTCAAACTATAGCCTAGATAACCAATGATCTTCCATGTATCCAAGGAATAAAAAACAAGCAACCAACAAAAGAATTTTATTTTAAACGACAACAAAATGAAATAACATAGCCATCAAACTATCAAATAGGAGCTCTAGGTCAGTATCATGTTACATGCACAATTACATGAAAAAAACCATAATTATCCACCTTACCCATTCTTTAAATGCCTATTGTACCTTGTAACATAAGAACAACTACAAATTTACATTCATATGATTCAAAATCAACTAATTCCTTTCTACAAATTTCCTCGAGATATTCAAGCTAAGAAATCATAAAATTAGAAATATCTAGAACCTCAAACACCATAGAACCATCACAATCACAAACATGCAAGAAAATGTAACTCACATGCAAGTACATGAAACCACATGCAACTGCATGAAAAACATGGAACCACCAAAGATCTAATACCAACTATAAGGAAAAAAGAAATCAGTATGCACCTTCTAGTACCATACAATTTTCTCAATCAACATGCTTGATACAAGTGGACATAACTATGCCCATAAAGATGAATTGGGACACATAATTTCCAACATTAACACATTGAGGAAAGAAATAGATTTCAAATATAAGTAAATTTTGGTAGCATAACAACATATAAATTAACACATTCAAGAATAAGAATAAAAGAGAATAGACAATAATATATGTCGGGGAAATCCTTTTGAGTAAAAACCCCACACTTTAATGCACTAAACCAATGTATTAATCTACAACAAAAATGTGTTACAATATACTTGCAGGATTAGAGCCTTAATGTGGATATCAACAGATATATCCTCTACAGGAAATATAATAGCATAACCCTATAATGAAAACTTCTTATACATCTCAACTAAAACACCCAAAAAAATAGGTTAAGATAAACTAGAAAACATGAACTGTTTAAGAAAATAATTAACAAAACCATAGGTCCTATAATGCCCAAACCAAGACAAAAATTATAATTCCCTCCTTGGTAAAAGGTCATCCTAGCTATTTTTAGCATATTCCTTCCATTGTCATACATTTCGTAATTGAACACCGAAACTTGGGTGCCCAATCCGTCTTCACAACAATTATAACTTCACCACCAAGATAGAGAAGTGTTGTCACCTTAATCTTACAAGATCAATGGAATAATTGAAAAGCACCTAAGATGACTAATAAGCATCCCCAATAGATAATCTCAAGATATAATAATTCTCCATTTATACCTCCTAAAATCGTCACTTACAAAACTCATTAGATCTCCACAGTCCATGATGTTTGATGCATATGATTTTTAGATTCAACTATATAGAATTGTTTTGGAAATGAATGACAGTATGAGTGTCCTCATAATTTAGATAAGTCACTCCGTTCTCAATGCTCTTATATATTCCATTGCTTATATACTCTAGAATCATGATGAATATGGTTTTGTTTAATACATGAATATCTTAAATATCATACAAATAATTAACAATTTGGAAGGAATAATCTTTGAAACAATTTACCATCCTTCAGATTCTTTTGGCCTAAAGACAGTTAGAATCAATCACCATTACCTCAAACATGTCCCCAACATTGATAACTAGGGCACCTGGGATGGGGTGAATAGGAACCCATTTGCCATCCCTACAGATCTGTAGCTCCACTGTTTAATCATCTTGTAGCAACACTGTCAAAGAACTTCCATCTGCATTAGGGCTTATGCCTCAAACAAGATCTGGTCTTGGGCAGGGTGGGTAGTAATTCATTCATATTGCCTGTTCCATTTTCCCACACATGTTAATGAAACAGTCTGGTTTTTGAAACAGTCTAGTTTTAGCCCAAAATTCTCTGATAAAAAGGAAAAACACTGTTTTGCAAAAGATATACAGTAAATTTTCTATCTGTGAATTGTTGACAGTGAATTTTCTTAAAGTCTTTGCAAAAATTTTGAATTTCAATGACGTATCAATTCACAGTTTCTCTGCAACAAATGAAGCAATCAGATCGAAAAATGAAAATTAGAAAATTCAGCTGGGAACATGCTACTAGAAGAACCAATTATTATGAAATAGACTTTAAAAAAGGGAATCGAAGAAGTAGATATGTTTTACATACCTATAGCCATCAGAAACCTAGTGGAGGAAAAGAGGGGAAAAATCAATTCAGTGACAATTCATCAACATTAGATCAACAAAATGATCAACCACATTTGCTTGAGTTTTAATTTTGTTCCTTCTATGGAAAGAGGGGAATGCTGAAAATTGTCACATTGTCTTAATGAACTAAGAAGCCAAAAACACACATTAATGGAAGACAATGTCTATCCATCATACCATTTGCAATTTCTCACTCTGTATAACTTTCTCTGCATTCCAGTTAATGAAAGTGCTCAGTGCATATGGTCATCATATTTCTTACTGTGCAAATAACCGCTAAATGAAGGCGGACCTGAATATTTTACTCATCTAGGTGAGGTCAGTCCCATGGTGGAGGCTCTCTTATTTTTAGTATGTAGTTTCATAGAATGCATGAGATAAAGAAAAATGTTTAAATATTAAAAAAATGAGCCAAGTTTACTGCTTGGAGACTTTGAGTAGCTAGTGCAGAGGAGGCATACAAGTTTCCATTACCATTTTAAATAAGAATCTTTAGCATCTTGAAAGAAAAGGCAAAGAGCTTCAACTCTATTTACATAGAAATGTTTATAACAGAGTGCTCTATTTTACAGCAGAGCTCAAAAAAACTTTGGACAGCAGACTTGTTTACACACAATAGACAGCTCTGTTCTCCCTTTTTCAGTCACATAGAAAACAAAAGAATGAGTTTTTTAAAATATACTAGAACCTTCTTACATAAAAGCTTCAGCTCAATCCATAAAAACAAAGCTAAAAAAAGAGTATATCAAATATATTCCAAACTTTCTATTATGTAGTATCTACTTCTCTCCATTTGTCTATCACTATATTTGTCTATCTCCTTCTCCCCATTCTCTATATCTCCTTATATATCTATCTCTATATCACTCTATCTCACTATCTCTATCTCTATCTCTATCTCTATCTCTATCTCTCCCTCTTCCTCTTCCTCTATATTTCTCTATCTCTTCTTTTCTCTCTCTAGCCTTATCTCTCCCTCTACCTCTATCTATTTCTCTCCCTTCCCTCTCTCCTATCTTCATCTCCACCTCTATTTTCCTCTCTCCTCTATCTCTAGATATTTCTCCCTCTCCCTCTTCCTAGACCTCTACATTTATATCATTGTCTCTCTATCTCTATCTCTCCATATTTCTTCTTCCATCTCTCCCTCTATCACTATCTCATTATCTCTCCATCTCTCTCTACCCCTATGTATCTCCTTCTCTCTGCCTCTCTCTATATATCACTTCTTATCTCTATCTTTATCTTTCTATCTCTCCCTCTCTCTACTCCTATATATCTCCTTCTCTCTACCTCCATCTATATATCACTCCCTATCTCTATCCTTATCTTTCTATCTCTCTGTCTCTATATATTTATCTGTTCTATCTCTATTTATCCCTCTCTCCTCTCTCTCTTTATCTCTCCCTATCCTTATCTCAATAACCATCTCCATTTTCATCTCCATCTCCCTCTCCATCTCTCTCCATCTACATCTCCATCTCGGTTTCTATCTTCCTCTCCGCCTTCATCACTATCTCTATCTCCTTATCCCCATCTGTCTCTATCTCACTCTTCCCCTCTCTATCTCGATATTTTTATCCCTATCTCTCCCTCTCTTCTTATTGCAAACATAACATGAACCTATTCGTAATGGAGGTTGCTTATCATTATAATTTAGAGGTTTTGTTTTAGTTGAGTTTGGATCCTTGTAAATGGATGCGTAGTTGATTTGAAGCTATGACTTCTCCATTAAGACTTTTGTTGCATAAATAACATCATTTGATAACTGACCTACCAACTGACCTCATGTACTACACAAATGTATGAAAAAAATAACCAAATTTTTCGTTAATTGACATTCCACACCTCTTCGACGTACGCATAGTTTAACTTGTGTATGGTAACAATATTTTTTTCTTATAACATATATACTTCTCTTACAAATGTTTCCAAGATATTTAAGAGTCGAACATGCATAGAAACAAGTCAAATTTGGATAGCCGCCATTACACAAGCAACTACGTAAACAATTGACCATGCTTTTATCGCAAAGCAAAGCAAAAAGCTAATATAAATGCAGCGAAGATTAGATGTTCTCCTGCAAAGAAAGCTTCACTCAAGATTTAAGAAAAAATAGCTGGAGATGGCAAATGAAGATGAGGTTAAGGTTCTTGGGTTCTGGGCTAGCCCCTTTGTCCTCAGAGTGCTGATTGGGCTTGAAGAGAAGGGCATAAAATATGAGTATGTGGAACAATATAATGGGTCTGAAAAGAGCGCCCTTTTGCTGGAAATGAATCCTGTACATAAGCAAGTACCTGTTTTAATTCACAATGGCAGGCCTGTGGCTGAGTCTGCCATTATACTGCAATATATTGATGAGGTATGGAGCACTGGTCCAGCTTTCTTACCATCTAATCCATATGACTGAGCCATGGCTCGATTCTGGACAGATTTTATAGAGAAGAAGGTATGTGATCCAAAACGTCTTTGATATTTAATTAAATAAGTAAATTGTTTAAAAAATAGAATGTGTTACAATATTGTTATTTTCTTCAACTTATTGTTCCAGCGAGGCGTATATTCTGATGTAAAGGAGAAGAACAAGAAGAAGGAAAGCGACAATTGATAGAAAGTTTAGTTATATTAGAAGAAACTCTTAAAGGAAAAGATTATTTTGGAGGAAACACTTTTGGAATGGTAGATATTGCATTTGTCCCAATGATATGTTGGTTCCATACATATGAAATTCTTGGAGATTTTAAGATTGGGTTGGAGGAAAATTTTCAAAGCATTTTTACTTGGGTGAAGAAATGTAGGGAGAGGGAGAGTGTAAAAAAACTTCCAGAACAAGAAAGAGTGCTACAATTTATAACTCATGTTAGAAAGATTGTACTTGGGGAAGAGAAAGAGAGTGCTGAGTTAAACAAAAGTTTATTTTTGTAATGCATTGAGTTGTATTCTCCTTTAATTTATCATGTGTTAAGATTATATATATTAGACAATAGTATATTTATATGCGTGATGTAAATTGAGTTTGATTACATAATTTTTATTAGGAAGCCAATATTGAATATATTTAAATAATAGTTGTAGATCTTCATTTTTCATTTACCTTGCAAAATGCATTTTGATATATGATTACCTATGTTTTCAAGATAAGCCTCAAAGTAGTTTTTAGTCTATTGATGCAAGTATGAGATCAAGGGTTTGTGCACATTTGAAAAATGTCAATTTTTCGTAAGTCTTTCTAGTTATGTAGAAGGCTTGCAATAAATAATAAATTAAAATGGAACCATAGATTGAAGATGGAAATTGATGGGTTGTGCAATATTTCAAATTTGTGAGCTTAGGTAATGTCTTTTTATTATGTCATTAGTTGAAGGGTCTAGATCAGCTCCCAAGCAAGTCCTACCATAGGAGTCAAGTAGAGTACATCTAGCATTTTATTAAATTGAATTTTTTTATTTTTTTTTATCATTAAAGGCCATCTAAACTCCACAAAGTTTATTTTAACAAGCATCTGGTAGATATCATACTTAACAATATGCCAAAAAATCAATGATTCAGTCACCACTACCAAATTCAATGAGGATGCTAATAATAATTTAAGAGGTGGGAAAGGAATATGCTAGCAAATATATAAGGAAAAGAAGAATAATAAAAGAAGGGGGAATTGTTATTGGGTTGATGGTCATTGTAGCAATTTCTATAGAAATCTTGTTTTTGCTTGATTGTGTCATTTTGGCCTTTTGTGTAAATCGTATGTAAGATCATAATGAATATGAAATCTATTGTCATATGCTTTTCTTGGTTGAATATTCTTTTCAATTACATCTTAGTATTAGCCTCTATTTGAGTAATTTGATAATTTAACAATTTTGAATATCATCCATTATGTTAAGTTTTTAATAAGTAAATTTATCAACACATCATCTTAGAAGTAGGTTGTGATTTTCGTATTTCTTTTCCTCTTTTCATCCCCATTAGATAAAAATTCCACTCATTGAATATCATATGAAGAGTCAGCTTCTAAAATATTGGAGGTTCTTTCACAAGTGTGTTTCATGCTTATGAAATTTTCCATGTTGGTACGAGTTTGCATGAAAGTGTAATTTTGAATATCAATAGTTTTGTCAATGCTTAAGGGGATGAAAATTATTTTTTTGATATCTGTAATAGATATTTTATATAGGAATAGCCAATTTTGTGAGAAAAAGGCCTATGAACAAATCATTTGTAGCTACTTATTCTGGTATCTTGGTTCCACCATTGATTCTAAGTCCTAGAAGGAGGAATATGCAACCAACTTCACCACTAGATCCTCATTTGGCTTTGGAACCTCCTTGTTCTTCTCATGTTGTTGGACTCCCTATGGGGGAATACCCTCTTGCGTATGTGAATGCTACCTCTACATGCACTAATGGGCCCTCTATGGGGGTTTCTCCTCATCATCCCACTTGTAATGAGTATTTGGATGACAATATTGCTTGGACTATTATTCGTAGGAGGAAAGGTCTTCCTTCTTCCTCTTCCCAACCTCATTCTCATATTGTGGGTGTTAGGTCAACCCCCTCCTGATTTGAAGTTGTCAAAGTGGGATGCTAGTGGTCCCTATTCTCTTGTTAGTAGTCCTATAAGGCAACTTGGTTGTAATTGTTTCTCTCTCTCTATTGTACTATTTCTCTCTAGTTTATGGCTTGTTTGAGTTTGTTTCATCTTGCCTATTGGCAACCTTTGTAAAGGGTTTGGGACCCTTGTTTCTCGCTTACCTTAATCAAAAATAGTTTATAAATTATGGTTTCCAATGGTAATCTTGGGGGAGACACAATAAAGAACTTAGAACAACATGTGTGTTCAAAGAGTACTAATAAACACTCATAATTTCACTTTTACACTTTTTATACTCCCCTACATATACTAATCTATTTTTAGAATACCTTTGTATTTTCACTAAGCATATTATATACTTGTTTCTTTGTTACATTTTATATCATATTATTATTTTCACCCTATCTACCAAGGGTACTACCCACACCTACATTTAAAGCAAAAAAATGTTTTATTCTCATCACATAGATTAAAGCATGGACACAAAACCTAGATGAGCTATGATAAATATGTCATCTTATAGAAATATTTTATTTAAAGCACTTATATTTCAGCCCCTAAACCCTCACCACACCAAATATAGAAATGAATCTCCCTAATAATAAATATCTCAATTATTGTATATATATTAATATAAATTATAATGGAAGATTTTTATATATACCTTGTGGTTCTTTACGAGTAAAGTTATAGTGGCATTACTAAAAAGGTGTCCAATAACTAGTTTTAGAATACTTGCGTAGGATTGCACTTAACCAACACAACCTTGGTGTCTATTATTTCCATTTTTAACTACATTATATTTTGGATATTAGGTAGGTGCCCTTAAGATTATGAGACTTTAACACAAAAAAATATTATGTGGTGTAGCCAAAAGATGGCTTCATGAACTTGGGAAGAATTATATATAATGAATGAAATTAACAAAGAGATTTTTAAAGGATTTAGAACACCACTTAAAAACACCCCACTCCCCTTCTATGCATTCTTCACAATCCCCTATACCAACCTATCACTCACTAATAAAATAATCTACATTCCCCTTAGTATTGAAGAAATACATTGCAGGACATTTTGATTATTTGTAAAACCCCAAAATGCATGCACATGATACGTTATTACGTTAGAGGAAAATCCATTAGGAAAATAATACCATATATGTCTTATGGTGGAAAATGTTAGAATGTTAAATTCACCATGGGGTGCTATTATCTTACCAATTATATGTATGCTCTCTCTTTTGAGGGAACCAATATCATAATGGGATTGCAATAGATACGTATTTTGGTACCTCTTAATTGTAATAACCCTTAACCTTAGATAAAATTCAGTCAATAAGAGAAGTGCATCTTGTAACATATTATTTTTGGGGATTCAACCCACTAGTTCTCACTACATGAAAAAATTAATAAAGAGGGGTCACTTGGGGGTGAAAGAACATAAGAGAGTAGAACTTTTATCCCAAAATGAAAATTTCCAAAAATGAGCATGCTCAAAATTGCTTAGGTTTGGTCAAAATTACCTAACCACCTATGATAGGATGGTGAAGCTCATGATAGATTTCCTTTGGACTAATGGAAAACAATCTCACATGGTATTTTAGTGTTGTGAAAAAACTTTATTATCTCCACAAAGATAGAGGTGGCATAAGAAATATTGATGTGCATAGGCAAACTATCATACTTTGTGCTAAATATATTATGCAAGATATTGAAGACTTAGAGGTGAGGAATATTCTTCTTAGGTACTGCACTAAACTTGGTGCATATTATGACAAGTCTTGTTGAAAGGGTATTGACCTTTTCTTCTCATTGCTTATCCACTCATCCAGATTCAAGGTTCATTTGTTTTCTAAATATTTTGGAAATCATTTGAAACTATGAAACATTTTGTTAGGTGGTTTGGTGATAGATTCACAAATAGGTCTTTGTTTAATGACTAGTACATTTTTGGTGATCCCCTAATCATCAACGCTTCTAATTTTCCTCTATAAAAGACTTCTAAGAATAAAGTTCTTAAACTATATCTTAAGGGCTTATGCACTATTAGGGATCTTGTCTCTTCTAGAGATTATACCTCATGGCATACTTGGAAATAAAAGTTCCACCTAATTTCTCCATATTTTCCTTTCATTCTTCACATGCATGATATTATCCATGATGTTATGCTTCATAAATTGGTGTTTTAGCCTCATATAGCTTGGTGGAAATGTTGATGATAGAATAATGATACCATCTTTAGGAATTATTTGTTAGTCATCTTATTCCATTTTCTCTTTCTCTTAATGAGTTGAATTAGTGTCGGGGCATTAGTCCTCTCATTGCACTTGGCTCTCCAAACTTTAAAAAAAATGGTGGCAAGACTTCATTCTATGATGTTGTAGATACCTATAGACTTCATTCTATATCTAAATAGTATATGGATTTGAGATTAATCCTCATTTCCTTTAAAGGAAAGATCCTTGATTGATACTGATGATTGACTCCTATCTCAATAAATTCATGGGATCAACTAGGAGATCCCTTATTTAAAATATTTAAAGAAAAAGGGGATTGTTCTTCCTTATTGTAGTAACTAGTCACTATAAAGAGAACTACATAGGAGGATATTATTGATTTTAACTCAAGGTTCCAAAAGACTTTGGATATAATACCTACAATTGCATGCTTTCCTATGAAAATGGCATTTGTGTTCTATTTTAGAGCATTCAATTCAAACATACCAATAATCATTCAAGCTTTAGGTAGCCAAAGTCTCCTTGTTGCTTATGATATAACAATAAGAGTGAAAAATAGTGTTAATGATGTCAAAAGGCTACATCCTAGCCCAAAATGCCCATGTTCCCAAAATTTTCATTTTTACCACTTGAAGAACAACTAAAGTCAATTTGTTTAATTTCAAGTGCACAAATAGTCCCACCATCCATATATGTCTATCATCACAATCCACTGCCCATTCCTAAGATGAATCTAGAAATGGATGATGTAAAGCACTTTTTATGTAATTTCTTGAATGAAATCATTAACCTTAAAAGGTAATAGGTGGCATATCCTCAACCAAATAGAAATTAGAGTTTGAATGTAGGTGGGTAGGATTAGATATTCCAACAATGCTAAGTATTTGATGAATGAACTTAAAATAAATGACACTTGAACTTGAATGAAGATCATTGTAGTTTTTAGACTTATTCAATTGTTCACTTAAATATGTTATAGAGTAATTCTTTATATTTTTTAGCACTAGTGACTCTATTTTTGTGAACTTTTGCACCAAAAATGTCAAAATCAAAATGATAGCACAAAATTACATCTAGCAATACTACTTGGGATCAACAAGCCTTTGAATTTCTATAGCCTTTCTCATTGTTTTCAATACGACCCTCAACTTGCTAAAGGTATAGGTTGCCTTGATTTCAACCATGTTATGTAGAGAAGGCAAAAATTCCTTGAAGAAAATAGAAAATCAATGGCATCTATGATGAAACCATGCATATCTAAAAGTATCAAACATATAATTTGGAAAGGAAGGGTATAGAAGATCATTTGGAGTATGGTCGCTTCTACAATTTAGATTTTTTTTGTTAGATAGGACACTAGTTATAATTCTTCATTGTTCTAATTAGGTTAGAAGATGAAGTGAGGGAGAACCCTATGAACATAGGATTCAAAACATCAACCTCTAGCTAGTAAGCACTTAGTGGTTGTCGATAAGTCTACTAACCACATTTAAGGAATCTTTATTTTTTAATTAATAAGAAATATGGAAAAAAAATTCAAAGCAATATATTGAATAGACATTAAGATTTTTTTTTTTAGACTGCAGGAATCGGTCGGGTTTCCGTCCCCCTATAAACTGCAGTGTGTCTGATAAACATTTTTCACGTGACCGGCGGCACTGGTCCGACACGCCCCTCTAATACCACGGATTTGGGAGGAGACTAAACCTCGTGACCTCTTACCTAAATACAAGAACACATCTACTCTAAATAACAAAAATAAAGAATGGAATCTTTTCATTCCTTTTCAGAGAATGGGTATACTCAGCCTATTCAACAAAATCTTTTTCATTTTTTTCAAAGAATAACTATACTCAGCCTATTCAACATTGTTATAAACTATATATACTTCTCTCTCAGAAATGTTTCCAAGATATTTAGTAGTGGAGTAGGTATAGAGATAGGTCAAATTTGGATAGCCGTCGTTACGCAAGAAACTACATCACAATTGACCATGCTTTTCTTGCCAAGCATAACAGAAAGCTAGTTTAACTACAGCAAAGATCAGTTGTTCTCCTGCAAAGAAAGCATCAGTCAAGATTGAAGAAAAAACAGGTGGAGATGGAAAATGAAGATGAGGTTAAGGTTCTTGGCCTCTGGGTCAGCCCCTTTGTCCTCAGAGTGTTGATTGGGCTTGAAGAGAAGGGCATACAATATGAGTATGTGGAACAATATTTCGAGTATGAGAAGAGTGCCCCTTTTGTGGAAATGAATCCTGTGCATAAGCAGTACCTATTTTGATTCACAATGGCAGGCCTGTGGCTGAGTCTGCCATTATACTGCAATATATCGACGAGGTCTGGAGCAACGGCTTGGCTTTCTTACCATCTGATCCATATGATCGAGCCATGGCTCTTTTCTGGGTAGATTTTATAGGAAAAAAGGTATGCAGTGCAAAACATTTATAAGATCTTTTTAATGGAATGTGTTATAACATTGTGCTTTTATAAATTTATAATACTTTTGCATTACTTTTTATTGAATCATGTGAATTTCTTTTGTAATTATTTATTATTAATTATTATTTTTTTCAGGTTTTTGTTTCAGGAAGTCTCATTTTCTGAAGTAAAGGAGAAGAACAAGAAGAAGGAAAGTGGCAATTGATAGAAAGTTTAGCGATATTAGAAGAAACTCTTAATGGAAAAGATTATTTTGGAGGAAATACTTTTGGAATGGTAGATATTGCATTTGCTCCTATGATATGTTGGTTCCATACATATGAAATTCTTGGAGATTTTAAGATTGGGTTTGAGGATAAATTTCCAAGCATTTTTACTTGGATGAAGAAATGTACGGAGAGAGAGAGTGTAAAGAAAAAAACTTCCAGAACAAGAGAGAGTGTTACAATTGATAACTCATGTTAGAAAGATTGTAGTTGGAGAAGTTTAGTAAGTTTCACTAGAATTTAGTTTTGTAATACATCGAACTGTGTTTTCTTTTAGTTCATTATATATGTTAAAATGACACTATAAATTACACAATACTATATCTATATATGTGATTTATAATAAATTTTGATATATGATTGTCTATCTTTTCAAGATAAGCCTCAGAGAAGTTCTAATCTGTTGATGCAAGTATATCTATATATATGATTTATAATAAATTTTGATATATGATTGCTTATCTTTTCAAGATAAGCCTCAGAGAAGTTCTAATTTGTTGATGCAAGTATGAGATTGAGGTGTTTTACTAAGTTGTACATGGCAGGCCCCAGATTTTTCTATTTCAACTTTGTCGATTCCAATATGTTCCATTCATTATGTTTTTAATTCATGGTTACTAAGTCGGAGGTAGTTGGTCTTGGCTATGTGGAAGTTTTACAGTAAATAATATAATAAGAGGGATCCATAGATTGAAGATGCAGATCAAAGGCTTGCAGAATATTTTGAATATGTAGGTCAACTCTCATGCAACTCCTACCATAGGAGTTAAGTAGAGTCCATCTAGCATTCCATGAAACTAATAAATTTTCATCAATACAGGTCATCTGAACTCTATAAAGTTTCTTTTAACACGCATATGGTAGATATCATAGTGAACAACAACATGTTAGCTATTTAGTTGCCCCTACTATTGAAGAGGTGGGAAAGGAATATGCTAGAAGAAAAAGAAGGATAAAGGGGGGAATTTTTCTTGGTTGATAGTCTTCGTAAAAACCTGTTTGTGTCATTTTGATCTTTCGTGTAAGCTATATGAAGATAATAATGATTATGAAATTTGTTGTTATGTGTTGAATATCATCTTGGTTGAGTATTCCTTTCAATTTCATCTTAGTATTAGCTTCTATATGAGTAATTTGATAATTTAACAATTTTGAATCTACTATGTTAAGGTTTCAATAGTTAAATTAAACAACATGTCATCGTAGTTTGTGATTTTAGTATTTCTTTTCTTTTCTTCTCTAAAAGATTAATATTCCACTTATTTAATATCATATAAAGAGTTAGTGTCTAAGTTCTTGGAGGTCATTTTCCAGGTGCATCCCATAGTTTTGGAATTTCTAATGTTGTTAAAGGTTTACATGAAAGTGTAATTTTGAATATCACTAGTTTTGGAATGCTCAATGATATGCAATGTAAAATATTGATATCTATAATAAATATTTGATATAGAAACAACCAAATTTATGAGCAAAAGGACTATATCAAATAGAATGGAGTAAAGAATTTACGGAAAACATTATTTTTCTCAAGTTGGATTTTGAAAATATTTTTTATAAAATAGAGTGGCCTTTCATTTTGGTCATGCTCAAAGCATTAGGGTTTTGTGAGTTCTTTCTATATATCATGTAAACTATTTTTATAATGTTTCTACTTGCCTCTCCATTAAAGGTAGATCATTTGAAAATGTTAGGATTTATCACTTCATCAGGCCAAGTTGTCCTCTTAATGCTACTTTGTGTTTTTTCTATGGATTAGTTTGATTATATACATCTAAGTAAATTCTTACCTATCTTACTCAAAAGTATTTATGTCACCTCTTCTATGCAACTTATTAATAGATGAATGTTAGATCATTTCTTATATTGATGGAGAACTAGGAGTCATTCAAATTATCTATGTCATGCTTGGATAGATTTTTTCTTTCTCCTAGATCCAACCTTTAGTAGAATAAAATGCAATGTTATAGGAAAATACCTTCACCAATGATTTCTATGATGGAGAATAGAAAATAGAAATATTTTTCTCCATGCTTTTACAAGCCCCTTACAAGAACACTTCCAAATACCTAGTAGGATGTCATTTATTCTAGAGAGAAAATATTTCTTATAGATTTCCAGCTCATTTTCTTTTCTAGGAATTTTTAAATATTTTTCTTAAGTCCTTGTATCCACACATGTCACTTATTCTTTATGGTGGTCTCCTTTCATATCCACCTATGATAGGAAGGTGAAGTACATGCTATATTTCCTTTGGACTATGGAAAATGATCCTACATGGTATTTTAGTGTTGTACAAAAACATTAGTCCCCCAAAAGATATAGTTGGCATGGATATTATTGATGGGTATGGGAAAAGTATCATACTTTGTGCTAAATAGATTATTCATGGCATTGAAGAGTTAGATGCTAGGAAAATTCTTTTTGGAATTACACTAAACTTGGTGCACCTTATGCCAAGTATTTTTTAAATGGCATTGGCTTCCCTTTTCTTCTCATCACCAATATATTAATCAATATTCAAGGTTTCTTTGTTGTCTAAATATTTTAAAAATCATTTGAAATTGTGAAACCTTTTTTTCTAGGTGGTATAGTGATATATTCATAAATAGGTCTTCCTTCAATGACTAGTACATTTTTTATGGTCCCCTAATCATGAACACCTCTAATTTTCTTCTAGTAAAGACTTTTAGGATTAATTCTCTTAAACTATATCATAAATGCATATGCACCCTTGGGGATTTTGTCTCTTCTAGAGATTAGACCTCGTGAAATACTTGGAAATAAAAATATCACCTAATTCTTTCATATTTTCCTTCCATTCTTGGCATGCATGACCCTATCCCTAATTTTATGCTTCACAATTGGTGCTTTAGCCTGCTATAGCTTGATGGAAATATTAGTGATGGAATTGTGATACCACCTTTAATAATTATTTCTTAACCTTCTTAGTCCCTTTCCTCTTTCTCAAAATGAGTTGAATTAGTGTTGGGGACTCTATCCTCTCATTACACATGGCTCTTCAAACTTCAAAAATTTTGGTTGCAAGACTTCAACCCATCATTGCACATTTTCATTGGTACTTGTATTTTCAAGGATTCGTCTCAAGTGAAAGGATAGTTTACCAAAGTAAATCCCATCCCAAGTTTTTATCCTATAACTTAATGGACATCCTCGACCATACAATTTGGGATTTTCCTTATGCTCAAGAATGATGAGCACAAACAAGCATGCATATCAAATAAAATTGAGTGTGTAAAATATGAAATGAGCGCCTTTCATATAAAGTCAAGATAGAGGAGGTAGGAAGGTAGGACTAAATGTCTGAACACCCCTCAAAATTTACAACACATATTATCACATATGATAATGGTGAGAGAATTTGATATGCGTGCATGAAATAGATGTCTCAAGAGGTGAGTACATGTGTCTCAACCATGTGATGTGAGAAGAAAACTAAAAAGTCGCTAATTGGAGACTTAACAAGTGTGAATGTTCCAACCTAGAAAGGGTGATACACTAACTATATGTGAAATAATTATATTTACACTAATAAAAAACACTCACAATCATCTAGGAATGTCATTTGTTGCATAGAGAAAATACTTCTTTCGAATCTCCAAGCTATTTTCTCTTCTAGAATTTTTTTTAATTTTATTTAAGTCATCATAGCCACACATGTCCATTATTCATTTTTTTTTGTTCCTTCCAAGACACTTATGAAAGGATGGTGAAGCTCATGATAGATTTTCTTCGGACTAATAGACAATAGTCTCACATGGTATTTTACTGTTGTGAAAAACCTTTATTGTCTCCCCAAAGTTAGAGGTGGCATAAGAGTTATTGATGTGTATAGGTAAACTATCACACTTTGTGCTAAATAGATTATTCATAAGATTGAAGACTTAGAGGCTAGCAAGATTCTTCTTAAGTGTTGTATTAAACTTGGTGCACATTATGGCAACTATTATTGAAAGGGTATTGGCATTTTCTTCTCATCACCAATGTGTTCATCAAATTCAAGGTTCCTCTGTTTTCTAAATATTTTGGAAATCATTTGAAACTATTAAACCTTTTGTTAGTTCATTTCTTTGATGGATTCATAAATAGGTCTCCCTTTAATGACAACACCTCTTAATTTCCTTTAGAAGAGATTCTAGGATTAAAGTTCTTAAAGACTATATCTTAATGGAATATTCACTCTTAGGGATCTCATCTCTTCTAGAGATTAGACCTCATGGCCTACCTGGAAATAAAAAATTCACCTAACTTCATATTTTCCTTCTATTCTTCGCATGCATGACCTTATCCATGATGTTATGCTTCATAAATTGGTTTTTTATCCTCCTATAGCTTGGTGGAAATATTGATGATAGAATTGTGATACCATTTTAGGTTTTTTTTATTCATATTAGTCCCTTTTCCCTTTCTCTTAATGAGTTGAATTAGTGTTGGGGCCTTCGTCCTCTCATTAAACTTGGCTCTCCAAACTTTTAAAAAACTTATGGTTAGATTTCACCCCATGACTATACATTTTCTCTGGTTATTGTATTGTCAAGCATTGGTCTTAAGTGAAAGGATATTTCACCTAAGTAAAGCCCATCCCAAGTGTTTATCCTATCACTGAATGGACATCCTCAACCATACCATTTGGACTTGTCCTTGTGCTCAATAATTTTAGAAATAGATTCGCATCATATTTTGTCCATTTCATTTGAATTTGATCTCTTGGGGAGTTACTCTTTTTGGAGATACAACATTATAGCCTACTTGTATTACTATACTTTAGAACTTCTTTATAGATTTATTATTCCTTTTAACCTCTAAAATTTTAGAGATGATAATCTTCACCACCAAGATAGAGAATTGTTATAATCTTAATCTTGCATGATTAATAGAATAATTGAAAAACACCTTAGATGACTATTAACCAATAGATAATCTCAAGATCCAATATCCTCCACCTATAGCTCTTAAAATTGTCACTTATAATTATATTTATTTTTATTATAATATTTTAACTTGTGTATAGTAACAATATGTTTTATTATAAATATATATACTTCTATGTTTTTGATCAGATAAGCAGCATTTATAGGGCATCGTACCCTTTACACGAAGAGCCCAAAGGGCCAAAAGGAGACAAATAGAAAATTAGAACTAGTGGAAACACCGTAGACACACCACAAACTAACAACCCACCCTAGCACCAAATACCAGGGGCAAAGAACACTTAGAACAACCAAAATTCCTAAGTCAAAACCATAGGAACATCAAAATCCTTTAGCCAAAAGAATACACCCAAAACACAGGACCGAGGGCCCATAGAAACCTGCTGGAGCAACCAGGAAATGAACCACCTACAACAGTTGGACTGTAGTAGACCTCCTACTCAGATAAGGCGAAACTGAGCCAAACAACAACCAACTCATTTGAGACCCCAAAATAGCAAGCCCAAATGAGTTTCCTAAAACAACCAGACCACAAACCACCTGAAGTAGATGGACCGAGCAAACCTTCCACTCATAACTGAGCCTAATAGATTCCCACCAAAGGACTTGCCTGACCCAATCAGATAACCAACCATTAACTGCAACATAACTTCTACTCATAACTAAGCCTAACAGAATCTCAACAAGGAGGACCAACTTCAGTAAGGGCAACACTAGCTCCTTAACAGTAAACCCAACATAAACAACCTGTGATAAAAGAACAACAAACCTCCCACTCAAATTAGAAAAGACTGGGCCTAGCATATTCTCACCAAAGGGGTAAGAATCACTGTTTGTAGCAAAGAAACATTTGAATAGATGCACCAACCAACCAAACACCAACCTCAAAACCGCCTCAAAAGGATGGGGCTCCCCTCTATAGGAGAGGAAGAAGTGGGGGCCAAAACTGCCAAAGAAACCTCCCTCCAGAGTAAGCACACTCCACCTCAATAGAAACCAACAAAGGAGAGAAACACTTCCCACCAATCCTACAACCTCCGTCTCCAGCTCCATAGGAGAGGGATCCACCTTGATAGGAGCAATATTCACCTCTATTGAATACAACGATTGTAGAAAAAAGGTAGCAAGCAATAACTCTGATAGAACATGCAAACACCTCCTCCCAAGGCATCCAGGAGAAAGAAACATAAAGAATAGCTTCCCAACCCACACCATAAACATTCCAATACACCATATAGCCACCATCTCCTTCCACAAATGAAGCACCATCCATCACAAGGGGCAACCAACAACCAAGGGGAACCCCCACAAACAGGAAGCCCACAACCATCCACAACTGAACAAAGCATCTCCAAGCCACATGTGATGGAAGGAACCAGAGAGAGAGACAAACAACACCAACATAGGGTAGAGCCTCCTCTCCCAATCCATCATAATCACCAATATAACCACTTCCATCAACCTGGAAGCCTTCTTGAAGCACAAAACCCACCACAACGAAACAGGGCAGGGTCTCCACAACCACCAAAGGAAACACAAAGCTTTCAAGAGAGTCCCCACAAAGCACCTCAACAAAAGGAGGTCAACAACCTACAACTTCACATAACTGGAGAACCAACTCCTCGAAAGAAAATTAGTAAGAGATTCAGCAGTAACCAACGCAACCCCTACATTAGGCAAGATAGCCCAATGTAACAACCAACCCAAAACCACCAAGGTCAAGGAAGAAAAGAAGTTTGAATCTCCAAAAAAAAGAAAAGAGCTCCAAAGAAAACCCTAAGAACAAACACAGAACCACCACTATGTTTTTGGAATCTAAGGGGACCAACTCCAACACCCATGAGCAGTAGAGCAGCTCACAAAAACAGAGCCAACCCAAAACTAATGACACCACAAATCTAGAGGCCAAACAAAGGAAATGAGGGGCAACACAAATTTCCCCAACAAAGAAAAAATGATGACAAAATAAAATCTCACCCACGCCACAACCCCAAGGGGGAATGTGAATAGCAGTCCCCAGCTGCACAACAAGAGCAAGAACAGAAGGGTCGACCAACAACAGAAAACCCAAACCTAGCCAATAGAATCTTTTCCCATGACGCACATGGACACCAGAACACTGCCACTGAACCACATGGAAGGTGAGCCCAAGCCCCAAGTGCTTGACAAAAGAGCCAAGTCATAAATGAAGGGAGCAACAACACCCCCATCAAAACAAATAACCCAATGGCTAATAGGGAACCACATAGAAGAATTGACTAGAGTCCACCAAAGCCCGCAAAGGCCATTGCCATCACCATCTGACTCATCATCGTTGTCCTATACAACCTCTAAGGAATTCAAAAAACCAAAGCCATCACAACTTCATCTCGAAGCCATCAAATTTAGAATTGGAATAATTTATATATACTTCTATGTTAGAAATGTTTCTAAGATATATTTAATAGTCTAGATATTTTTCATTTTACAAAATTTTAAATGTTTTCAAGTCCAATACTTTGACAAATTTTTATGGTTGTGAACAATGCAAGAAGCTATGTCCACCATTAAATGTATTGACCAAGTTTTTCTTGTCAACCAAGAAACGAAGATAAATCTATTATAAGTACAACAAATATTGTTGTTCTCCTACAAAGAAAACTCAATCAAGATCGAAGGAGAAACAACTAGAGATGGCAAGTGAAGATGAGGTTAAGCCTCTTGGAGTCCAACCCCTTTTCCCTTGGAGTGTTGATTGGGATTGAAGAAAATGTCATAAAATATGAATATGTGAAACAAGATTTGATGTCTAAGAGTCTCCTGTTGTTATAAATGAATCATTTGCATAAAAAGGTACATGTTCTTATTCAAAAGGACAGGCATGTGGCTAAATCCACCATTATACTAAAATATATTGATGAGGTCTGGAGCAAAAAATTAACTTTCTTACCATCCGACCCAAATGACTGAGTCATGGCTTGTTTTTTGGTAGATTTTATAAGAAAGAAGGTATGTAGTATAAAACATTTATAAGATATTTTTAATGGAATGTGTTATAACATTATGCCTTTATAAATCTATACAAATTTTAATTTAGAAAACATTACATTTTATTGAATAATACTCTTTGAAAATTATGGGAATTTCTTATTTATTAATTATTATTTTTCTCAAGTTTTATTTTAGTAAGTATTGAAGTAAAGAAGAACAAAAGGAAAGTGGCGATTTATAGAAAGTTTAGCGATATTAGAAGAAACACTTAATGGAAAATATTATTTTGGAGAAAACACTTTTGTAATGGTAGATATTGCATTTGTCCCATTGATATCTTGGTTCCATACATATGAAATTCTTGGAGATTTTAAGATTGGGTTTGAGGATAAATTTCCAAGCATTTTTACTTGGATGAGGAAATGCAAGGAGAGGGAGAGTGCAAAGAAAAAAAATTTAGAACAAGAGAGGGTGTTACAATTGGTAACTCATGTTAGAAATATTATAGTTGGGGAAACTTAGTAAAACTTTGTTTCACTAAATTTTGTTTTGTAATTTATTGAGTTGTTTTTTCCTTTAGTTCATCATATGTGTTAAGTTTTCATATATTATACTTAATACATTTATATATGTGGTGTATAAGATTTTGATTACATAATTATTATTAAGAGGTCAATATAGAATAGGTTTAAATAATAGTTTTAGAGCTTTAATTTTTATTTACCTTGCAAAATGCATTTTGATATATGATTGTATATGTTTTCAAGATAATTCTTAAAGTATTCCAATCCATTGATGCACAAGTATGAAATTGAGGGTTTGCACATATTTTAGAAATTGATAGTTTTAGGTCTTTCAATTTCATTATTATTTGGAGTTTGTAATTCATAGACAAAATACCCACCACAAGTAAGCACAATACCAACATGTGAAGGGGGTGGAAGTGATTTAGGTCCTAAATCACACTTAACCCATTTTTTAAGGATTAGAAGTGATCTCAAATCCACTTGACTACAATCCTAGTAGGAAGGGCCAGAATTGTGGATCAGGGTTCTAATCCTTGTTGGTTGGTGGATTGATTTGATGATTGATAAATCGACTAAAATTGAAGATGCAATTATGTTCCTAGGTAAACTATGGAAATGCAATAGTCCATTATGATTTATGAGAAATTAAATGCAATAAGACATAAACAACATCCAAAATACAAAAGGTAGACACAAAGCAACCTAGGGTATAAATTTTGTGTAGATTTAGTTGGTCTAGGGTATGGTTTTCCCCAGACTTCCTTCCCTTTTTATAATATCTGGAAACAAAGGGTTGATATCCCTGGTATGTAGCTCTTGTCCTCCTAGAGTCACTATCAAAACTTCATCTATTGATGAGAAAATCTACTTTATGTGTCTTGACAACTTGTAGGCTTGAATACATGAATGACAAATTAGTCCTTCGTCTTCCTCCAAATATCTTTAGATCTAAAACCCTACACACATGATAGAGAGGGAATTTTTGTGTCGTATAAGGTCTAGCCTAAGTCAAAACCCATTTTGGTATTTCTATGTCCACAACAACTATGATGATGTGTAAAGAGAGCTTACCCTTGGTTAGGCAAAGGCTAAATGATAAAAAGTAATGAATTGACAATTTTTTGCAACTCACGGCTCAAATTTGCATTCCTTGATGGACTAAAGTCATGTACTCATCATCTTCAAGGATAATTTGATAGCTTGATTGAATTCCTTCAAGTGTTAGCGCTCACAAAATAAATGATCACAAAACATGAATAAACTTACATAAAAACATGATTGATGCTTGACATGAAGATTTTGTGTTAAATACTGATAATTCTACTCTCTACTGCTCTTGAGTGCTTAATGATATTAATTACTTCTCCAAAATTGCTTAACTGTGCTTCTTGGATTTCAAATGATTAAATGACTTGTATTTATTTGCAATTCTTCTAATTTCTTGAAAATCAAATTCCTAGAGACAATAATTGAAATTAGAAATTAAAATAATAAAATATCAACATCAACATATTCAAATTTGAGCCAAAAAAGAGGTCGTTTATGTTGGTGTGAATAGGTGTTTTACTTATCTATGTCCTATTTACATTGTTAAGTCCACTTAGGTCCTAGTTGCTTTTTCTAGAAGTCTTAGTTGTCTAGATAAGATCATATTATATCTTATCTACTTGGTTGTTATTTAATGCATGTGTCCTAGGTCATTTATTATTCAGTCATGCCATTTAATCATGACACACTCATTTAATGTTGGTACATCATCACCCTTGCCTATATAAGCAAGGCTTCATATGTAAATATCAATCCATAATCAATCAATCATCTATGAACAACAAACAAGTTCATTCTAGCAATCTTGCATCCATAATCATAGCATGATATTTTTGCCATATCTCTTATGGAAGTTATTTCATCTTGAAGGTGATCCATGAGTGTTAACGTGTTCACCATAAAATCCTAGATGGTATCAAAGCTTCAGTGTTGTAGAATTATTCCCAAATATGAGGGACCAATCATGGCATGAAATTTTTGTTGGGTGTGAGTTGGGGTTTCGAAGACCTCACCATTGAATCTAGGACGTCACAATAATTCAGGTTTGGCTTTTTGTTTTGTCAAATTTTGTCATATATTGTCTAATTTATGAGGGTTTCAATTTGGGAAAGGGTTACCAAATCCAAGAGGTATTAAATTTTTGGAGACTTTGGACCAAAATTATCCTTGTCATTGCATTTAAAAGGCCCGAAAACCCCAAGATCGATTGTCAAATTGCAAAAATTAGATGACTTCATCTGGTGCTTGAGGAAAAAAATCGCCCTCCTTCGTCGTTCATATAGTCGTCATTATTGTAGTTGTAAGTGAAAATGGTACCATTGGTAGAAAAATCAAGCCACAGGTTTGAAAAAATATTTTTTCTTAAAATAACATTTTTAAATAAAAATTAGTATTAAATTTGTAAGTTTTTATTTTACAAAAATAGTGCAGGGTACACCTGCATAGGTCTGCGTAAGGTACCAGCATCGGTAGAGTATCGAGCACCATGTGGCACCATTTCTTTTGGTGCAACCCCACAAAAATAATTCCCACCACCAAAAAACTCCATTCACCATTAAAAAAAAAAAAAATCCCTAGAGATTCATCGCCAAAAGGTATATTCCTCTTCTTGACATAGATATCGTCAGCTGAAGAATATTCTAGCAACCAGGAGCATATTCTATTTTGATGGGTAGGTGATCATCAAATTTAATCACATGGTTTTTTTATGTCATCAGCGCATCAGCATGACATCAATAGGCCGAAGGAAATTTTAGCCCCCTCTATGTTGGCAACTTTCATTTTGGAGGCAAAATTTGAAGGCTCATAACTTGGTCATATGAACTCCGTTTTCAACTCATTTTTTATTTGGGGCAAAATTTCATGCTCTATATAGTGGTGTAGTTTTTGATTTTAGTGCCTAGTTTTTCCAAAAATTGAATATTATCACAAGTGTTGTTGGGTCGTTCTCATTATTAGAACTTTCGAGGCTCCATTCTCGCTCCTACAGTAACATTTTTTAGTGATTTTTTTTTAAAGTGCATATTTTTTTGTGTATATTTAGGTGATGTGATCATATTCATCTCATCTTGTGTAAATATTTTACTTTTTAGCTTGTGGCCAAATTTGGCAATCTATATGCACTAAGATCAAGTCCACTTCGATGTTGTTGGAAAATTTCAAATAATATATTATTGGAGGTTTCACGATTGAGTAATTTTGGGTGGTAATACTTTTATTTTGTTGGCTTATGTGTCTTGATTGGTCTATTGTGTGACTAAAATTGAGGATTTTAATATGGGCATCAAAAGGAATCCTATTGTAATCAGGTTAACTCGATGAAACTTTACGTCCTGGCAAGATGGAATCCTAACACATTTTAGGTGGTTGAATCTCTTGCCATATCTCTATGGAATAGTTCCTAAACCTTCATCAAAGTGGAAGAAATTTGTGTGGGACATAAAAAAATAACATATCCTAAGAGCAATTGGTTACAGTTGTGATATTGATACACAATTGGCCATTGATGGTATTGAGATCCCTCGTGGCCATATGAATAGACTTTGGGAGATGTATGGAGACTCAAATGAACCTCCATTCCTAGAGGATCTTATTGCGGATTGTCTTGTTCCACTTGTCCAGTTTCAACCAATTGATGATAAAACAAATATAGTGCTTGATCATTGGGAAAGGTTTGGTGGTTTTGATGACTCTTGTAATCCAACATTGGCATAATCATCTAATGTTCTTATGTCATCATTTTTTGAGGACATAATGGGGGATGATAGGTGTAGTTGAATGAAATGCATTGAGATCTCATCTCCTTCATCTATTGTTGTAACTTATGATGCTTGTGAATCCAAATATTTGGTTGCTTGTGATTTAGTGTAGCAAGAAATACATTATCTTCCAATGATGGCTACATGGGATGAGTACTTGACAAACATTGGTGGTTTGTTTTATGAGCCTCACATTTTAGATTTGGGAGACATCCTTGATTGCATTCATCTTCTCTTTGATGGAGATAATCCTTCTTGATTTGTCGCAAGGGAACACTTTGACCCTCTTGTTCATTCTCTACATGATCATTCTTTTCAGTATGACATGAGTGTGGATTCTTTTGGAGAACATTTGGAGGAGGCTTCTTTGTCTTTAGAGGAGGTATCTTTATCTTTGGATCATGTTCTACAATTGTTCCTAGGAGATTTTGGATTGTCTTCTTGTTTGAAAGTGTGGCCTAGAATGCTTGTTTGGAGTGTGAAAATTTTCAACATCGACATGGAGACAATTGATCATTCTTCAAACACATTGAATCCATCATCTTTCTTCCCGCGTCTTCCTTTCAGGAATGGGAAGATATATCCTGCATAACATCTTGGTCGTATTTCTTAGAAGGCGACGAACATTTTTTTATACTTTTGGATCATCTTCAACATTCATTGTCGGACATCTACCATCTTTGCAGGAGACTCTAAATTGAGGGGGGGATGCATGGACTCTCTTCTTCTCTCTCATGGGGGGGGGGGAGGGGATCTTTTTCCTCGAATGGGGTTTTGTCCTTCTCATGCATGAGCAAGAGCATTTTTTTCTCTCTTTTGGGGAGTTTTATCCCATTGGGTTTTCTCCTTTTCTTCATTTGTGAGAGATTGCATTTGCATTTTTACATGGGTACCTAACATGGCCTCATAGCCAAGACCCATCTTTGTGTCATTTGCATAAGTAATCCCTAAGTTGTACTTAAGGGGGGGTGTTGGTGTAAATACCTATGTTTTACCTATCTAGGTCCTGTTTACATTGTTGAGGCAACTTAGGTCCTAGTTGATTTTTCCCTAAGTCTTAGTTGTCGAGATAATATTTTATCAACTTTAGGAAAATTCACTACTAACAATTCACCGCCAAAAAATTCACCTCCAACAATTCATTGCCGTGATAAATTCATCTCGTGGGAAATTCATTGCCAATAATATGAATGAATTGCTAGTGGTGAATTTTCCAGAAGATGAATTTGTCATGGCGATGAATTGTTGGTGATGAATTGTTGGAGGTGAATTTGTTGGCGGTGAATTTTACTAGAGCCAATATTATCATATCTTATCTACTTGTGTTTTCTTTAATGCATGTGTTCTAGGTCATTTAATATCAAGTCATGTCATTTAATCATGACACACTTATTTAATGTTGGTAAATCATCACCCTTGCCTGTATAAGCAAGGCTTCATATGTACATATCAATCCATAATAAATCAAACAATCATCTATGAACAATAATCAAGTTCATTCTGGAAATCTTGCATCCATAATAATAGCATGATATTTCTGCCATATCTCTTGAGGAAGTATTTCATCGTGCAAGTGATCTTGGAGTGTTGAGGATTTCACTAGAAACTCCTACATCCTAGTGCATGAGGCGCCCTAGACCAAACCCATTCTTTTCAGGGCCTGAAGTGGCAAGGGAAAATATTGAATGCTTATTCTTATTTCCATTTGTTTGATTTTTCAAAGATGTTTGTAAAATGGGTAATTAAATGTATGATTAGGTCCAAAAAAAAAAAGGGGGAGCTAAACCTACTATGAAATTATCAAGGGCGCGACAATTTTTAATGCTACATATTGAATATGAAAATGAATGTCTTGTGTAATATTTCATAGTTGTCAACTCAAGAAGTGTTCTTCTATGGTGTCATTGGGTGAAGGGTCTAGGTCAGCTCCCAAGAAAGTCCTACATAATTTTTTATCTTGATAAAGGTCACATGAACTCCACAAAGTTTATTTTAGCAAGCCTCTGGTAGATATCAATGAATAGCATGCCAAAAATTTAAAGGGAATCTATAGTGACTCAATCACCACTACCATTCAATCATGATGCTAATAAGATTTTAAGAGGTGAAAAAGGAATATGCTAGTAAACATATAAGAAGGAAAAGAAGAATAATAGAATAAGGGTGAATTATTATTGGGTTGATGGCCATTGTAGCAATTTCTATAGAAATCTTGTTTTCGCTTGACTATATTATTTTCCCCTTTTATGTAAATTGTATGAAGATCATAATGAATATGAAATCTATTATCCTATGTTAAATAATTTATTGCTCAAATATTCCTTTTAGTTACATCTTAGTATTAACCTATGTTTGAGTAATTCAATAATTTTTAAATCTTTGAATCTCACGCATTGTGTTAAGGTTTTAATAAGTAAATTTAACAACCAATCGTCTCAGAAGTAGGTTGTGATTTTAGTATTTATTTTCCTCTTTTAATCCCCATTAAATAGAAATTCCACTCATTGAATATCATATGAAGAGATGGCTTCTAAAATATTGGAGGTTCTTTCACAAGTGTGTCCCATGCTTGTGAAGTTTTCCATGTTGGTATGAATTTGCATGAAAGTTAAACTTTAAATATCAATAGTTTTGGCATACTTAAAAGGATGGAAATTAAATTATTGATATCTATAATAGATATTTGATATAGGAATACCAATTTTGTAAGAAAAAATCCTATGGAAAAATCATTCATAGCTACTTATTTTAGTGTCTTGGTTCCACCATTGATTCTAAGTCCTAGGGTGGGACAAGGAGATTCTAAGAACTTCATCCCCTAGAATAATGGTAGTCCCTTGGTAGGATCATCAACTCTAGACGTACATGGGACTCTTCTTGCAAATGCTTTGAAATAATTGCACAAGTTCACTAGGGAAGATTTCAATATTCTTGTATCTAGAGATGTTAAAAATATCTATAGAATTCATCCTATAAATAAATAAAATATTGATTTGAGGTTACTCTTATCTTTCTTTAAAGGAAAGGTATTTATTATTTATTATATATTTAAATGTTTTCTATTTTCTATATTTTAAAAGATTGAAATTTGCACAACATTCTCAAAATATTAGTGTAGGAAATTTTTTTTGTATCCTTCTTTTCAATTTATAATAGAGAGTTATTGAGAAAAGGAAACCTATTGTAAGGACTAGTGTGGTATTAATTGATTAATCATATCAATTTTGTTGGAGTATATAATATCATTTTGATATTCCAAAACCAAGGAAATTCTCTAGAATAAGAGGAAGAAATCATCTTTGAGAAAGCAATTTTATCATGGATAGAAGATGAAGAAGTAGCAACAAGTACAATCAAATTAATTCATGAGATTCAAAAGGAAGATGGTGGAAAGTCTAACAATACTTACTCAACCTAAACTTATGATGTAATAGATAACAACTACCTAAAACTTAAGTCCTAAAGTACAAAGGTAGAAATCTATCCAAACATAATTAATTGGCATACTAAGTCAAGTAGCCAAGGTACAAAAATAATTAGGTGTATACCATGAGAACTCAAATTTTAATCTACCACTCAATATGGTCAATTAGTTGAAGAAAATGACAACTAGAATATCTCATTACAATGTGCGTTTAAAATCCCTAAGAAAAGAGTCTACTATAAAAATCCCTAAAAATATAATAAGACCCAATTAAGGTTGTTGACGTAGTCTCTAATTCTATAAAGAGGACAACTACACAACAAAGAACCAACCAATTCAATCAATACATGGCCCTTCATAATGTTGGCATAGAGGTAAGTAAGAGAAAACCCATGTCATTCTTCTTGACATTAATTATTGGCAAGAAACCATTGTATAATTTGAAAGATTTTGGTACAAAAACCATAGTCATGCTTAAGAAAATATTAAATTATTTGGTTATAAAGTATGAACACCTCAAAAAATGGATCATGCAATTAGAAGGAAATAAGGTTCAAGCTATAGAGATTATAAAAGATCTTCTTCTCACTCTAAATAAATTCCCAAACATCAATATTCTTCAAGATGTTATAGTGATTAATATTCTACCAACATTTGGGTAGTGTTTATCCAAAGATTTTATAGCTAGATAGGGGGCATATTTCCTTAGAGATAGGACTTGAGGCTAGAACCATCAATTTCTTGCTTGGGTGCTCTATAGTTGAACTATTGTCCCACTTGTGACCAATCCATTTATAATTTAGGTGTGGCTCATTCTCCAACACCCCCTTTGAGCCACACTACAATTGCTAGAGTCTACTATATTTGGCCTAGCTTTCATAACATTTTGATCATTTTTTATGGATGAGTTGCGATGTGAACCTAGGACCACCCATTTTCGACTATGGTGCTCTACGATTTTGTCTTTTTCTCACTTGTGACCATACCATCTATGATTTAGGTGTGACTTGTTCTACATCTTCAACAAGATAAAGAAATACATTTTAAAGTTATATAGATGTGTTTCCTTCTAGGAGGAAAGAAGATTTACAATTAATAAGATTTTTTTTTATAAAATCTTGTTATGAAAGAAAAATACAATTGGAGTTTAAATGTAGTTGGGTAGGACTAAACATTCCAACAATGTTAAGTTATAAACAAAATGCATGACCTAAAATAAAATGACACTTGAACTTGAATGAAGTTTTAGGCTTATTTAGTTGTTCACTTTAATATGTTATATAGAGTAATTCTTTATATTTTTTGACATTAGTGATTATATTTTTATGAACTTCTAGAAAGAAATAGTCAAAATTAAAATGATATTACATCCAAATAAATTGATGCAAGAGTATCTAGTGTAAGGCCAATCTTGCATCACCCAAAAAATAATTTTTTGATTTTTGTTTGAGGCCGTTTTCCTTTTAAAGTCTTAGAGAATAATTTAGAAATTTCAATTTTCAAAGATGGCTAAAAATAGTAGGATTTCTATTTTTAGAAAGTGTATTTGAGCACATATGGACCTAAATTATTTCCTAGAGCTTCAAAATTGTTAAAACAACATATGGTTAAAATGTTAACCAAAGATCATTTACAGAAAGTGAGATATTAAAGTTTCCAAGTTTGAAAATCTTATAAAGAATATTTAACTTGAATTTTGGACCCTTAAATGAAGGATTTGGGTGTTAAAGAATGATAGTTTCTTGATGTGGAATGAGTATGTCGTAGAGCACTTTGAGATCTAAAATTTAAAAACATGGGCTCAATTGGGTGCCCAGATCAAAAGTTTTGGCTCTTGAAAGTTGGGATATTTTTGGGTGGGAGTTACAAATTTCAAAAAAAATCTTGTGGGTGCCATTGAACTATTTATGACAAATTTTCAAGTATTTTTTAGTAGTGGTATGATGATGGGAAGGTGGTAAGTCATGAGGAAGGAAGGAAAGCATGATTTCAAGGTGGATTTGAAGAAACAAAAGGCACAAGGCTCTAGAAAAGAGAGAAATGAAACTGTAATGTATTGTATCTTGTGAGAACTTCATCCTCTATTTTGTTTACTCATTTCTATAATCTAATAAGGGTTTAATTCAATAAAATAATATTCATATCTTCCTGTGAAAAATCTATGTGATTGTGTGTCATGCAATTTTCCCCTTTATCATACATCTAGCAGTTCAAGTTGGGATCAACAAACCTTTGAATTTATATACCCTTCGCCTTTGTTTTCACTGCAACCCTCAACTTGCTAAAAGTATGGGTTTCCTTGATTACAACCATCTTATAAAGAGAGGGGGGAAAATCCTTGAAGAAAATAAAAAAAATAATGCCATTTATGTTGAAACTACACATATCTAGAAGTATGAAACATGCAATTTGGAAAAAAGTGTATAGAAGATCATTTTAAATATAACAGTTTCAACAATTTATTTATTTATTTATTAAACGAGAACACTAGTATTATTCTACTTAGGTTAGGGGATGAAGTGAGGGAAAACCCTATAAGCATACGATTCACAACATCAACCTCTAGCTAGCAAGCATTTAGTGGTGGACAAGTTCATTAGCCACACTTAAGTTTTAATTTTTTATTATTAAAAAATATGAAAAATCAACTAGAAAGAAAATATTAAATAGATGTTAAAAGTCAACTATACTTTTAACTCAAATTTATTGACCTATATTCCATGAATAAAAACACGTCTCTTACAAACATAAAATACGATTAATTACAATTAATGACATTTATATTGATGCCAATGACGTATTATGTTATATCATCATAGACAAACTAAAATACAATTAAAATTTATTGAAAAACTAACATTATAAAAATAATTTTAAATAAATAAAATAAAATAATTAGTAAATAATTGTGCACATAACCATTCACATATCTTCGCTTTGATTATCACTCTTATCATGTCTTATATTTCTTCTATTTTTGGATTGAAAATAATTCTTATTTGTTGTAGTGGATACTCCAGAAGGTATTGATAGTGAAGACCCTGAATTTGCATTGTTTTATCTCATGTAAAAATTTACACAAGACATGTAGGTTATGTGCAAAATTATGGGGGACCAAAAAGTGGCCACCCCACTTTTTAGCCCCTATTGACCATAACAGAAGTGCAATATACATGTTATAGTGATTTATAATAAAAATATATATAGATTTTTTTCCTCATTTTCATCCTAGCCTTTGCTTAAACCCATGATTTACAATTGATTTAGAGAATTCTCATGTTGTTGGAGAGATATTTCATCATCATTTGTTCACAAAATTGCCACCAAAATACTGATGTTGATGTTGAAGAGGCAAGTATTTTTTATTTTTGTGTAAATTTTTTACTAAATAAATAGATTATTATTTTTTGAGTGGATTTTGTTTAATTTATAGGAGTTGATAATGCACCACCAGTTGCTTAAAACCCTAATTCACCTCCTCATTGAAAACCTATTGAAGAACAATCACAACAAACCCCTCCTTCAAAGCCTTGACACCCTCTAGGGACACAAGATAATATATTAGGTCAACTAGAAAATAATATGAGAGAACTTGAGGCATTAATTGGAAGGTTGAGAGATCCAATAGAAAAAAAATCCCATAGGTCCACCCTCACTACTTCATTAGAATACATCATCTCTCACATAGTGTTCATGAGAGGCCAAATCAATAGTTGGTCAAACAAGAGGGAAGAACTAAGATAAATTTATGCAAACAAACTATCTTATCACTAGATAAAATAAAAAATTGAAATTTGAAATTTGAAATTTGACATGTTCATTTTTCATTTACCCATGAACTAATGAGCCCATTTATGCCACTTGTAGGAGGTTCCCTATCAATTGGTGCCACTACCAAGGGATACACAATAATTTTTGGGATAGCTCGTGGATGGTTTTTGACCATCCTCTATGCAATAAAAATAAGGTTCCATAATAATTTTTGAGGAAGCTCTATTGTTAGTTTGTCCTTAATGAGATCCCTATTTACTTCAACATAAGAAAGTTCTAGGGTGGTGGTGGGGGCTTTACACAAGACAGAGTGGGGACTCAACATGCCTAAAACCATGCACTAAGACCCCTAGCTAGACTAAAGTTTGAGAATGTCACTATCCCTTCATTGTGAAGGAGGGTGTTGATGTGGAGACCCTAGAGTCCATTAGCTTTCTAACTTAGACCCTTATACAACACACTAGGCCTCTAGCATAGGGTGATTTGGGAAAGTCTTCAAGGCCTTGATATCCACCTCACTTATGTCAAAATTGTAGGTCTCTTTGCATTTATGGGAATGAGGATGATCAAGATTAGTGTGGCTAGGACACATCTGTAGCGGATCAGATAGTCACGATAGACGATCTAATAAATTAAACATATGGCATTGATAGTCAAGTAAATTTCAACAAGTTCAAATTCAATTTATTAAATTTAATTTTGAAATGTAAGATTAACTAAACTACTAGATTGATTATAATTAATCTTTAGGTTCAGAGTTTTCACCTTGCATTTGGTGGCCCTCCACCTCCCAATTACATGATGATGTCAAGTCCATAGGTATGTAACTAGTAAATAAATAATAAATATATACTAGACATGATGATGGCTTACTTTGGCTTGCTAATGCACCAGATATAGACAAGCTTGACTTGCACAACAATACAAAAATAAAACAAACAAAAGAATTCTCTGACAAATATGTCAATGCATGGAACCCTTGTATGCCATATGAAAGAAACAACACATGACATGGCTCTATGAAAAATGATCCTTTCTTGCTAATTACGTTAGAAATATTTTCTACACATACACTTGATGACTACGAAGATTTAATCAACCGTGTCCAAAGACACACAAAACATATTGAAGCAACTTGCATACATAAGAAAGGCCAAGTTCTAGCATGCCAATACAAAGCTCCTTCGAGTGAATGTGCTTCCTCTACCTTGGCATGCGATGAATCAAGAAAAAAACACTACACCCCCGTTCGTAATGATGATAGATTAAATATACACAATCTAGACATGCTTTCAATATGGAGATCTAATATGGATTGAAAACCCGTCATTTCAAAAATGTTGTCCTCAAATACATTACCAAATATGAAGCAAAGGAAGAAATAGAATCTAAGAGTTGTATTGACATGCTAACACAGATATGTAGACATCAAGCACCATCTAACCATTCTCTAGCAACCTATAAAAAAATCACGATGAAGATTGTTGCAGACCATGATATAGGTGCCCAAGAAACTTGACATGTGTTATAGAAATTTCCCTTGTTATTTGCAATCACTCATTTTTCACACTAAATGTTGGTCGAAAAGTCTTTCATCAAATAAGAAGAAACATAGATGGAGATACATTACCATTGCAATATCTACATTCCTATATGCAATGACCTATTAATATGGAAACAATAACAGTGATTGACTCTACCCAATTTTAATTTTTTCCTCCTTCCACAAAGGGTGCAAGTGGAGGTAGGAACACAAAGCAATTATAAACATATTTCCTCAATTTTATTGTGTTCTAAATGAGGATTTGAAACATTTTCAGCTACTTTTATACAAGCACTTTCAAGACATAGCCACAAATATTGGCCTCACTAAAGATGATATTGTTGCACATTGGAAGGAAACTAATCGCATCCAATACTTTGTTTGGCATGTCAACCACATCGTAAATATAGAAGCTAAAAAAGAAGGTGAGAAAATTGATAGTGCAATAGATGCGCAAACTACATTGCAACTACAAGAATGGAAGTTATTGTGACAAACGGATCTTTCTAGTCAAATAAATGTAAATGCCCTAAAAAATATTGGTAAAGGAGATTTTGAAAACATCAACAAATGGGACACACATACTATTCATCCCCATTTATATGAAGGTGCATAATATTTTATATGCACAACAAATTGTCACAACAAAATAACCAATCTATATTTAAGTTGAGGGATCCACCTTATCCACTATCTTCAAAACAAGAAATTTCACTTACTATTATTAAAGAACACTATAACAACATTTCCTTGAACCGACCATTACATATGATAATGTACAAGGAACAATAGGTATAGAAAAATCATATTTGATTCATTGTATAAGACACACACTAGAATTTATCATTACAAAATTATAGCCCCCTCCTTGTTGTTTCTCCTATGTAGGGATTGTTTCATTCAATATACATGCCTCAAAAATACATTCAACCCTATAAATTCCCAATAAAAGAAATTCAATCTTTTAAAGGACAATCACTAACATTGTTTCGAGAATACATAAAAACATTTTAAATACCTATTAGTTGATAAAATGAGTTTTATTGGACCAAAATTATTATTGAAAATAGAGTAGATTGTGTGATGCTTTCCCCCACAACCAACACATGTTCTTTGGTGGTACATCTATAATTCTTGTAGGTGACTTGGCACAACTCCCCCTATTATGGATAAACAAATCTATGCATCCCACTCAAGTACTATATTCCTATGGGAACAATTCACTACAATTGTTACGTTGCAAACAATTTTTTCATCAACAAGGTGTCTCTCAGACTCAAATTGCCTTTCGTCACACATTATTAAATATGCGTAATTCAAAACCAGATGAGGAAGACTGGGAACTATTAATGAGTCACACAAACAAACATTTATAAAATGATGAGCAGACAAATTTTGATCAATCAATGCACTTGTTTTCTACAAATGATTTAGTACAACTACATAACAAAAAAATTCTCAAACTACTCAATCTTCCTATTGCACTTAGTATTGTGATACAAACACATATGAAATCAACTATTGATAATAATACTAAAAAACTTCCAAAAGAGGTCCTACTATGTAGAGGCCAATGAGTCATGTTAACAACAAACTTGTGGATTCAAACAGGTCTTGTAAATGGGTCTCTTGCAGAATTACTAGAAATTGTGTACCCAACTAACTCTAGCCCACCAAATTCACCTTCATACTTAGTGGTGTGCTTTGATGACTACAATGGCCCACTGTGGAAACTAGATGACCTAAAAATATACCTATAACATGCATATCTTTGGGCAATCGTAGGAAAATACCACTATCCATGTCATAGGCTATTACCATACATAAATCTCAAGGGCTAACCCTTAAAAAAGTGATAATTGATATTGGTGAAGCCAAAGACAAGGGTTGAATTTTACAATTATGTTTAGAGTGAAATCAATAAACAATCATAGAATAGAACCACCATTCTCTGACCGTTATTCTCGAATGAAAAACAACCCATATACCATTATTAGAAAAAGGGAGGAAGCTCATCTACATCGTCTCTCATTATAATGAATTTAGGTACACAATTATTAATGCAACCTTCTATATTGAGGCTTTCACTATATTCTTTGTTGTCGTATTCATTTTGTATGATTTACCCAAAAAAATTATTATTGGCATAACATATTCACTATTTTCATGATGTATAGGTTCATGCTTCACATTCGTTTGTTTATGCATCGAGAAATTTTCCCACTCTATCAACATTCTATTATCTCACATATAAATCCTCTAATTCACATCTACTTCATACATAATGTTTATCTTCTTACATAACACTAATCATACATTTTATAATATTCACCATTTACTTTTGTTTTTAATGTGTAGACACAAAATAACTATAAAATAATTTTTTTAAGCTCCTCGTCTACAAGCAAAGCCAATTGGTGAGTGTTTCTATTTGAATGAGATTCAATCCTTCATTTGATGCTACTAGAGTACAATTACAAAATATGACTAGGTTTAATGATTAACTTGCTTCTTTTTGTTTTAATTTCTTCACTCAATTTTGTTTGGGACGTTGTTGCATGTTAATGGAATGCCCTAATATTGTTAGACATCTTTCAACTGGGAAGTTGTCTCATGCCAAAAATAAGGTGTCATGTTGGAGTTCACATTGACAATAAGCTGTCACACAAGATTTTTTTTCTTGATAGTTGTTTTCTATTATGATGAGTGATGTCAGAACATAAAATCAAATATGCTCAGAACATAATATCAATTCCGCTTTCAATTAAGAAAGTGCATATCTCTCCCAAAAACTCAGATAGTTAACTTCTCCACATGTAATACCTCTCCCGTCGTGTTGAATTTACCAGCTTCTATTATATTTTCTTCCAATTCAAGATACATTATTGAGAACTCTAGCTTAATGCCGCAATAACTATACTACACCCAACCTAACTAAATGTAGTACAAATCATTTTATGCTTTTGCTATAATATTTTTAGATTCATAAAAAAATATACCCACCTCCCCATCACTACTCCTACAAGTCTCCTTCTTCCCCATATTAGGAAACTTTGGTGCTACCATATAAAGTAGGTAGTTGTTGTTTTGAGGTAATTTTCCATCTTTATATTCTTATTATTACCATTTATAATTCTTGATATAAAGCTCCAGTGATATTCTCTATGTTTTCTTTCTTTCTCTTTAACATTGGTATTGATTCTTAGCTCTACATCTTAATGTTCATTGCATTTTAATTTTTTCCCATCCATTAAAAGTTACTCATTCTTTTCAGTTGCTATATTAAGGTAGCTAGCTTGTAGCAACTAGATCTATTAGTGAACAATCTTTTCTTGGTGTTAGCTCTATTTAAATAGTCTTTACCCACCCTGTAACAACCATTATTTAAGGAGACATTCAATTCATATTGTAATACCCCATATATTTTGTGGGTGCATAATGACTAGAAGGCATATAAAAATGTGAGATATCAAGAACTGTGTATAATTAGACATTCAAAATAAAAAAATTATCCTCAAATGTGGTGTGGCTCAATCATACAAGGAAATCTTTGGACATGATTGTTGAAGGTTAAAAATATATTTATATGTTTTGTTTATAGTTTTAAATTGACAATTATTACACATACTTATATTGCAATTTAGTATATTTTTTAATTGTGTCTGTTATACACACAACAACCAAATTTTTTTGATAGTTCTTGATAATTTTGATGTGAGTTTGAAGCTAGAAGCCTACACAGGTTGTGTGTTAGCTCTACATATTGTTGGATCTGCATATGAGTGAGTCTAGGAAATATGTATTTTGTAATTAAAAAATTTAATAGTAGTTGTGGTTACATGATAAAGTGATGAAGAGAAATGAAAGTTGTATATCATATTCATCAGAGGCTTGTGAAATCGAGTAGAAGTTACATGATCTTAAATACATGTCAAGTTTAAGCCATCAACACCACTTATAAGTTGAGTCATAAGTTTTAACTAGGGATAGTATGTTGTTTGAAAATTACTATTTATAAAGGGGGCCAATGTATGATTTTTCTAAGATCACAATCTTTTTTAAAATACATTGTAAGTCCACCAAGTGGTGCCTAAGGAGGTCATGCTCATGCAGCCAAGGGCTAAGTCTTTAAATGAATTTATGAGAAATTATTGGAAGTCCCACTCAAACAATGAATTACTTTGATGCTAAGTTATCCTTTGTCAATTTTTATTTTTTTTGGAGGTCATCCACAAATTATTTGTAGCTACCTAATACGGGAGCACGCACCTTCTTGGGTTGAACCTCTTCGGCTAAGAGCCAAGGACTAAGTTGTATCCATTTCGCCAAATTCGGTTAGGGCACGATCCCAACCTCATCCCTTATGGTGTTGGAGCCTTGCACGTAGCAAGACTTTATCCTTGGTGGGCTCATTAAGAACCATTCAACTCCACCAACAAATCAAGGGCCCATTGACTCCTTTGTTAAATTTTGATTTCCATCACTTCATTTAATAATTGTAGTTGTTGACATGTTGTGACAAAGGGATATAAATAACAATCATGGTGGTTTGATGTCATAATGATGCTTGAATTATTTGTGGATTAAATTGTGCTACTATGTTGAGTGTAACAGAAAATATTAATTATAAAAATATTTATACAATTCAACTTGACAATTGTTTGAAAATAATATTGAACCTACAAAAATAATTTATTTTCTATCAACAAATCAAATTGTATTTTCTAACTTATTAACTTAAAAAATAATAATCTATAGATGTGATCTTACACCTCCCTATGATGCAAGTATTAGTATTTTAAATTGTGTATACTAAATAACCACCATTTTATGATAAAATTTATATATACTTTAATCTTAAAAGGGCTTTCAATTTAAAAAAGTTTGATTTGTTTAATAAATCATAATTTGAGTGATGGAAAACAGAGGAAGGATCTAGAAAGATAATATTATTCAAGAGTCGAGATATTTTCATTAATTTATAAGTTTCCATGGCCGGCAGGTCTAGAGACGGGTCAAACTTGGATGGCTATCATGACGCAAGAAATTACGTCAGCAATTGACCATGGTTTTCTTGCCCAGAAAAGCAGACAGAACTACTATAAGTACAGCAAAGACTTGTTCTTCTCCTGCAAAGAAAACTTTAGTTGGAATTGGAGGAGAAACAGGTGGAGATGGCAAGTGAAGATGAGGTTAAGCTTATTGGCTTCTGGGCCAGCCCCTTTGCCCTCAGAGTTATGATTGGGCTTGAAGAAAAGGGCATAAAATATGAGTATGTGGAAGAAGATCTGTTGTCTGCTAAGAGTCCCCTGTTGCTGGAAATGAATCCTGTGCATAAGCAGGTACCTGTTCTTATTCACAATGGCAGGCCTCTGGCTGAGTCTGCCATTATACTGCAGTATATTGATGAGGTATGGAGCAATGGTTCAGCTTTCTTACCATCTGATCCATATGACAGAGCTATGGCTCGATTTTGGGTAGATTTTATTGAAAAAAAGGTATGTGGTCAAAGCATTGCTGATATTTAGTTAAAAAATTAAATCTTTTATAAGATGTTTTAATGGAATGTGTTATAACATTGTTATTTTCTTCAGCTTGTTATTCCAGGGAGGTCTATATTCAGAAATAAAGGAGAAGAACAAGAACAAGCAAAGCAACAAGTTATAGAAAGTTTAGGAATACTAGAAGAAACTCTTAAAGGAAAAGATTATTTTGGAGGAAACATTTTTGGAATGATAGATATTGCATTTGCTCCAATGATATGTTGGTTCCATACATATGAAGTACTTGGAGATTTTAAGATTATGTTTGAGGATAAATTTCCAAGCATTTTTGGGTGGATGAAGAAATGTATGGAGAGGGACAGTATCAAGAAAACAGTTCCACAACGAGAAAGGGTGCTAGAATTGGTAATGCAATTTAGCAAGAATTCTGCTCCCAAAGCTTAGCTAAACTTTGTTACGCTATAGTTTATTTTTTGTAATGCATTTAGTTGTGTTCTCCTTTAGTTTGTGAGGTGTGTTAAAGATCTTAGATATTACACCATAGTATATTTATATATGGTGTATAATAATTTGAGTACATGATTATTGTCAAGAGGCTAATATTGAAAGAGTTAAATAAAATAATGTTTTATTATAAATTTGTTGGGTAATCTGTTGTAACATTCTCATAGAATAAACCTGGTTGAGGAACAAGTGAGAATACATGGAGTGTGCTGCTTATTTTAGATGATAAAAAATTGATGTAAACATAAGTGTAGAGAAACAATAGTAAACAAGAATTAATAAAAAAATGTAGAGAAATAAAATTCAACAAGATTGCACCCGAAATTACCAGTTATTTCTTATTCCTCTAATGTTGCCAATACAAAGAAAAACCAATCTTTGAGTACAATTTGAAAATCCACCCACAAAAATTATAAAGTTCTTGGTCCTTCCACTAAAATCTGAAAATCCTCCCACAAAAATTAAATCTGTGATAAAATCCTAAAAGACTAATTTGAAAAAATTGCTAATTTTGATAATTTTACTCTTGAGCATGAATGTACCTAAAATTTATTCAATGAACCCTATACAACTAAATGAGTCTTGGGAGTGAATTTCAACACAAAATCGCACTTAGAAGCTAAATTATGAAGTCTAGAAAACTCTTAAGAAAAAAAAAAATTGTAATCTTTGAGCCCTAGATGGTTGAATTTGGCCTAAAAAAAAATGTTGAAATGAGTTGTAACATGATAGGGTAGGTTATTGTGATGTGGATCTCCTTGAGATCTTCAATTAAAAAAAAATTGTAATCTTTGAGCCCTAGATGGTTGAATTTGGCCTAAAAAAAATGTTGAAATGAGTTGTAACATGATAGGGTAGGTTATTGTGATGTGGATCTCCTTGAGATCTTCAATTAAAAAAAAATAGCTCAAATGAATTAAGGGAAAGGCCTTCCTAATTGCCCAAATATTTGGCCTTCATAATTCCACTCCACTTATCGATGGACATAATGAATTTCTATCCATTCAAGATCCATTTGTTGCTTAAAACATTTGAAACCATGAAACTTTTCCTCAAGTACATTAGTGATAGATTCATAAATGGGTTGTCCTTCAATGAAAGGGTATATTTGTGGCGGTCCCCCAATTTCAATACCTCCAATTTGCCTTTAGTAGAGATTATTGGTAATAAATCCCTTAGACTATATCATAAAGGCATCCACACCATTAAGGAACTTGTCTCTTCTAGAGATTAGACCTCATGGCCTACTTGGTAAAAAAATTCACCTTATTGCTTCATATTTGTTGGAATACAATGGATCACTGAGAAGGGGTGAATCAGTGATCTAATAAAAATTAGTTCATTAATCAATCCAATAGTTGTAAAAACAATTTATGCCAACATGCCAAAGACATACAAGACAATAGAATCGTGCAAATGAAACCATGACACAAGTATTTAAGTGGAAAACTCTAAACAAGGAAAAACCGCTGTCTAATCTCATCAATATCTTCATTGGATCTCACTAACCAAAATCTCACTGATTACAATAGAGCACCAACTCCATCATTAGGTCTCACTGACCAAACTCTCATTGAGTACAATAGAGCACCAACTCCAATGAACTACAGGAGCACCAACTCCAACAACCTTTAGGAGCACCAACTCCACTGGGAAATGAAAAATAGAAAATACATAGTACTAGTCTGTTTACAATACATTCCAAATTAGAGATTCTCCTTTTTCACATATAAGCATTCGACACCCTTATTGCATATATGAACAGAGACTTCTTAACAAGACTCTCCTTAACTCAACAAACACAATGGACAGATAGATATGAACAATGAACAATAAGTCATAAAGTGTTTGCATCAATCCTCTGCACACATCTTGGCTGCACCCTTCTTTAAATAAACACACAGATGACACTAAAGGACTTTTACAATATCAATTCCCTTTTATGACACTCAACTCAAGACACATGAACAATAGCAAATTCAGAGCACCCAAAAACAAGTTTACTCACTCACTGTCCATCAGATTCTAATCATCTGCTATAGCATACAAATCAATGCAAAGCAAATGCAGATCATAAACACCATTATAGACCTCATAAAGCCCTTGCATATTCTGTCCTATAAGTCTCCCTCATTATTTTTTTTCTTCTCATAGTCACAGTATCAACGACTACACAAAACACTCACAAAGCCCAGACTATGGGTGGAACCTTCTCAATGCACTTGAAAACTTCTTAAATCCATCGCTGTAACAAAACAGTTACAAAACTGTTAACAAAAGGCTTCAAACCAGAATACAAGAAAATGCCCGTCAAAGTTCATGCCTAAGGAAGTGACCGTTGAAGGTCGTTGAGAATTTGAAACAGCACCGTCGATACATATCTTCGCGCCATCGAAAGATTCAAAGCCAACCACAGATCTTATAACTCCCGCCTTCGTTAAAAAGAATGTTGAGATGTGTCGGTATCGGCCAGGTCATACACGAACATGACCCCTTCTATTCGTCACTTAAGTGACCTTCCACTGGCAATCACAAGTCACTTTCAAAAACATAAGAGAAGTGAATCCATCTTAACACTTGCACAATGAACATTATAGAGAATATGAGGATTAGAATTTTAGACCTAGGGGACCAAATAAGGAAGGAACCCTAACACATTTCAGACCTCTCATTGCCTTGAGAATGATCTCTGCGTATGACTCCATATTAGCACTGATGTAAGGTATGGAGATATACCATGAAATGTCTTTGATATTGACACAAAGAATAAACTTTGATAAGATACGAAACAATAACAATTTCTGTCCAAAAATCTGCCTTTAACAACATTCTTTTATGCAAACTCTTTTCACTGCATACCATTTCACTAAAGCTTTGAATGATCAATAATCTGCACCTTGCATTTTGCATCAACACCTTTGCAATTTGCATCAACCAACACCTTTGCATTAACACCATGAAATGAAGGACCAAGTACTTTTGTATTAATGATGTATCAATGATTGATAAACATTGCATCAACCAACACCTTGAAATAAAAAACAGCTCTGTCATAAAGATGACATCAAAGGACACAATCACCTTGTAATGAAGCAACCCTGTCATATAGTTGGCACCAAACACCTTTTGCATCATGAACATGAACACATCACTGACAAACAGCATATACCTTTGACAACACTGCCTTTGACATTAATTGACATCACTGACAAATCAAACCAACAAACTCCCCCTTTGTCATTGATGGAAATTCAACCTGCTTGCAAACCTATTTCTTCCCCTTTGACATCAAATGACAAAGGATTACATACTCCCCCTGCAAAAAAAGATATCCCTCCATTGAAAGAACATGATCTGTCATCATGGCTACACACTGGAACGTGTCATATCAATATGAGGAATACTTCCCTTGAGAGCTAGAAACTTGCATCTTGACCAAGTATACCACTGTTAAGATGATGATATACATATCACTGTCATTGTCAATCTGAAATCATGCACGGTACTGTCAATATGGAAGACTGTAAGTACACTGGACTGTATCACACCCCTGTAACAAGATTTTCTTAAGGCAAAAACTACAAGCAGTCCAAAATTAATGAATAACACTGTCACCATAGACTGAGAGCTACAAATCTCGGTTACAAACTATAATTATCACTGTTCTACAACAATAGAACATGTAAGAATGTTAACTGCAAACATGGCATTGAAGACCACCATCTAAGCATAATATCACTGTCCAAGACTTAGATCACACAGTCACTACAAAGATGAAACATAGACATTGTCAAACCTTGACTGAAATGTGCAAAACTCTGTGACTGAGATCACTAGCAAATGATGACTGAGAAAACATGGCATGTTTCATAGCACTTGATTGGAATAGAAGGTCACTGTCTAAATATCATATAACTGCAAACGTTGACTGAGATCTTCAAAATGTACAGTGGGTTATTCAATGAATATCATGGCAAACTTTTATTCAAATTACATATATGCAGATCATTGTATTTTGTCAAAATCACAACACCTAAACATGTAAACCATAACAGTTACAAGATCCATAGCACTGTCCAGACACAGAAGTAGTAAAATTGCCAAGATCCATATGATACTAAAATCAGCGCACTTGAGAGGAGTAGAAAGATCACTATTCAAGATTCAAGTAACACTGTCTAAGCATCATAGCACTGTCACTGAATGCAAGCACTTTACAGAGGCACTGTCCATCACCTAATATCATTAGTTGTCACTGCATAGCACTGATTTACCATACTACACGGTCCCATTGCCAAGAAGAAACTATCAATGACTGTATTTCATGTCAATGCACATGCTTGTCAATAAACAAACACCAAAAACCATACTGTCTTGACTGTACTCACATGAAACTTTCTCAATTGAATGTGACTGATCTTAAAGGAACCACTGCCCAATCTTTGACAGTGATTGCAATAATGCAAGGAAAACTGTCACCTTGAGGACTGTAATATATTACCAATGGTTGCACATATCATTGTAAGGAAGACAAATGGACAAAAACTCAAATGTATCAAAGGATGCAAATGTATCACTGTAATAATAATATCATGATTCATATTCATCTCTGCCTCCATTAAGTTTAGACACATGACTATCTCTACTCCTCGACTTGCTCTATGACAGTCCCCTTAAATACTTATCAGTGTTAAGACTGTCCTAGGTCTTCATGACAACTAATCCTTGAGCAAAGACTTTTACCTCCCTTGATAATCTCTGTATTGTTTTGGAACAGTGATATCACTGTCTTCTTGAATGTGTTGACATTTTCTTCTTGATATCTCTGCTTTGTATTCTCTTAACCAGTTACCTCTATGACTATCTACTGAATATTAAATTGATAACATAGACAATGTATCCAATGCATTTGACAACCAATCACAGTATTGTCAAACATCAATATCACAGTCTTGTATTGTCACTCATTACCATTGTATCAAACAAGACTGCCACCATAGACACTGTATGAAACAATATCACTGTCAATTCTTAAACAGCCACATCAAACTACCAAGTGCAAATGCCAATTGTGCTCTGCCATGTGGTCAAGTTAGCACTGTCATGTAGGAACTTGCAACTCTGTTATGATAAATCATTTGCTTTTTGTTTTGAATCAATGTCTTTGCCTATTGAAGTCTCTGTCTGCTATAGATTTCACCACAATCCACTGCCCATTCCTAAGATGAATCTAGAAATGGATGATGTAAAGCATTTGTTATGTAATTTCTTGAATGAAATCATTAACCTTAAAAGGTAAAATGTGGCATATTCTCAACCAAATTGAAATTAAAGTTTGAATGTAGGTGGGAAGGATTAGATATTCCAATATTGCTAAGTATTTGATGAATGGACTTAAAATAAATGACACTTAAACTTGAATGAAGATCATTGTAGTTTTTAGACTTATTCAATTGTTCACTTAAATATGTTATAGAGTAATTCTTTATATATTTTTAGCACTAGTGATTCTATTTTTGTGAACTTTTGCACAAAAAAACGTCAAAATCAAAATGATAGAACTAAATTACATCCAAATACATCTAGCAATAATACTTGGGATCAACAAGCCTTTGAATTTCTATAGCCTTTATCATTGTTTTCACTACGACCCCCAACTTGCTAAAGGTATAGGTTGCCTTGATTTCAACCATCTTATGCAGAGAGGGCATAAAATCCTTGAAGAAAATAGAAAATCAATGGCATCTATGATGAAACTAGGCATATCTAAAAGTATCAAACATATAATTTGGAAAGGAAGGGTATAGAAGATCATTTGGAATATGGTCGCTTCTACAATTTAGATTTTTTTGTTAGACAAGGACACTAGTTATAATTCTTCATTATTCCAATAAGGTTAGAAGATGAAGTGAGGGAGAACCTATAAACATAGGATTCAAAACATCAACCTCTAGCCAGTAAGCACTTAGTACATTTAAGAAATCTTTATTTTTTATTAATAAAAAATGTGGAAAAACAATTCAAAACAATACATTGAATAGGTGTTAAGATTCAACTATAACTTTTAAATCAAATTAATTGATCTATATTTCATGAATAATGACATACAAGAACACATCTGCTCTAAATAGCAGAAATAGAGAAGGAATTCTTCATTCCTTTTCAGAGAATGACTATACTCAGCCTATTCAACATTGCTATAAACTTCTCTCTCAGAAATGTTTCCAAGATATTTAGTAGTCGAGTAGGTATAGAGACGGGTCAAATTTGGATAGCCGTCATTACGCAAGCAACTACGTCACAATTGACCGTGCTTTTCTTGCCAAGCAAAGCAGAAAGCTAATATAACTACAGCAAAGATCAGTTGTTCTTCTGCAAAGAAAGCTTCAGTCAAGATTGAAGAAAAACAGGTGGAGATGGCAAATGAAGATGAGGTTAAGGTTCTTGGCCTCTGGGTCAGCCCCTTTGTCCTCAGAGTGTTGATTGGGCTTGAAGAGAAGGGGATCAAATATGAGTATGTGGAACAGTATTTCTAGTATGGAAAGAGCGCCCTTTTGCTGGAAATGAATCCTGTGCATAAGCAAGTACCTGTTTTGATTCACAATGGAAGGCCTGTGGCTGAGTCTGCCATTATACTACAATATATTGATGAGGTATGGAGCAATGGCTTGGCTTTCTTACCATCTGATCCATATGACCGAGCCATGGCTCGATTCTGGACGGATTTTATAGAGAAGAAGGTATTTGATCTGAAACGTCTTTGATATTTAATTAAAAAATAAATTATTTAGAAAATGGAATGTGTTATAACATTGTTATTTTCTTCAGGTTATTGTTCCGGGTAGGTGTATATTTCAATGTAAAGGAGAAGAACAAGAAGAAGGAAAGCGACAATTGATAGAAAGTTTAGTTATATTAGAAGAAATTCTTAAAAGAAAAGATTATTTTGGAGGAAACAGTTTTGGAATGGTAGATATTGCATTTGCTCCAATGATATATTGGTTTCATACATATGAAATTCTTGGAGATTTTAAGATTGGGTTGGAGGAAAATTTTCCAAGCATTTTTACTTGGATGAAGAAATGTAGGGAGAGGGAGAGTGTAAATAAAAAACTTCCCGAACAAGAGAGAGTGCTACAATTTATAACTCATGTTAGAAAGATTATACTTGGGGAAGCTTAGTTAGACTAAAGTTCATTTTTATAATGCATTGAGTTGTATTCTCCTTTAATTTAATCATGTGTTAAGATTATATATATTAGATAATAGTAAATTTATATTTGTGATGTAAACGAGTTTTATTACAATTATTATTAGGAAGCCAATATTGAATATATTTAAATAATAGTTGTAGATCTTCATTTCTCATTTACCTTGCAAAATGCATTTTGATATATGATTGCCTATGTTTTCAAGATAAGCCTCAAAGTAGTTTTAATCTATTGATGCAAGTATGGGATCAAGGGTTTGTGCACATTTGAAAAAATGTCAATTTTCATAAGTCTTTCCAATTATGTAGAAGGCAAGTGCAATAAATAATAAATTAAAAGGGAACCCATAGATTGAAGATGCAAATTGATGGCATGTGTAATATTTCTAATTTGTCAGCTCACGCAATGTCTTTTTATTGTGTCATTGGTTGAAGGGTCTAGGTCAACTCCCAAGCAAGTCCTACCATAGGAGTCAAGTAGACTACATCTAGCATTTTGTAAAACTAATTTTTTTTTATCAGTAAAGGCCATCTAAACTCCACAAAGTTTATTTTAACAAGCATCTAGTAGATATCGTACTAAACAATATGCCAAAAAATCAAAGGGAATCTATAGTGATTCAATCACCATTACCATTCAATCAGGATGCTAATAATAATTTAAGAGGTGGAAAAGGAATATGCTAGCAAATAAATAAGAAAAAGAGGAATAAAAGAAAGGGGAATTGTTATTGGGTTGATGGTCATTTTTGCAATTTCTACATAAACCTTGTTTTTGCTTGATTGTGTCATTTTGACTTTTTGTGTAAATCATATGTAAGATCATAATACTATGAATCTATTCACATATGCTAAATATTTTCTTGGTTGAATACCTTTCAATTACATCTTAGTATTAGTCTCTATTTGAGTAATTTGATAATTTAATAATTTTGAACCCCATCCATTATGTTAAGGTTTTAATAAGTAAATTTAACAGCACGTCATCTTAGAAGTAAGCTATGATTTTAGTATTTATTTTCCTCTTTTCATCCCCTTTAGAAAAAAATTCCACTCATTGAATATCATACAAAGAGTCAACTTCTAAAACATTGGAGGTTCTTTTACAAGTGTGTCTCATGCTTGTGAAATATTCTTACGGGGATATTTTGTCTATGGGTTATTCTGACCATGGGTTATTTTGGCTTGGGTTATTACGACCTTGGGTTGTTTTGTCCTTGGGTTATTGTGACTGGGTTATTCTATCCAGGGTTATTTTGGTTGGGTTATTATGTCCTACAACCTTGCAGAGGGGAGTCCACAATGGTCACCATCTTGTCACCCACTCTCATGTCCGCACCCGTTTCCTCAGGCTCCTTGGTTATAAACTCTAGAGCTCTGCTACTCAGATTTGCAATGCATGAGGAAAGCCTCTACGGTTTAATTGCTCCAACCTCTTTAACCTAGGACCCCATTTCACCACCAACACCAACAACATCTTTGCCACCCATCGCCTCCTTCAGAATAGGAGAGGATTCATCAGATCCCACATCCGTCTCATCACTCCCCGAACAGGAAATCCATTTCACAAACCTATTTCTCTCTGCACCACCCCCCTTCCTTTTCTTTGAAGAAGTATCCACAACACATGGGGAAAACTCCTCCTCCTCCCCATTCCATTCCTCCTCCTCCTCTGAAGAGTCCTCACTCGTCGACCTAAAATCATAAGAGAAACTCTTCTCCTTACCTTTGATCACAGGGGTCAGAAGAAGGGTCTTAATTTGTTCCATTATTAGAAGGATTAGACCCTCATGGAGGACCGGGGCCTTTCTGTTTTTAAGGCGTGCATACAACGAAACCTCCAACGAGGATAAGAGAAAAAGCGAAAAAGAAATAAATAGACCATGCCTAAAGTGATTAAGGAGCATGAAATGATGACCCAGGATGGCCTTAAATCTCCCTTCCAAGGTAACATACCTGATCATCACCTCATAAACACTTGCCTAGATTTTCTTCAAAGATGTTCTTTCATAACCCCAGGTTTCCAGCTTGATTACCGCTTTCCTCTCATCGTCCTTGAAAAACTGAGTCATCACCTCTTCATTGATTTTCTTGCCTTAAAAAATTTCCTACCAACAGTCAACAAACTAGTAACTGAGGAAATCAAGTCCTCATTCACTTCCACCTTCAGATTTTTAACCCTAACCTTTCGGTTATGCCAGAATGAAATGAATTGAACAGAGGCATTAGGATCATGCCCATACAGTCTCTCCAAATAAGGAGTAAAATTCCCATGCCGCAAAACAAACCAGAGCTTCTTCTTACACCTAATGTCTCCACCTGAATGTGTTTCGATTCGTCTCCTGTCATCACCCATGATAACCAACACACAATTCTTAGAGACCTTGCAAAATGCACACAACAGAAGTCCAGAAGGCAGTGAAGCACCCACAAAGCATGCGAAACGGAGGCATGTACCATGCCATAAATGTCGCCACACTTCATCCCATGCCATCATTCCGCAATAAGCTTTTGGCTTCCTCAGGAATGATCGCACCTTCCTCCCATGAACAAAATTCATTGAGCCTAACAGCCTCATTGGCAAACAAGTCCTCCAACAAGTTACCTTCTCGATAAATGTGCAAAATATGAGTCTCAACACAAGATTGCAACATCATTATAGTATCCCTTATTAGATTATCAACACTCCAACTCGGCGATTGAATGCCACGTAGAAAATTAATGATGTTCATGGAATCACCCTCCACCCACAACTTGGAATAACCTTTACTAATTGCATACTTAACATTGATAAACACATCCTTCGCCTCTGCACAATGATTGTTTTGAAACAATAACTAAAATTTTTTTGAGAATACACAAAACATCTTAAATACCTGTTAGTTGATAAAATGAGCTTTATTGGACCAAAATTACTATTGAAAATAGAGTAGATTGCATGAAACTTTCTCCCTCAACCAACATATGTGGTACATCTATAATTCTTGTAGGTGACTTGGCACAACTCCCCCCTGTTATGGACAAACCAATCTATACATCCCACTCAAGTACTATATTCCTATGGGAACAATTCACTACAATTGTTATATTGCAAACAATTTTTTCATCAACAAGGTGTCTCTCAGACTCAAATTGCCTTTCGTCACACATAATAAAATATGTGTAATTCAGAACCAGTTGAGGAAGACTAGCAAGTATTAATGAGTCACACAAACAAACATCTATAAAATGATGAGAAGACAAATTTTGATCAATCAATGCACTTGTTTTCTACAAATGATTTAGTACAACTAAATAACAAAAAAATACTCAAACTACTCAATCTTCCTATTGCACTTAGTATTGTGATACAAACACATACGAAATCAACTATTGATAATAATACTAAAAAACTTCCAAAAGAGGTCCTACTATGTAGAGGCCAATGAGTCATGTTAACAACAAACTTGTGGATTCAAACAAGTCTTGTAAATGGGTCTCTTGTAGAATTACTAGAAATTGTGTACCCAACTAATTCTAGCCCACCAAATTCACCTTCATACTTAGTGGTGTGCTTTGATGACTACAATGGCCCACTGTGGAACCTAGATGACCTAAAAATATACCTATAACATGCATATCTCTGGGCAATCGTAGGAAAATACCACTATCCATGTCATAGGCTATTACCATACATAAATCTCAAGGGCTAACCCTTTAAAAAGCAATAATTGATATTGGTAAAGTTGAAGACAAGGGTTGACTTTTACAATTGTGTCTAGAGTGAAATCAATAAACAATCTTAGAATAGAACAACCATTCTCCTTTGACCATTATTCTCAAATGAAAAATAACCCATATACCATTATTAGAAAAAGAGATGAAGCTCATCTACACCATCTCTCATTATAATGAATTTAGGTACACAATTATTAATGCAACCTTCTATATTGAGGCTTTCACTATATTATTTGTTGTCATATTCATTTCGTATGATTTACCCAAAAAAAATATTATTGGCATAGCATATTCACTATTTCCATGATGTATAGGTTCATGCTTCAAATTTATTTGTTTATGCATCGAGAAATTTTCCCACTCCATCAAAATTCTATTATCTCACATATAAATCCTTTAATTCACATCTACTTCATACATAATGTTTATCTTTTTACATAACACTAGATCTTACATTTTATAATATACGCCATTTACTTTTGTTTTCATTGTGTAGACACAAAATAACTGTAAAATACTTTTTTTAAGCTTCTTGTCTACAAGCAAAGTCAATTGGTGAGTGTTCTATTTAAATGAGATTCAACCCTTCATTTGGTGCTACTATAGTACAATTACAAAAGATAACCAGGTTTAATGATTAACTTGCTTCTTTTTGTTTCAATTTCTTCACTCAATTGTGTTTGAGACGTTGCATGTTAATGGAATGCCCTAATATTGATAAATATATATCAACCAAGAAGTTGTCTCATGCCAAAAACAAGGTGTCATGCTAGAATTCACGTCGGCAACAAGCTATCACAAAAGATTTTTTTTCTTTATTGTTGTTTGCTATTATGATGAGTGATGCTAGAACATAAAATCAAATCTGCTCATAACATAATATCAAATTTTCTTTCAATTAAGAAAGTACATATCTCTCCCAAAGGCCCGGATAGTTTACATCTCCACATGTAATGCCTCTCTTGTCATCTTTGAATTTGCCTACTTCTATTAGATTTTCTTCCAATTCAAGATACATTATTGAGAACTCTAGCTTAATGCCACAATAACTATAATGCACCCAACCTAACTAAATGTAATACAAATCATTTTACGCTTTTCCTAGTAAAATTTTTAGATTCATAAAAATATATACCCACCTCCCCATCACTACTCCTACAAGTCTCCTTCTCCCCCATATTAGGAAACTTTGATACTACCATATAAAGTAGGTAGTTGTTTAATAACATTTTGTTGTTTCCACAGTCCAGGATTTGGTATACAAAGATTTTTGGAAAAACTGTGTGCAAATTTTTACATCAACATTTCGGATCATACTCCATGATCCATCATCAAGATGTTCAACAGATAGGTAGTTGTTGTTTTGAGGTATTTTTCCATCTTTATATTCTTATTATTACCATTTATAATTCTTGATATAAAGCTCCAACGATATTCTCTGTGTTTTCTCTCTTTCTCTTCAACATTGGTATTGATTCTTAGCTCTACATCTCAATGTTCATTGTATTTTTAATTTTTCCTGTCCATTAAAAGTTACTCATTCTTTTTAGTCCCTATTTTAAGGTAGCTAGCTTGTAGCAATTGGATCTATTAGTGAACACTCTTTTCTTGTTGTTAGCTCTATTTAAATATAGTCTTTACCCACCCTACAACAACCATTAATTAAGGAAACATTCAATTCATATTGTAATACCCCATATATTTTGTGGGTGAATAATGACAAGAAGGCATACAAGGCATAATTTAATTTCTCTAAATAAGAATGTGAGATATCAAGAATTGTGTATAATTAGGCATTCAAAATAAAAAAAATTATCCTCAAATGTGGTGTGGTTCAATCATACAAAGAAATATTTGCACATGATTGTTGAAGATTAAAAATATATTTATATTTTTTGTTTATAATTTTAAATTGGCAGTTATTACAAATACTTATGTTGCAATTTAGTATAATTTTTAATTGTGTCTATCATACACCCAACAACCAAAATTTGTTGATAGTTCTTGATAATTTTGACGTGAGTTTGAAGCTAGAAGCCTACACAAGTTGTGTGTTAGCTCTACATATTGTTGAATCTGCATATGAGTGATTCTGGGAAATATGTATTTTGCAATCAAAAATTTCAATAGTAGTTGTGGTTGCATGTTAAAGTGATGAAGAGAAATTAAAGTTGTATATCATATTCATTAGAGGCTTGTGAAATTGAGTAGAAGTTACACGATTTTAAACACATGTCAAATTTAAGCCATGGACACCACTTATAAGTTGAATCATAAGTTTTAACTAGGGAACACTATGTTGTTTGAAAATTACTATTTATAAAGGGGGTCAATGTATGATTTTTCTAAGATCGCAATCTCTTTTAAAATACATTGTTAAGTCCACCAAGTGGTGCCTAAGTAGGTCATGCTCATGAGGCCAAGGGCTAAGTCCTTAAACAAATTTATGAGAAATTATTGGAAGTCCCACTTAAACAATGAATTACTTTTATGCTAAGTTATCCTTCGTCAAATTTTGATTTTCGTCACTTCATTTAATAAATATAGTTGTTGATGTGTTGTGACAAAGGGATATAAATAGCACTCATGGTGTTTTGACATCATAATGATGCTTGAATTATTTGTGGATTAAATTGTGCTACTATGTTGAGTGTAAGAGAAAATATTAATTATAAAAAGATTTATACAATTCAATTTGACAATTGCTTGAAAATAATATTGAACCTAAAAAAAAAATTGTTTTCTATCAACAAATTGAATTGTTTTTTCTAACATCTTAATTTTTTTTTAAAAATCTGTCAATATGATCCTTACACCTCCCTATGATGCAAGTGCTAATATTTTTAATTATGTATACTAAATATATACACCATTATATATACTTTAATCTTAAAAAAGGCTTTCAATTTAAAAGGGCTTTCAATTTTAAAAAGTTTGATTTGTTTAATATATCATAATTTGAGTGATGGAGAACAGAGAAAGATCTAGAAAGATAATATTATTCAAGAGTCGAGATATTTTCGTTTCAAGTACGGCAGACACTAAACCAATTTTAGAAGTTTCCATGGCCGGCAGGCCTAGAGACAGGTCAAACTTGGATGGCTATCATGACGCAAGCAATTACGTCAGCGATTGACCATGTTTTTCTTGCCCAGGAAAACAAACAGAACTACTACAAGTACAGTAAAGACTTATTCTTCTCCTGCAAAGAAAACTTAAGTCGGGATTGGAGAAGAAACAGGTGGAGATGGCAAGTGAAGATGAGGTTAAGCTTATTGGCTTCTGGGCCAGCCCCTTTGCCGTCAGAGTTATGATTGGGCTTGAAGAAAAGGGCATAAAATATGAGTATGTGGAAGAAGATCTATTGTCTGCTTAAGAGTCCCCTGTTGATAGAAATGAATCCTGTGCATAAACAGGTACCTGTTCTTATTCACAATGGCAGGCCTGTGGCTGAGTCTGCCATTATACTGCAGTATATTGATGAGGTATGGAGCAATGGTCCAGCTTTCTTACCATCAGATCCATATGACCGAGCTATGGCTCGATTTTGGGTAGATTCAATTGAAAAAAAGGTATGTGGTCAAAGCATTGTTGATAATCTCATGTCCCCATGCGGTGGCTTAGTTTATTTTCATTAGCAGCCACTCCTCATTTTTTTTAGGAGAAATTTGTGGAGCTGGTGTCCCCATGTATATTTGATTTGTGCTGCTTATTTTTAAGCAGTCATTTTAAATTGTATTTTTTTAAATGTATATTTTTTATATTTTTAATTCAAATCTATTTAATTATCATTCCTTATCATTAATTTTTATGAATTCTATATTTTTATATTTAATTACCATTTGTTGCTGTTAATTTTGACAAAGAATTATTGACAGGGAATTCAAATCTATCATTATTGACTAAAAGATGCTAGCAGAAGTTGCATTCAATTTTATTTTTGACAGGCTACTTAATACAAAAATTGAAAAATAAAATAAAATTAACATAGAAGAATCCATCTTACTTTACTTTTATGATGACAGTACACAGAACCTCAAACAAAACACTTCCAATAGGTAAGTAAACTTTATTCAAACAACAAGTTGCAAAATTGACCGTAGTGAAGTAAAACTAAAGTTTTTACACTGTCACAACAACATGTCGGTTGTTTGTGTGAGGTGTTTTTATTATTACCAATTGACTTTTTTTAGATGATATTGAATATTGAAGATGTCTCTAATAGAGCAAAAAAACATTTTAAAAAATTGCGTCTCTGTACATAATAGCTCATGAGAAACAAAAGAATGCATTAGTAAATGAAGAAACCACACAATAGGAAATAATGAAAACAACAGTGCAGAAATAAGCATAAAAACTGATTTAAGTAAATATATTATTTTTTGGCAGTTAATATATTATAAAACTAATCATGAGTTATGTTAAAAAGAATCATAATAGAGGTGACAAAATTTAGACAAAAAGGTAAGAAGATTTCAAAGTCTTAATCAAAATTCAGCTTTCAACTGTTCAGATGCACAACATTTTCATTGCCATTGATGAATTCCATTAAGGACATTCAAGCTAACCCTGCAGCAAAATCCCCTGCTATTGCTTCATTGTTTGCTATAATATTCTCATACTCATCAAGACAACTAGCTTCACCGTCTTCTTCTTCAACTGCCAACATAATATTATGCAAAATAAACACACAAAAATAGTTTTTGGCAGCATTCGCAAATTTAGATGACAAATTTTTGAATTTAAAATTCGCCAAACATTTTTTAGCTTTCCAAAGGCACGCTCAACAACAATGCGAGTTGAAGATAGTTTAAAGTTGAATAACCTTTGATCATCTGTTGCAGCTCCACTAAAAGGTGTTATTAACCATGGTAGCAATAGATATCTGCCATCACCAACAATATACTCTCTCATAGTTGATGAACCAATAGAAACTGAAATTCCATTTAACCTCTCTCCACCTTCACATAACCTGTAGAAGGAAGAATTTCTTAGGAGCCTAGCATCGTTTATAGATCCAGGCCAACCTGTAAAAACATCCATGAAGCGCATATTACTATCAACAATGACTTGACATACTGTAATTGTGATCACGATCATACCAATCAGATGAACATTCATTAGGTGGAAGTTCAAAATCAATATGAGTTACATCTATAGCCCCACAACAATTTGGAAAGCCTTGTTTTTGGTGAAATCCATGCTTGACAAGTTCAAGTGTTGAATGATCACTTGGCCATCGTATGTAGTTTCGAAAACTAACATGCATAGCATTGATGAACTTTGTCACAACTCTTGTAACTGTTGACTTTCCACACCCAAAAAGTTCACTTATGTTAATCATAGACATTCCAGATGACAATCTTAAAATACCAATAGCCACCTGTTTCTCAACTGGAAGAACCCTACTCTTGATAGATGTTGCTAATGATAGAGGTATATCACCTTGCTTAAGATCTTCATACAATGATTCACATAGAAATTCAAACAATGCATATGGTAATCTAAAGATACTACGAAATCGTTTGTCATGACATTTAACTTCAAAAATGTAAAGGTTCCACCAATGCAAGGAACGTGGCTTGATATACCACTCACCACTAACCTTCCCTTCCCATTGACTAGTAGAAAAATCTGAATTGAGGAGTAAACTTTGTTGTTCACAACATATTGCATGAACCTCCAAATCCATTTCATCTTCTACCTCATCATCTAAATGACGAGAAGCTTGAGATGATTCTTTCTTATGTTTTTTTAATATGTTTGTTGAGTCTTCAATATCACACCAAAGTTGCAATGCTATTTGTTGTATCATGGTAAGACATTCTTACAATACTCTGGCCCTTTTTCGATCATTGGAATCCATCATATATGCTGCAAAATTAAAATTAATCAATAAAAAAATTACACTTAAGAAATTAAAAACAAGATCTATGCTTTAATTACACATTCTAAATATTGTAATTACAAATACAATGAACCTATTTCAACTAACAATATGAATTACAATTCATAATCAATAAGAATTCATAATGCTTAGCACGACAGTCCTAGGAGAGAGCTCATAAGAAACAAACCTACCTATGTATCCCAGAAAACTACACCATAGTTTATCAACTTTATCAATTAACCTTACTCAATTGCCTTCACAGTTGACATTGAAAACACATACATAATTACTAAGTAGTGGTAGACTGTCATAAATTCTTCATTTCTCAATAGAACTTGAAATTTTCAAATGTTCCGAAAAGATAAGGATTCAGTAAACCCAAAAATTATTGAGCAATTTGCTTGAACAGCGAAAACAACCATATTACTAACATATTATGCAAGAGTTATGCCCCATCTTGTTCACTATAAGATACATCTAACTAGTATTGCAAAAATATGTCAATAATGTTTTCCAAACACCATAAATATATTTGTTCAGATCTGATATTAATGTTTTATCATATGCTCTTTTCAAACCAACTGCTATTAAAAGACAAAATAATACAATCAATGGATTTAGCTAGGACAAATTTCCCAAATTATATTGATTTGGCTTTTCAAAGAGTAATATAGCAGCTAGCATCATAATATAATATAATGAATATGGCTGCAAAAAATAAATAAAACTCTTAAAATGAATTGTGCTCCCTTTAATAATAGTATTGGCACTTATATGGCACCCTTGATTAATCACTTAAGCCTTAGACCATTCAATGCCTCTTTTCCAAACATTGTGATTCTCATAGGAGAGTGTACAAAGGTCTTTGGGATTGACTAAGAACTCTCTTTATTGATTGAACAACACTTTTTTTAAAATTGAAATAATAACAGCTCATAGTATGATGGTACAGCCAACTATGAAATGGCCTACAATATTAATACCAGATTTATCTCTTAAAAATTCATTGAAATACAATATTCTAGAGAAAACTCTCATTAAAATATTTTGAAGTATCACTTCCACAGATTTATAATAATGGACATGGTTGTATAATACAGATCAGCAATATGACTCGATTACAAATACATGGTTGATAATATTGTAATTACTGCAAACCAAATCCAATATCTCCAACTTTGTTATATGATAATATTGTAATTACTGTCAGACATGTACCTCGAAAGAGAATTAGGGATGCAGTTGGGTGTAGTAGGTGAAGGAGATAAAATCATCCACAGCCCACATTAACAACAAAAACATTTATTGCAAAAAAATAATTATCAACACTTTTCTTCTAAAGTATACAGGTTACCCACTTGCAATTTTAAAGAATGAAATTAAGAAATTGAATGGGAGTGATGGCTAACCCTACAAAAAAAGAGCTGCAATACAAACAAAAAGATTAAAGTTAAATGAACAATATTGTTTATGTTAAGTCTTTGAGGCCAACAATGATAGTAATCTAATAATGGCTAAAGATAGGATTATAAATTAGATAATATTTAGCTGAGGACTGGAAATTAGATAGTCATCCTTTGCAACAGTTTTATTAATAATTGGACTGCCCCTATTCCCAAGCTCACTATGCATTCTACATGTTCTGTTTTCATTTACTCAATGAAAAGAAGAAAAAAAATTAGAACACAAAATATTGGTGAGAAACCTGCCTAGTAGTTAGTAGCCAAGAAGATTGAAAAGAATAATTTTAATACAAAAGTGCAGCCATATTAATAATATTCACATTGTAATAGCTTTTACATTTAACTGTTAATTTTAGACTATAAAGAAAATAGAATCTCCATAATATAAGAGATGATATTGTTTGTCAAACTAACTGCTATTCAAAAACAAAATAATACCATCAATGGATGTAGCTAGGACAAATTTCTCAAATTATATCAATTTTTCTTTTTGAAGAGTAGTACAACAGCTAGCATCACAATATGATACAATGAATATGGTTGCAACAAATAAATAAAACTCTTAAAATGAATTGTGCTCCCTTTAATAATAGTATTGGCACTTATATGGCACCCTTGATTAATCACTTAAGCCTTAGACCATTCAATGCCTCTTTTCCAAACATTGTGATTCTCATAGGAGAGTGTAAAAAGGTCTTTGGGATTGACTTAGAACTCTCTTTATTGATTGAACAACACTTTTTTTAATATTAAAATAATAACAGCTCACAGTATGATGCTACAGCCAACTATGGAATGGCCTACAATACCAAATTTATCTCTTAAAAATGCAATGAAATACAATATTCTATAGAAAAATCTCATTAAAATTATTTGAAATAATACTTCCACAGATTTATAATAATGGACATGGTTGTATAATACAAATCAACAATATGAATCAATTACAAATACATGGTTGATAATATTAAAATTACAAATACAATGATACAATTTAAGATAACAATATGAAGCAATATATTTTTAAAAAAAGTTAGAGATCAACCAAATTTATTGTACACAACCCCAATTTATGACTAAATGAATTTGTGATAGCTCTTTTGCAAAATAATTACCAATGTGAAGCTAAAGCATGAAAAGTACTAGCTAACAAGGATTATCTAAAATTTTCAATGGAGTGTGTTAGAACTGTAAAATTTTGGATTTTTTACAGTCTATTGCATTCAAGAGTTTCCAGTATTAAGTCCTTATCATAAGCATAAAATGCCCTCTTTGCATTGTCTTGCTTATTTTTTGTCATATGACCCATTAGCATCCATTTAGCTCTTCGTATTTCATTGAAAGTCCCATATCGGCAAGACATTGTAGAAGTCTCCCCGACCTATGTTTTAAACTAACATGTATTTGTTGCAGACAATCGGCAAGATTTTACTTTTGTTTTGGCGACTGAAAAGATTCGCATCTGCAAAATAGGTATTTGGGGGTAACATTACAGCGAAGTATCTTTTCTTGCTGACCAGCATATAGAAAAGGTATATTGGCATATGCTAGGGCGTCGTTGTAGTGTCACGGCGAATTCAATTGGTCTTGTCGACTAGCATGCGGAGAGGTCATTTCGGCTAAACTGATGGGTATCGGCATGGAGTCATAGCGAAATCATTTTGTCTTACCGATTGGCTTGCGAGCAAATGTCTCGGTAAGACTTATGTGCATCGGGGAAGGTCTTAGCGAAGTGACTCTTGTCTCACCGAACTAAGTACAAGGGGATTTGAAAGGCTATTGGAGAGAGTATTGGGGTCTTGCCGATTTAAAAGATATGCCGATAGAGATATGCATCGCCAAGAGAATAACTTTTCGATGTGAGTCTTCCCGAAGGTTTAATGTCTTACCGAAGGTATTATTTCATTGGTGGGGTTTATTTCTTCGGTAAGAGAACTCGGTGGATACGTCGAAAGGAGAATTCATCTGTGAAAGGGTGATTTTGTCTCAGCGACTATGACTTGAAGAACGCATATCGGTATGACACAATGAAGTCTATGTAGCATCTCCCAGACTCAAAATTGTTATAACGACATAAAAAAGGGAATGACAACCATCATTTTTTAGATCCCAAGTGTCGATAAGACCACATAATGTCTTGGTGAGAGGTGTAATAGACGTTGCATAAGGCTTCGCCCTAGATTTGAAAGTCTCTCATCGAAGGGACATTTGATGCGATAGTGCCAGTTTCAAATTGGTTTTCATTCATGCTTCATTAATGGCGCGACGGGGTATAACAGTAAAGTTCGTAAAAATTCTTCAGTTTCGAATTGATTGCAAGTGAATTGGCATGCTAAACAGAGAACCGAGACATTTTTCAGTCTGACGAGCTCAAGCAAAATACTGTAAGTGACTGTTCCTTAGTTTTTGCATTTCGACTCTGTAAGCTTGAGAATGGAGTCTTCTGGTTCTGGAAAGGGTAAGGGTAGAAAGCCTGGTGAGAGTGGTGTGTCAAAAGGAAAGAAACAAAAGGTTGATACAAAGCAAGAGGGCACTGAAAGGAGGTTGAACCAAGACCTTATCGATTAGCTACCTGGCTCGAGGCCTAAAGCTAGAAGGTCAGCACAACTTAGGGCAAAGGTTGATAAATTAGATGACAAATGCAAATTCATAGGTGATGTCTGGATTGCCATAAGAGGATATGAATTGTTCAATTCCATTAGCACAGAAGAAATCGTTTTGAACCAGTCTGTAACCCATGGAGGTTGAATGTAGGGAAACTGGTGTGCCCTAATATTTTTGTAAATGCAGAATTAGTAAAACTGCTCGCAGATAATTATGATGCAAAACGTAAAGCTATATGTGACCCATCTGGAAAACCACAAATATATGTGTCTAAAGAAGCAATAGGCGAGGTTTTCAAATTAGAATGGTTTTGCAATGAGGAGATCAATTGTGAAGAGTTGGAAAAGGAATTTTCAAGAATGGATACAATCTATAAGGGTTGGAGATTGCCTATCCATAGAATTAAACAGGGTAACAAGTCAGAACCTCTGCAAGATAATGAGGAGCCTCCTTATCATGTAGATTTGTTTCAGCCCTATCTGAAGTACACATATTTCTCAGTGTGTCAAGTATTGGGGATGGATGCATCAGGAAAGGTCTTAGCAAAGTGACTCTTGTTTCGCCAAACTAACTACAAGGGGATACGAAAGGCTCTTGGAGAGAGTATTGGGGTCTTGCCGATTTAAAAGATATGCCGATAGAGATATGCATCACCAAGAGAATAACTTTTCGATGTGAGTCTTCCCGAAGGTTTACTGTCTTACCGAAGGTATTATTTCATTGGTGGGGTTTATTTCTTCGATAAGAGAACTTGGTGGATACGCCGAAAGGAGAATTCATCGGTGAAAGGGAGATTTTGTCTCAGCGACTATGACTTGAAGAACGCATAGCGGTATGACACAATGAAGTCTATGTAGCATCTCCCCGACTCGGAATTGTTATAGCAACATAAAAAAGGGAATGACAGCCATCATTTTTTAGATCCCAAGTGTCGATAAGACCACATAATGTCTTGGCGAGAGGTGTAATAGACGTTGCAAAAGGCTTCGCCCCAGATTTGAAAGTCTCTCATCGAAGGGACATTTGATGCGACAGTGCTAGTTTCAAATTGGTTTTCATTCGTGCTTCATTAATGGTGCAACGGTGTATAACAGTAAAGTTTGTATCAATTCTTCAGTTCTGAATTGATTGGAGGTGAATTGGCATGCTGAACAGAGAACCGGGACATTTTTCAGTCTGAGGAGCTCGAGCAGAATATTGTAAGTGACTGTCCCTTAGTTTTTGCATTTCGACTCTATAAGCTTGAGAATGGAGTCTTCTAGTTCTGGAAAGGGTAAGGGTAGAAAGCCTGGTGAGAGTGGTGTGTCAAAAGGAAAGAAACAAAAGGTTGATACAGAGCAAGAGGGCATTGAAAGGAGGTTGAACCAAGACCTTATCGATCAGCTACCTAGCTTGGGGCCTAAAGCTAGAAGGTCAGCACAACTTAGGGCAGAGGTTGATAAATTAGATAACAAATGCAAATTCATAGGTGATGTCTGAACTGCCATAAGAAGATATGAATTGTTCAATTTCCATTACCGCAGAAGAAATTATTTTGAACCAGTCTATAACCCATGGAGGTTGAATGTAGGGAAACTGGTGTGCCCTAATATTTTTGTAAATGTAGAATTATTAAAACTGCTCACAGATAATTATGATGCAAAAAGTAAAGCTATATGTGACCCATCTGGAAAACCACAAATATATGTGTCTAAAGAAGCAATAGGCGAGGTTTTCAAATTAGAATGGTTTTGCAATGAGGAGATCAATTGTGAAGAGTTGGAAAAGGAATTTTCAAGAATGGATACAATCTATAAGGGTTGGAGATTGCCTATCCATAGAATTAAATAGGGTAACAAGTCAGAACCTCTGCAAGATAGTGAGGGGCCTCCTTATCATGTAGATTTGTTTGAGCCCTATGTGAAGTACACATATTTCTCAGTGTGTCAAGTATTGGGGATGGATGCCTTGGAATTCATGTCAATTGTGCCAATGATCATCACAGCAGATATACAATATCACAACTCCAGGCCATTCGACTATGCTTCATATATTTCTAGGGAGCTTGATTCAGGATTAATGGCTATAAAAGGTTCAGCTTCTATTGTTCATCTTAGGCATTATTCATTGTTAATGCACTTGGTGTTGTATTTTGGACAAGAGTTGGGAGTATGGCCTCCAGAGATGAGAGTTTCTCAAATTGGTAAGGAGGGTGAAGCATTGCCTGTATAGTTGTGGACTGCTATTTGGGACAGCAGATTTACTAATTCTAGTTTCATCCACTTTGAAGAATATTTTGTGAAAACTTTGTACAAATTGTATAAATATCCTTGTAACTATTCATTGACTAATGAGATTAAATGATTTCTTCGGCCAAAAGATTTCAATGGGCCAATTGATCATAATTGGGGTGACTGGTATTGTTTGGAAGGGGCTACAATGATCAGGGTGTATGGGTTTGAAGGTACCCCTTTTATTTTACCAAGGACAGTTCCAAACAGAATTGCATATTTGGAAATTGTCAGACAAATGGATTACAGCAGTGTGATGCTTTTTAGTTCTTATGGGAAGCAGGCTTTTATGCCTAGTACATTATGTTTTGGTGATTTCACTGTGTTGGCCAAGGAGGGATATAATTCAATCCATGATAGATTGTTGCATTATAATATGAAAAGTGGACCACCTAGGAAAAACTTTGACCCTGAAGGATATATCAATTTAGCCAAAGTAAAGATTATATTTGGAAGGTATCAGCATGTACCTTATCCTTTTGATGATATGATCAGGAATTTGGATGAAGAGGAATCAGAGGTGGTGGTTGAGAGCTATAACCAAGGGTTACAGGATACGGGATTATTGTCTTCTGGTGGTGAGGAAACCCCAATGGATAAAGTGCCACAGAGCAGTACAAAGAAAGTATCTAGATTGAGAACTCAGAGGTATGTTTGCCCAACCAGAGAATAGAGTATTGAAAGTGGTGATGTTGATGCGAGACATATGGAATATAGATCATTTGTTTTAGATGATGAGTTTATAAATTCTCCAGAATTCAAGGCATTCTTGTACAAACAGAAGGGGAAGGAAATAAGAGAAAATGTTGGTGTTGTCACTTCTGGGAATGAAGAGCAATTATTGGGTCAATTGAGAAAATGTGTGGATGATGAAATGACAAATATGACTCCTGAAAAGGGGAGGAAAATGTTGGAAAATGTTGGTGTTATGATTTTTCCTGGACTTGATTTGAATTCTGCATCGGTTTTTAATAGTTTCTTAAGAGATAGTGATGCTACCCACAAACTTGATAAGGAAAGAGTAACAGAGGTGTATACAGGCTCTAAGTATAATACTGATGAGGGATCATTGATGATATGGGCTTTGTATCCCCCCCATTGGTAATTGATATAGAGAAGGCTTTTGTCCATGTTATGACCCTGAAGGTTGGAGAGGTTGATCCTGTGGTTACTACAGAGATTGGGATAGATATTGCAAAATTGAATAAAGCACAGATCCAAGCATTGATAAAAGAAAGAGAAATGTATAAGGCAAGTAATGAGAGAATGTTGAGAGAAAATGATAGATTGAAATATTTGGTTGGTCTTTCAATAGGTCCAGCCAAAATGCTCACTCAAGGAGAAAGCTCTCGAGCAAAAGGTCATTGGATAGGATCAAGTGCTTATAATCAGGGAAAGTATGATGCAATTGTAGCAATTGTTAAGAGGAGGCAGGACAATTTGACATCTTGGTTAAATCAATTGTGGGGAAAATATTCTTGTACTCTGGATGCATTGAAGGAGCATGAAAGGATGGATGATCGGGTTATGGGGAAGTTTCATGAATTGGCCCCACGTGATGAGACCAACAGTACTGCACATGAAGCTGCAAATCATATTATCAGTCGCCATCAAAAGTTCTATGAGGAATTACAGGGGGATAAAAGGGGATTAATTGAGGTTGCCGAGAAAATTGTGATCACATTTTATGATAGTAAAGGAAAGTTGAAAGATGCCACTAGATGGAGGAGTGAATGTGACACAGTGCTGAAGGAAATCATGAAGACATCTTCTGCAGAGGATACATCACTAGAGGAAGTGAGCGAGCAAAATGAGGAAATGGTCAAGATGGAAATCACAATCCAGAATGTTGTTGAAGATGCGGATACGTACAAGCGCCAGGATTATTTGGACCACCTCGCTAAAACTTACTTGTGTCTAACTAGAGCCTAATTATTCTCTACCTTTTGTTTTGTATTTAGTTTTTTCTTATTTCTGAAGGGACGCATCCTTTCGTCTTCTCAATGTATAAATGTTCATTTTGAAAACAATATAAGGAGAAGAGGTAGAATTAGATAAGATAGAGAACAGACAACAATATACATTTTTGGGGCAAAGATGAGACTAGTTGCATATGTAAAATGATGGAGATATCAATGAAAATTTAATGCGATGGTGCAATATTTTCTGGTATCAGTTGTTTATGATATTTGTCGAAAAGTATTGTTGAAGTTGTCTTCGTAATGGTGTTTTCTGGTTATTCGAATTAGTGTAAACAAGTTTATATCTAGTTCGTCAATGCACATTTGTTGTATTTGTATGGTCAATTAATTGTTTCTTTCCAGTAAAGATTAAATTCTCTGAATTGATCATAATAATTAGGGAATGTCAATTGGATTATTAAGAAGAACTCAATAATCACAATTTTTCATTGTTTATACAAGCTATAAGCCAAATAAAATGCTAAATAACTCGAATGTTTGCCAGAACGAATAAACTCGTTTTAGATTTCTCTTGACCCCGTGAACCCTATAAGGCACTGGTCTTTCGTTTTCATCCTCTAGTTTCACTCACAATTTTACATCTGTTATCTAAGTGTATTAGGTTTTAGTTTTGAATATTGTTATGCAAGTTGTACCAAGTTTTCTTTATTTTGTCCTTTTCAAATTGCCATCTTGGACAAATTAGGGCAATAGGAAAAGATCAAAAGTCAAATCTGCTTAATTCAGTTAGGTACACTTGCCTAGGTCTAGCACCATCCAAAGAGTAGAAGGTTTATTTGTTTCAAACCTTGTTCTATTCCCCTAAAATTTTGTGAAAGCTTGGCCAACTTTCATGGTTCAAACATGCATTTTTGAGAGCTAACAAATTGGAAACTCTACTGGGGACAACAAAGAATTTGCGCCTTAATCATAGAGTCAGAAGTCCTATACACAAACTCCACTGGGAATAATAAGTAACAACACTTTTCTCACTTTCAAAGAAAAAGTGAGTGGTGACTCTAAGTTGAACAGTGCAATATGAATGGAAGAAGATCTCAATTTAGGGGGGTCATTCTAGAGCTCCTCCTAGCAATAGTAAGTGGACGCATAAACATGATAAGGTTGACAAGGGTAAAGGGAAATATGAGGACATGTTCTTGACAAACAAAGATAAATCATCAATACCTTTTGGTGAGAATTGTTTTGACACATGTAAAGATAGTTCAACTAAAGAGCCTTGTACCCCGAAAGATCAAAAAAATCCTTTTTGTAACCCTCAGAAACAAGTTGAATTTGAAGTTGGACTCGAATCTGAAAGACTCGGAATTCAACATGAATATGACCAAAAAATGCAGGATGATCAGAATGGACTTACTAATCAGGAAATTCATCAAGAAGATTATGAATCTTTAACTTATGATGAATTTAAAGCACAGTTTGAATTTCAGAAAAGGGAGAGGGAAGAGCAAGAAAAGGCCCAAATGATTCAAGCAATAAAAGAATTCAAACTATAGAAAGCTCATAACATTCTTCACATAACTAGGTTTCCCCCAAAGTATCTAGCACCCCATAAATAGAGTAATTATGGTGTTGGGTATTCTGAACCACCAAGGATCCCTCACCATCAAATCAGGAATCAATATAGACAGCCAAATCATCCACCACATATCCCCACACAACATACAAATAATTATCCACCTCCTGGTCAGCATCATGTGCCACGGTGAAATCTACAATATAATAACCCTATGTACCAGTATCAGTATACTACTATGATCAGACAATTTGATTTGGTAGGGTTTCAGTTGTACCCTTATCCTATGGATGGTTCTTGGAGAAATTTGGTGCCTAAATTCACTGGGAGTAATGCAATCACTGCTGAGGATCATTTAAGGAGTTTCAATGCTTTTATTCAAGATTTGGATGTACCTTATGAAGATTTGCATATAAGGTTATTCATGATGTCCCTTATTGAGGAAGCTAGGGATTGGTTTAATAGCCTGGCAACAAATTCTATTTATTCTTTCCATATATTTCAAGATCAATTTCTTGAACAATTTGGGAATCTAAGTGCACCAGATGCTGCTCTCCATGAACTAATGCATATTCAAAAGGGTCAGAATGATTCAATTTTTGATTTTAACAGAAGATTCAATAAACTATAGAATAGAGTACCTCCCGGATCAAAGTTACCAGACTCAGTAGCTTTAAGTGTTTACTTGAATGCATTTGACCCTAAAACAGGGTATGAATTGAGAAATAGGTTCCCAAGGAACTTAGCTGAAGCACAAAAGATAGCATTAACAATTGAGAACAACAGAAAGGCTGTTGGGATAATGAACAAGAGAAACAACCCTCGAGCTCTTCAACAAAACAATAATTATCAATATAAGCAGGAGAATACATATAGGAAGGATAGGCCTAGGCTGCAAGATATGCCTTATAACACAAACTGGAAAGATGGAAAACATATGACAGATAGGCCTAGAGACAAGGATACTCCTGATCCATTGAGAAAGAAGGGAACGTATATGGTGAATAACAATTATTTTTGTGAAGCTTGTGATAAACCACATTCCCCTGAGTATTGTGTTGTAGCCCAGAGGATGCATGAGGAGGGAGTTTTAATGGGAGATGGTGGAGAAGATCATAAGATCTACTTAACTTCAAATGTTCTTCACCATGTTGAGGAGAGATACTCATCTTCGGAGGAAGGAGGTTATGAATATGATGTTGTAGAACAAAGGTACAAAGCCCATATGGCTAAGCAACATGTCTTTTCTGATTCTGAGGACAATTATGTAGAACCACAACTTGTTGAGGTTCCCGTTCACAGTAATGTGAGGAGACTTACTAATGAGGAAATAGAGAGATTAACTATTGTTGCAGTTGAAGAAGCAAAGAATAAGTACTGGTTGAGAAATAGGACAGTAAATGAGAAGGAAGGTGTCCTAGGGGTATCTTTATAAAAGATCAGAAAGTTGTACAAGGAGTTTCAAAGAAGACTGAAAACAAACAACGTGAAGAAAGCAAACAAAATCTTATCCAAAAGGATGTGGTAAAAGAATTACCCAAAGAAATTCAAAAGACATATTTGTCAGGTAGAAAGGAAAAGGAAGAGAATAAAGGAGAAACATCAGAACAAAAGAAAGTGACTAAGGCAGAAGGTTCTTCTTTTGATTTCACTCAAGCCTCGTCTCAGGTGAAGATATTTGTCCCACTTCTTGAAATGATGAAAATTAAAGAGTATAGGGACAGTGCAGTGCAATTGATAACAAATGAAGGTGTAAAACATGTAAGTTCTGAAAAAATGAATGCTAAAAATAAGCAGGATAAAGTAAACATCCCAAAAATTTGCTTGAGTAATGTATTGATAAGTCAACCACAAGTTGATCCTTTCTTTATTACATTACTCATAAATAACAAATTATTGAGGAATTGCATGATAGATTCTAGTGCTGCCATGAATATTATGCCAGTAGAAGTGATGAAACAGCTAGGCATGTGGGTGGATACATATGAAAGAAAATGTTATGCAATGGACAACTGACTTGTTCCTGTGGTGGGTATAATGAAAGATGTAGAAGTCAAGTTAGTTGCTTATCCTCAAGTAGCCTATAATATTGATATAATAGTGATAGACACCCCTCCCCAATTCGGTATGCTCTTATCAAGACAGTGGACAACAGCTATTGGTGGAAATGTCCAGTTTGATCTATCGTATGCAACAATTCTGGTAAATGGCCAAGAGGTGAAGTTATATAGGGAACCAAGGATGAATCAACTTATTGACTATGTGCCACAAGACCAAATCAGCTATTTTTGTGATGTTGATCTTGGGATTTTCAATATAGAACCAGCACAACCAGAATTGACTAATAGTGACCCTATTGAAAAGCATGTTGCACAGAACCACAACAGTGTGTGGAAAATGTATTTTGATGGAGCCTGTAGCCAAGAGGGCAATGGAACGAGGATAGTGTTTGTTTCCCCTGAAGGTATTACATTTAAGTATTCATTCATGTTAACCTTTGAATGTACAAATAATGTGGCGAAATATGAAGCTTTATTAACTGGGCTGAATATAGCGGTGAAACATAAAATCAAGTTGTTGGTTGTTCTAGGAGATTCAGAGTTAGTTGTTTCACAAATTAGGTCAAAGTATGCAGCAAAAAACAAAAGACTAAAACAATATAGAAATGTTGTGTGGGATACAATTGAGTTGCTTGACGCCTTCTCAATTGAGTGGATAGATAGGTCAAAGAATATAATGGTAGATTTTCTAGATAATGTAGCATTGAAGAGAGATGATATTACATTGGCTGGAGTGTCACAAATTGAACTCAAGACAAGGCCTGCTGTGCCTGATAATGTATATAGCTGGCAAGTTTTTAATGATGACACTGATCTTTTAAAATTCCTTCATTGTATAGATCAGTATGAAGCCCAAGAGATCGACTTCAATGCTTTTGTTGAGGGAGTCGATGGAAAAGGAACAATATTTGGGAAGGAGATTTTGCAGCTTAAGACAAATAAACTTCCTAAAGGGTTAGTGGCACTTGAGAGGGTATATGATCGAAATGATCGATCTTTAATGAAGCAAACACTAGTTGGAAAGGATGATATTGAAGAAATTAATTTGGGAACTGAGATGGCACCAAAAAATGTGTACATTGGTAAAAAGATAAGTCCTACAATTGCTGATTGATTTGTTGAGAAAGTTTAAACATGTATTTGCTTGGTCTTATGAGGATCTAAAAGCATATAGAGAAGACTTGTTTTGACATGAAATACCATTGAAAACAGATGCTAAACCATTCAGACAAAAGCAATGACCTATAAATCCAACTTTGGAGCCTAAAATGAAGGAGGAATTGGTGAAGCTCAGAAATGGTGGAATTATTAAGCCTATCAGACATTCAACATGGGTTTCAAATTTAGTCCCTGTCAGAAAGAAAAATGGAGATATTAGATTATGTGTAGATTTTAGAAATCTAAACATAGAATCCCTTAAAGACAATTATCCTCTGCCAAATATGGAGGCCATATTACATAAAGTGACAGGCTACGAATTGTTGTCTATGATGGATGGATTTTCAGGGTATAATCAGGTCAAGGTTAAAGAGTCTGAACAATACAAGACAGCATTCACGACTCCTTGGGGAACGTATGTTTATCTGAGAATGCCATTTGGTCTCACTAATGCAGGGGCGACTTTTCAAAGAGCCATGGATGTGGCGTTTGCTAATTTAATCAATATCCTCATGGTGGTGTATCAGGATGACCTCACTGCTTACTCCAAGAAGGTTGAAGATCATGTTCGTCATTTGGAAAAGGTATTTATAAAAGCTCTTGAATATGGTATTAGCTTAAACCCCAAGAAGTGTAATTTTGCAGTTACAGAGGGTAAAATTTTGGGACATATTGTTTCAAAGGAAGGGGTTAGGATAGATCCCAAAAGGGTTGAGGCCATTGATAAAATTCCTATCCCTAAAAATGTTAAGGCAATACAATCATTTTTTGGACAAATAAATTTTGTTAGGAGATTTGTCTCTAATTTTGTTGAGATTGTTAAACCCATAGCAAGAATGTTGAGAAAAGGAAAAAAGATAGAATGGATTGCAGAGGCTTTGGATGCTTTTGTATCTATTAAATGAGCCATTAAGGAGGCTCCAATTCTTAAATCCCTTGATTTTTCACAACCTTTTCAGATTTTTTCATTTGCCTCAATGCACACTATTGCAGTTGTCATGCTACAAAAGAATGAAGATGGTCACAAACAACCTGTATCTTTCTTCAGTAAGTCATTACAGGGGTCTAAATTAAAGTATGATATAATGGAGAAGCAAGCATTTGCACTAGTGAAAGTTGTAAAATATTTCAGACCATATCTTGTTGGAGCTAAGGTCGTTGCTTATGTTCCTCATGCAGTAGTCAAGGATATTCTGACACAGTCTGAAGTTACAGGTAAAAGATGTAAATGGATCAACAAAATCCAAGAATTTGACATGGAGATACAAATTACTAAATTGGTTAGAGGTCAGGGTTTGGCAAAACTAATGGCAGAGGAAAATATTGAAGCAAATCAGATTTTCACTATAGAAAAGGAAATTGTAATTGCAAGTATTGAACATACTCAGTGGTATACAAATATCGTGTATTATCTTAAATACATGAAGTGTCCAGAGGGAATGAATGAAAACTAGAAAAGAACACTGAAGTTACAGGCGTCTAAATATGTTTTTATGGATGGAGATTTATTTTGGAAAAATAGGGATGGCATATTATTGTTATGTCTGGATGAATTTCAATCTAAACATGTCTTGAGTGAAATGCATGAAGGGGTTTGTGGAGGACATTACTCAACAAAAACGACTGCTCAAAAAATTCTTAGAGCAGGATATTATTGGCCAAAGGTTTTTAATGACTCTTTTGCACATGTGAGAAAATGTGAAGCTTGCCAGAAGTTCTCTGGAAAACTGAAGTATCAGGGAGCTTTGCCACTTCGACCCTTGCAGGCTGATGCCCCTTTTCATTAATGGGGAATTGATTTCATCGGAGAGATACAAGAGAAATCAAGTGGTGGACATAGGTGGATATGGGTAGCCATTGATTATTTTACCAAATGGGTAGAGGCCATTCCAACTAAACAAGCTACAAGTAGGGTGGTGACACAGTTTCTGATGGATAATGTCATTACTAGATTTGGTACACCAATGAGGTTGATCACTGAAAATGGAATGTGTTTCAGATCAGATCAGTTCAGAGGTTTTTGTAGCACATATGGTATTGTCATTTCTTATGCAGCTCCTTATCATCCACAGGCTAATGGACAGGTAGAATCTAGCAATAAGAGTCTTCTTAAGATTATAAGAAGGATGTTAAGTCACAACAAGAAGGCTTGGGATGCGAAATTAAGATTGGCTGTATGGGCTGATAGAATTACGGTGAAAAGGGCAATTGGGAAGTCCCCATTTGAGTTAGTGTATGGAACATAGGCCAGGATGCCTTTGCAGAACTTGTTACCAGTCTACAAGTTTGTCCTTCAGGAAGATTTGGATATTCCTAAACCCATGGAGGAAATGATGGAGCAGCTAGCTGAACTGGATGAAATAAGGAGAGTGGCTCAAAATCAGAATATAAAGTTGCAGGCGTAGATGAAATATTTATTTGACAAAAAAACAAAGGATAAGAAATTTGGAGAAAGTGATCTGGTATTGATGTGGAATGCAAGGTGCCAAGAGAAGGGAAAACATGGGAATTTTGAAGCCTTGTGGCTAGGGCCTTTTGTGGTGGTTGGAAAGAAAGGTGAAGACTCATATTATTTGCAGAATATGGCTGGTGAGGATCAGGAATTGCATGTACATGGGGAATTTTTGAAACATTTTTTCTCTTAAGGTAACACAGAGGATTGAGGGTTGTCAGTGCATGGACAACTCTTGATGATTATCTTTAAAATTCTTTTACATGCACAGTAGTCTAGGATATAAAAGGAACAGGATTTGCAAGTACATGGACAGTCTTGATTTTCCTTTTCTCAAAATTATTTTTCCAATTTTTCAATGGAGATTAGCCTATAATTCTGACCCTCATAGGCTAATGAGGATGGTTAGAGGGTCTCCTAAGGTTTGTATCATCTCTAGTGTTCAGTGGCATTCAACTTTGGATTTTGTTTGGCGTTCACAGGGCTCCGTATGCATTACTTACTATTTATAGTAAATCAAAATTACATTGAGGGGGACCCTTACTATTTTTATTAAGATGTGTGGTCATATGCAGATCCATTAGCTTAGCTCCCAATTCAGATGGCACTCAGAGATAATGAGTATTCATGGAGATATTAATGTTTATTTGGCTTAAATAAACATTAATTATTTAAAAAGATTATTATATTATGTTATAAATTTAAGTTATAACTCGAGGGTCAAAATGTCATTAAAAGGGGCCAAATTAATGAATTAATTATTAATGGCCAATTCCTAAGTTTTGAGTGAAATATTAAAAGAATGCAAATAAATAACATTTTGATGTTATTAAATTCCTTTTTGAAGAAGTTCGAACTTTTCAAGAGAGATTATATATTTCACTTAGTGTTATTTTGGCATCCATTCGATTGAGCATTGGTTTTGATGAGTTTTTGTTTGAGAGAGGAAGACGAGGGTTTCTGAATTAGTTTTCCATTGGAGAACGTCCACTCTCCATTGTTGTAGCCATTTGAGGTGGTGAAATATCCACTGAATTTGGTATTTGAGGGAGCTTCACACAGAAGTTCTAATTGAGCAGATTGAAGAGATTATTTCAGAGGGTTTATGAGCAGAATCAAGAATCTATATTGTTGGTATTAGAGTAGCAGCCTTCATTATTTTGTGCATGATTATTGAGTTTCATATAGAGGTGGGACGACTTGCTTTTTAGCAACCATTGTTACAGGCTACATCAGTTTGGGCACTAGAAGGGCATGGGCGCTAGAAGGGCAAGGGTGATTTTGACTTGGGAGGCATAAAAAGTTCCAGATTTATTCAAGGAGGGGCGCCTATCATAACTGAGGGTTCCTGCTTTGATTTCGAGGAAAAGGGCTACATATTCATGGAGAATCGAATTATTTTTGTGGTGATTTTTGGCTGTAAATTGTGAACAATAGCTGCATGTTTCATAATGATCTCGGGCATGATTGTAATCAATTACACTCTTTGAATATTGAGAAATTAGATAATTACTTGAGGATTTGTTTATCCTAGACAGTTGTATTTCTTTATGCTTTGCATTCTATTTCTTTATATTCCAAACACAAAAGCAGAAAAACCCTTGTGAGAATACAAAGAAATTGCCAACACAAAAAACAAAAAACAAGACACAAAATGTAGGGCAAGAAGAGTTCCTATAGTGGTATCAGAGCCTTAATCCTGCCATCCTGGAGGGTTGAAGGCATGTGAGAAGTCACCACAAATATTTCACTCGCAGCAAAGGGGAATCAAAGGAAGTTTGGCAAAGGGATAATCCAATTGCAAAGGAAACATTGTTAGAGATGGGTGACAGAGCAGAAGAGATCCCCGAGAGGAATGAGAGAAGAGATGTGGACAGGGTTGAAGAACTTATTGAAAGAATGGCTCATGATTTCAAGGGATTTACAACAACCATGCAACGACAGATGTAGTAGTTTAAGGTTATAGAGGAGAATAGAATGCAACACAAGAGGGATGTTGATGATGAAAGGAGTGTAGCAGGGTCACGAAGAGTGCTGAGAGAACCTTCCCGCACTGCAAAGAGGCCTACTTGACCCACTTTGCCGAGAGAAAAAGTTGAGGAGAATGTTGAAGAGGTTGGAAACATATTATATGCTGATGTAGTTATGGAAGCCAACAAGGAGTGGGATTTATTGACACCACAAGTGCGTGAGTGCATGCATTTTGATCGATTTTTGAATTCAAGAGTTGAATATTATAGGTCTTGATAGGGAAATAGGCCTCAAAACCAAAATGGAGACTTGAAGCACACCACCAACAGGATCAACCTACCCTATTTTGATGGTAGTGGCAAAGTAACAACACAGTCTTGGACTCACAGGCTAGACACTTTCTTGACACTTTGGCTTATGTCTAAGGAAGAGGCAATCAATTTTTCCACGTTACATTTAGACGGAGCATCCCATGATTGGTGGTATCAAGGAATGGTGACATTGCAACATGATCGTATTATCACTTATCAGGAGTTCGTGGACAGATTGGTGGATTGCTTTGATAAAAAGGATCTAGAAGTTTATTTTAGAGATTTGGCACAGCTTAGGCAGATTGGTAGCCTGGAGAATTATATCGGTGACTTCCAGAGGTTATCCGTGATGGTGACAAACATTTCAGAGAGGAGGTTAGTTGTTCTCTTCATGGAGGGTTTGTTGGAACCGTTGCGAGGGTGGATTAAGGCTTTCGATCCACTGACACTGCAGGAAGCAATGAAGAAAGTGAGAATTATGGAGTTTGCTGCCCCGAAAAGAAGAAGTTCATAGAGGGATGTTCCTTCAACCAATAAAGAGGACTCTCAACAAACAAATGATAAGAAAAAGAAACCAATCACCATGGCAGTAGAGGAGTCACGTGAGGAGTTGAGGAAAAATAAATTATGTTTTTGGTGTAAGGAACCATACACCCTGGATCATGATTGCCCCTTGAGACCTAAGGGCAAAGCAAACTGCATCATGTGGGAATTTTATGAGGATTCAGATTCAGATCAGTTAGCTTCAAAGGATCATCAGGATGAGAAGGCATCTACTAATGGGAATTTGGCTCCTATATAATTCTTTGTGAATGTTCAAGATGAGGCCACTTTTAGATTCAGGGGAAGTTAATGGGCAACGTTGTGTTTCTATGTTGGATACTGGAGCAACACATAATTTTATTGGTGAGGGTTTGGTTTCCAGATGCATACTTCTGACAGAGGATTTCTATGGACTCGGAGTTTGAGTTGTTGATGGATATACTCTTGCATGCACCAAGTGATACTAATTTCACTTTGATGTTGAACAACTATGAACTACATTATGATTTCTATGTGGTCAACATGGGGGAGATGAATATAGTTTTGGGCATGAAATGGCTCCAAGACTTGGGAGCATTTACCCTAGACGTACCTAAGATGGAGATGTCATTTGAGGTTGATGGAAAAAAACATGTGTTGAGGGGCATTATAGATGGGAGATTCCATTTTATCTCGCTTTGTAGAGAGAAGAGTAGCAAGATAAACCAGGAGATGATTCAGGAGGAGTTCGCATTAGCTGATGACTTCAGGGATTCATAGTTGTATGCTTTGAATCAGCATGGTGGTGTTGTTCAATTTGTGAACAACCCCTTGTTTGAGGCAGATACTACACTGTTTTATGATAGCCCACTTTTTGGGTTAGATGTTGATTCCACTCTTGACCCAGACTTTGTGACGAGTGTTGATTATAGTGTTTGGGATCCCTCTAGTATGTTGGGGTTTCAGACAGGGCTCACAGAGGAGTTTTTTGAGGTATACATAGTGAGGAGTGCATACAATTTCACGTTTGACCCTCATGTGCATGACCTATCTCAGATGCACAGTTTAGCGGTGCAGGTACTTGATAGCGGTTATGACATTTCACCTTGCGCAAAGTTAGGAAGCAAATGTTGTCAATTCCTCGAGTTGCTTCCTACTAAGACTTGTACTCCTACGACACCAAATGGTGAGTTTGGATGGGGACAATAGGTTCAATCATTTATTTTGGTGTTAGTATTATGGGAGCTATTTGAGGATATCAGGGACATTTCTCAGTTCTACCCATGGGATCCAAGTGGAGAGATCTTACAGAGGATTTTATTTTGATAGCTAAGATTCCTTGTGGACAAGCAATTTTAGGGAGGGCGAATTGTAATCTCTCCTTCTAGTTGACATCAAATTTTCAGTGGATATTAGCCTATAATTCTGACCCTCGTAGGCTAATGAGGATGGTTAGAGGGTCTCCTGAGGTTTGTATCATCTTCAGTGTTCAATGGCATTCAACGTTGGCTTTTCTTTGGCGTTCACAGGGCTCCGTATGCATTACTTACTATTTATAGTAAGTCAAAATTGCATTGAGGGGGACCCTTACTATTTTTAGTAAGGTATGTGGTCGTATGCAGCTCCATCAACTTAGCTCCCAGTTCAGATGGCCCTCAGAGATAATGAGTATTCATGGAGATATTAATGTTTATTTGGCTTAAATAAACATTAATTATTTAAAAATATTATTAATATCATGTTATAACTTGAGGGTCAAAACGTCATTAAAAGGGTCCAAATTAATGAATTAATTATTAATGGCAAATTCCTAGTATAGGGTCTCATTCTCGTCTCATTCTCTTCTATTGCCATTTGTTCTATCATGCTCACATGTCCATTACTCTGAGTTTGGTCTGTTCACCCAGAAATCTGAATCCTTGCAACGATCTCGCTATCATTCATCCCCAGACGGAGCCACTATTAGAACTGTAAAATTTTGGATTTTTTACAGTCTATTGCATTCAAGAGTTTCCAGTATTAAGTCCTTATCATAAGCATAAAATCCCCTCTTTGCATTGTCTTGCTTATTTTTTGTCATGTGACCCATTAGCATCCATTTAGCTCTACGTATTTCATTGAAAGTCCCATATCGGCAAGACATAGTAAAAGTCTCCCCGACCTATGTTTTAAACGAACATATATTTGTTGCAGACAATCGGCAAGATTTTTCTTTTGTTTTGGTGACTAAAAAGATTCGCATCTGCAAAATAGGTATTTGGGGGTAACATTACAGCGAAGTATCTTTTCTTGCTGACCGGCATATAGAAAAGGTATATCGGCATATGTTGGGGCGTCGTTGTAGTGTCACAACGAATTCAATTGGTCTTGCCAACTAGCATGCGAAGGGGTCATTTCGGCTAAACTGATGGGTATTGGCATGAAGTCATAGCGAAATTATTTTGTCTTACCGATTGGCTTGCGAGCAAATGTCTCGATAAGACTTATGTGCATCGGGGAAGGTCTTAGCGAAGTGACTCTTGTTTCACCGAACTAAGTACAAGGGGATTTGAAAGGCTCTTGGAGAGAGTATTGGGGTCTTGTCGATTTAAAAGATATGCTGATAAAGATATGCATCGCCAAGAGAATAAATTTTCGATGTGAGTCTTCCCGAAGGTTTACTGTCTTACCGAAGGTATTATTTCATTGGTGGGGTTTATTTCTTCGGTAAGAGAACTTGGTGGATACGCCGAAAGGAGAATTCATCGGTGAAAGGGTGATTTTTCCTCAGCGACTATGACTTGAAGAACGCATATCGGTATGACACAATGAAGTCTATGTAGCATTTCCCCAACTCGGAATTGTTATAGCGACATAAAAAAGGGAATGACAACCATCATTTTTTAGATCCCAAGTGTCAATAAGACCACATAATGTCTTGGCGAGACGTGTAATCGACGTTGCAAAAGGCTTCGCTCTAGATTTGAAAGTCTCTCATCGAAGGGACATTTGATGCGACAGTGCCAGTTTCAAATTGGTTTTCATTCGTGCTTCATTAATGGCGCGATGGGGTATAACAGTAAATTTTCTATCATTTCTTCAGTTCCGAATTGATTGCAGGTGAATTGGCATGCTAAACAGAGAATCGGGACGTTTTTCAGTTTGAGGAGCTCGAGCAGAATACTGTAAGTGACTGTTCCTTAGTTTTTGCATTTCGACTATGTAAGCTTGAGAATGGAGTCTTCTGGTTCTGGAAAGGTAAGGGTAGAAAGCCTGGTGAGAGTGGTGTGTCAAAAGGAAAGAAACAAAAGGTTGATATAGAGCAAGAGGGCACTGAAAGGAGGTTGAACCAAGACCTTATCGATCAGCTACCTGGCTCGAGGCCTAAAACTAGAAGGTCAGCACAACTTAGGGCAAAGGTTGATAAATTAGATGACAAATGCAAATTAATAGGTGATGTCTGGACTGCCATAAGAGGATATGAATTGTTCAATTTCCATTACCATAGAAGAAATCATTTTAAACCAGTCTGTAACCCATGGAGGTTGAATGTGGGGAAACTGGTGTGCCTTAATATTTTTGTAAATGCAGAATTAGTAAAACTGCTCACAGATAATTATGATGCAAAACGTAAAGCTATATGTGACCCATTTGGAAAACCACAAATATATGTGTCTAAAGAAGCAATAGGCGAGGTTTTCAAATTGGAAGGGTTTTGCAATGAGGAGATCAATTGTGAAGAATTGGAAAAGGAATTTTCAAGAATGGATACAATCTATAAGGGTTGGAGATTGCCTATCCATAGAATTAAATAGGGTAACAAGTTAGAACCTCTGCAAGATAGTGAGGGGCCTCCTTATCATGTAGATTTGTTTGAGCCCTATGTGAAGTACACATATTTCTCAGTGTGTCAAGTACTGGGGATGGATGCCCCAGAATTCATGTCAATGCCAATGATCATCACAACAGATATACAATATCACAAATCCAGGCCATTCGACTATGCTTCATATATTTCTAGGGAGCTTGATTCAGGATTAATGCCTTTAAAGGGTGGAGCTTCTATTGTTCATCTTAGGCATTATTCATTGTTAATGCACTTGGTGCTGTATTTTGGACAGGAGTTGAGAGTATGGCCTCCAGAGATGAGAGTTTCTCAAATTGGTAAGGAGGGTGAAGCATTGCCTATATAGTTGTGGACTACTATTTGGGACAGTAGGTTTGCTAATTCTAGTTTCATCCACTTTGAAGAATATTTTGTGAAAACTTTGTACAAACTGTATAAATATCCTTGTAACTATTCATTGACTAATGAGATTAAACGATTTCTTCGGCCAAAAGATTTCAATGGGCCAATTGATCATAATTGGGGTGGCTGGTATTGTTTGGAAGGGGCTACAATAATCAGGGTGTATGGATTTGAAGGTACCCCTTTTATTTTACCAAGGACAGTTCCAAACAGAATTGCATATTTGGAAATTGTCAGACAAATGGATTACAACAGTGTGATGCTTTTTAGTTCTTATGGGAAGCAGGCTTTTATGCCTAGTACATTATGTTTTGGTGATTTCACTGTGTTGGCGAAGGAGGGATATAATTCAATCCATGATAGATTGTTGCATTATAATATGAAAAGTGGACCACCCAGGAAAAACTTTGACCCTGAAGGATATATCAATTTAGCCAAAGGAAAGATTAACTTTGGAAGGTATTACCATGTACCTTATCCTTTTGATGATATGATCAGGAATTTGGATGAAGAGGAAGCAGAGGTGGTGGTTGAGAGCTATAACCAGGGGTTACAGGATATGGGAGTATTGTCTTCTGGGGGTGAGGAAACCCCAATGGATAAAGTGCCACATAGCAATACAGAGAAAGTATTTAGATTGAGGACTCAGAGGTATGTTTGCCCAACCAGAGAATAGAGTATTGAAAGTGGTGATGTTGATGCGAGACATATGGAATATAGATCATTTGTTTCAGATGATGAGTTTATAAATTCTCCAAAATTCAAGGCATTCTTGTACAAACAAAAGGGGAAGGAAATAAGAGAAAATGTTGGTGTTGTCACTTCTGGGAATGAAGAGCAATTATTGGGTCAATTGAAAAAATGTGTGGATGATGAAATGACAAATATGACTCCTGAAAAGGGGAGGAAATGGTTGGAAAATGTTGGTGTTATGATTTTTCCTGGACTTGATTTGAATTCGTAATCGGTTTTTGATAGTTTCTTAAGAGATAGTGATGCTACCCACAAAGTTGATAAAGAAAGAGTAACAGAGGTGTATGCAGGCTCTAAGTATAATACTGATGAGGGATCATTGATGATATGGGCTTTGTATCCCCCCACAGGAAATCAGTGGTAATTGATACAGAGAAGGCTTTTGGCCATGTTATGACCCTGAAGGTTGGAGAGGCTGATCCTGTGGTTACTGCAGAGATTGGGATAGATATTGCAAAATTGAATAAAGCATAGATCCAAGCATTGATAAAAGAAAGAGAAATGTATAAGGCAAGTAATGAGAGAATGTTGAGAGAAAATGACAGATTGAAAGACTTGGTTGGTGTTTCAATAGGTCCAGCCAAAATGCTCACTCAAGGAGAAAGCTCTCGAGCAAAAGGTCATTGGATAGGATCAAGTGCTTATAATCAGGGAAAGTATGATGCAATTGTAGCAATTGTTAAGAGGAGGCAGGACAATTTGACATCTTGGTTAAATCAATTGTGGGGAAAATATTCTTGTACTCTGGATGCATTGAAGGAGCATGAAAGGATGGATGATCGGGTTATGGGGAAGTTTCATGAATTGGCCCCACGTGATGAGACCAACAGTACTGCACATGAAGCTGGAAATCATATTATCAGTCGCCATCAAAAGTTCTATGAGGAATTGCAGGGGGATAAAAGGGGATTAATTGAGGCTGCCGAGAAAATTGTGATCACATTTTCTGATAGTAAAGGAAAGTTGAAAGATGCCACTAGATGGAGGAGTGAATGTGACACAATGCTGAAGGAAATCATGAAGACATCTTCTGCAGAGGATACAACACTAGAGGAAGTGAGCGAGCAAAATGAGGAAATGGTCAAGATGGAAATCACGATCCAAAATGCTGTCGAAGATGCGGATACATACAAGCACCAGGATTATTTGGACCACCTCGCTAAAACTCACTTGTGGCTAACAAGAGCCTAATTGTTCTCTACCTTTTGTTTTGTATTTAGTTTTTTCTTATTTCCGAGGGGACGCATCCTTTCGTCTTCTCAATGTATAAATGTTCATTTTGAAAACAATATAAGGAGAAGAGGGAGAATTAGATAAGATAGAGAACAGACAGCGATATACATTTTTGGGGCAAAGATGAGACTGGTTGCATATGTAAAATGATGGAGATATCAATGAAAATTTAATACGATGGTGCAATATTTTTTGGTATCGATTGTTTATGATATTTGTCGAAAAGTATTGTTGAAGTTGTTTCTGTAATGGTGTTTTCTGGTTATTCGAATTAGTGTAAACAAATTTATATCTAGCTCGTCAAATCACATTTGTTGTATCTGTATGGTCAATTAATTGTTTCTTTCCAGTAAAGATTAAATTCTCTGAATTGATCATAATAATTAGGGAATGTCAATTGGATTATTAAAAAGAACTCAATAATCACAATTTTGCATTGTTTATACAAGCTATAAGCCAAATAAAATGCTAAATAACTCGAATGTTTGCCAGAACAAATAAACTCGTTTCAAATTTCTTTTGACTTTGTGAACCCTATAAGGCACTGGTCTTTTCGTTTTCATCCTCTAGTTTCACTCACAATTTTACATCTGTTATTTGAGTGTATTAGGTTTTAGTTTTGAATATTGTTATGCAAGTTGTACCAAGTTTCTTTTATTTTGTCCATTTCAAATTGCCATCTTGGACAAATTAGGGCAATAGGAAAAGATCAAAAGTCAAATCTGCTTAATTCAGTTAGGTACACCCGCCTAGGTCTAGCAGCATCCAAAGAGTAGAAGGTTTAATTGTTTCAAACCTTGTTCTGTTACCCTAAAACGTTGTGAAGCTTGGCGACCTTTCATGGTTCAAACCTACATTTTTGAGAGCTAACAGAGTGTAACTGTTACAAGCACAAAAAATTTCCGATGGATTATAACTGTAACTGTTAAATTGAGTTATTTTATATTATGTTCCTTCATTTTATATTATCTGCTGGAAAGGCAGAGCAAAAACAGAGAAAAACAAAGCACGCCCAATTGCTACAGCAAGACATAATTTTATTCAACTTCCTTCATAAAAAATAGATTACAATAGCCTCTCTAAATAGAGGTCTTTAGCTTATTCAAACAACAGAGAATAGATTCAAACAGAGACAAAACTAAAGTAATTCCTACTCTACATTCAGTTGCAACTATATATGCTTCATGCAAAATATGCCATCTGGTGTTTTTCACTTATTACATATACTTATTCTATGCATAATAAAAACTAAACTGAAATTATTTTTCTAATACAAAATCAATCTTCTTTTGCAAATGATTGACTGATTTTTAACATTGCTTGACCAATATTGTTCAATGCTGAAACCATGCTCATTTGGACATTAATTTTCTGCTCTTCAAGTTTCAGTAACCTTTCTTCATTCAAATCATCCTTGTTCAAGCGTTGTTCATGGCATTTCATGCGTCCCTCCTCAGCCATTTGTAAAGTAGAAATCAACAACCTATTGTTCTCAATAATAACATCCTTCATGTCTATTGTGTTGGAAATTGATTTTCGTTTTTTTCTTGTGCATTGCTTTTCCCTTTCACTACCACTTTTACATGGGTCATGACTTTCCATATTTGGTGTTTCAGGTCCATGCAATGGTTCATCTTCATTTGAAATATTATTCTCATCAAATACATATGTTGTATCAGAAGAGTCAATAGTTATATTTCCCGGATTGATGGCTCTATCTTTACCAAATGTGGTCTCCATTGCATCATAAAGCTCAAAAAAGAACTTTGTAGGAAGTTTTTTTTCAACCCTTTCTCGACTTGTCATATTCCAGTAACTGTTATGCCCAGATGGAATATTATTTTCATAGTCTCTAATTCTTTTGTAATCAGGTTGAATATGCTCCCAATGATCTCGACATTGGTTGGCTGTGCGATGAACACCATGAGTAGAGCAATATTCTTGAATAATTTTCCACTTTTCAGTGGAACTCAATGCTTTTTTCATTGCACCACCACTTGATTGTGTATCTCTCTCAATTCTCTTAGCTTCGATTAGAACCATTGTGTTTGCAATGCTCAAACGAACTTTGGGTTTTGCTTGAGAAGGCACATGACATCGATTTTCTATGACTTCTACTTCACTTGTTGGAACCACCTTTTCAATGACCACTTCTTCAATGACCACTTCTTCATTGTTCACTTGTGTATTAGGAACAAAATCTAGGTAATATTCATCATTAGAGGAGAACACATTATCAGTTATGTCATTTTGTGAAAGCAGTGACGTGAAATTCAAGAAACCATGTCGAGGAATCGGACGATATGTGGTGTTATCCATGGAAAATAATATATCGGTACCTACATTAAAACAACCAAATTGACAATTTGGATGATGAATAGAAAAATAATTTTGATTTAAACATATGAAACAAAACAAAGATATCTACAAAAGGTCCAATACCAAAACAATTTCAGAAAAAAAATTAAAAAAATATGGTTTGGATCAGCATAGAAATAGAAAAACATAAAAAGCATACAATTGATATCAGTTGTCTTTTAACAATATAAAAAACTAATTTTACATGTTTGGATTACATTAAATGGTATTGAATAGTGAACCATAGATTTAATGTTGATTTTCCATGATCAATGGCTCCTACTATTCGAATGCATCATACAGTCCACTAAACCCATTAATAAAAAAATTCCACCTCCCCTTAATATGACACCTTACAAATACTTCCCCTGCAAATTAATGGATGGGACAGATTGGGATATCACTAAAATGCCTACTGTTTTGTTCCATCGATCCCCTATTATCCAAAAATGTTGCCAGGCACCCAATACTCTCATCAACTCATATTTTGTGTGTTGACCATAGTGTAATCTCCATCTTATTTATTTCCTATTTGATGAATTTTCTGTATAGTTTCAGATTTTGCAGCTTGTAACTTCCTCTTTTCAATTTATTATTTACAGTATGGATTCACCCAAGACTAAATTTCAAGGTTACCCCAAGTTTTCGGGACGGGGACGGTAGGGGACGGCGGGACGAGTCCCCAAGTTTCCGATTTTTGAGGCCAAAATTAGGGACGGCAGGGGACGGCTATATAAAAATATAGGGAAATCTTAAATATTCATATGATAACATGGATAAGGCATGCATAATACACATTATAGAACACTAACATATAACATTTGTGTCCAACATTATGCCAATACTCAATACGCATTCAAAATTAACATACACGAATCATGAAACAACCTCCAAGTTATAATTTATAAACTTATATCAAAATGCCCAAAGGCTACATTGCTGCCATATAGTTTTCAAGTTTGCTATGAAAATCAAAATACAATGTCAGTAATGAATACAGAATAAACAAAGTCAAAGAGCACTGCTGCCCCTAATCATCCCTCATAACCGCATCAAAATCAGAGTCATCCTCTGAGTCACTGCCACTGTGATGCTCCTCCTCAACCAACGGAACCCCAACCAAACCCTCAACTGTCTCCTCCTCATCTACCTGGGCCACATCCTCGGGATCAATATCCCACCGTAGAGCTGGAGTCTGTCGATACTCTGGAGTCTGCCGATCCTGAAGCCGAAGAGCACTATGAACGGCCACTAGCTTCTCCGCTCGTCTAGAGGTAAGTCTATTCCTCTTGAGGGAGTGGATAAAGCTATACGTGGACCAATTCCTCTCTGCAGCAGAGGAACTAGCAACCTGTGCAAGAAGGCGAGTAGCAAGTGTCTTCAACTGCGGTGTATCCCTCCCATGATAGGTCCACCATCCAATAGGGTTTGATTGAGCTAATATAGCTCTATCCAACCTCGCTTGTGGTTTACTCAAGTTTGGGCCCGAAAGATTTGCAAAGTCTAGGAATTGTGACCGAACTAGTGAAGCCTGCTCTGCTGGATAAATCTTTTCAATGGCCCGTGTGAACCCATCTAAAACCTCACTATCATCACATGGAGGCACCCTACCAGGCCTTGGTGCATACCATTTTGGATTTAGAGCAAAGGCAGCCATGTGAAGTGGGGTGTTCATTATATTCCACCTTCGAGTCACAATGGGCCCAATGTGTTGCTCATATAAATCCAAAGTGGGGTCCTTTGTCGAAATAACTTGCTTGATCTTCCCAAGCATACTGTCAAATGTCTCATAAATCTCTCCAAGACTAGGAGAGTCTGTATCAGCATATCTGATGACATCTACAATAGGGGAGATGAAGGAGCAAATATATCTGCAAAATGCAAACAAAAAGTTCAAAATAATTAGTTGACAAGTTAATTGACATGTTAGAAACTTCAAAAATTGGAACATTGGACAATAAAATTAAAATATTAAAATCAGAAATTTAATATGAAAATCAGCCATCTAATGTCTTACCTCACATTGGCCCACCAATCGTCATCGAGGATCTTTTGTTTGACATTCTTTCCGTCCGTGGAACTTGCATTAGGCCATCTAGCCCACTCTGCATTGACCATCATTGCTTGTAGAGGCTCATACACCTCTACCATCCTCTCTAACAAGATGAAGTATGTGGCATATCTACATTCAATGTTCATTCATTGATTCATTAAAAATTTAAAATTTAAAACAAAATCAGATTATGAATACAAATTGAAAGTGAAACAAAATGAAGTGAGTGGCATACCTTGTCTCAACAGGTTTGAGAAATTCCTTCTTTGAAAATGTTCTGAAGAGAGCAAGTGAGGTGTGGTGATTGCAAATAAACATTTGAATATCTCTAGCTTCTGCCACTATTTTCTTCACCCAATCCAGCTTCCCTATGTCTTTCAATGCATTGTTCAATGCATGAACACAACATGGGGTCCAAAATATGTGCCTGTACTGACCCTCCACCATCAACCCAGCCGATTTGCACACACGTGCAGAATCGGTGATCACTTGCACCACATTTGCAGCCCCAACCTCCTCTATAGCATCTCTCAAAATGGAAAACTGAAATTCTGCATCCTTACGTTTCCCCGAACAATCTATGGCTCTAAGAAAATAAGAACCAGCAGGGCATGTGACTATGACATTGATGAGTGGCCGACGTCTACAATCAGTCCACCCATCCATCACTATAGAGCACCCCGTCCTCATCCACGTTTGCCTCATGTCCTCCATTAACACATTAACTTTGGAGTACTCTTTGTCTAGGAGGGTGGTGCGTAGCTTATGATCTCCAGGGGGTATGAATGAAGGACCAACTGTGGTTAATTCTCTCACCATTTGTTTAAAATAAGAGGAACGGGCCACATGAAATGGAATGGCATGTGCAAAAAAGAATTTGGCAATGGCGGATTCAGTACTCTCTCGTGCTTGGTTATTAAACAGGGACTCAACTGAGGTTGCCTTTTCACTACCACTACCACTCACCTTCCTCTTTGCTCTTAAGAGAACTCCACTACTACCAACCGTGGAAGGACTGGGAGTAGGCATGGATGATTGTGCACTTGGGAAAGAAGGAGACCCACCTTGAACCCCACCATCACACTCTATTTGAATTTGTTGGCATTCTAAAAATAGGGCATCTGTCAATGAAGGACACATTCTAACTCCATGGCCCACCTCACCCAAAAAATGAGACCTAATTCTTGTGTAGCTGCCCCTAAAGTCTTTTTCACAAATATGGCAAAACCAAACCCTACTCCCCCCTGAATTTTTTTGTCTTTCACCCACGGGTGTAACATATCGAAGGAATGGTTTTTTTGGGTTTAATGGGTGTCTTGCATAGTCTTCCATAGTTTTGGTATTGGTTGATGAAGGATGGCATTGGATTGGGGTTCTTTCACTTCTTTGCTCTCTAGTTCTACTACCACCCCCACCACTTTGCCTTCTAATTTGCATTTCAACTTCACTATCACTTCCATTCTCACTGCTGCTCATGTTTTTTGTTTTTAGAATGCAAGTTTAAACTGAAAATGCAAAAAAATAAAAAAAATCAGACAATGTATGCTTCATATTTTGCAAAAAAATGAAAAAAAAAAAAATAGAGAAAGAAAATGCATACCTCTTTAGTGGATTTGCACTCCCTTCAACACTATTTCAACCTCCTCTTCTCCTTCAAGCTGCTGCTCCTTCTCCTTCAATGGCTGCAACTTCTTTTGCTCTCAAACCCTTGGCTGCTCAAACAAACAAAATGCACATAATGAGGTTAGAGAGGCCCTTTTCCTTTCATAAGAGAGTCAAAATAAATGGGGCCCACACATGCCACGTATGCTTGGCCGAAATTTTTAAAAATTGTGATTTTTTTTTCAAGTTACAAGTGTCTAAAGCGCGAGGGACGGCCGGCCGTCCCCTGGGCGGTCGAGGGACAACTCAACCGTCCCCTGGCCGTCCCCGGGGACGGTCAGCCGTCCCTCTTTTAGTCCACGTCGTCCCCCCGTCCCCGACACGTTTCCTGAGTTTTTTGACAAAAGAGGGACGGTCCCCTGCCGTCCCCCGGTACCCGGTACGTCCCGAAAACAGGTACGGGGCATTTTGGGGGGGGGACGCGTCCCCGGGTTTCCCTGCTAAATTTTAAGAATTCTAACCCAATGTAGCTTATGCAAAGTTAAATGATTTGGTTATTCTATTCATATTTCAGGTATTGAAAACTTTTGCTATTCCCCTTCATCTCCTCTGATCATCTAACAGCATAATGGATGGAACGCTGGAGATCCATTCTCATGTATACTGTATGTGGATTCAATGGTGGAGATCCATTCTCACGTTTGAAGTAAACCTCCCCATTATGTACTGTGAATGGTTGAGCCTAAATTCACTTAATAATCTTCTCGTGACATTTAACATATCTACAATGTGCATCATACTCCAATGACACAGCTTTGTCGTCTTCATAACAGAATTTATAAAATCATTCATAAAGTTATAAATAAAGATAAAAAAACAAAGTATGTCTATCCGTTCAGAGTAAGTACGCATTCAAACAAAAATTATCTATATTGCATTTAAGTTCTTTAAAATGGGTAGATGCAACGCAAGATCTATATTTCAAAGAACCATAATCAAATGCATACTTTCAATAAAACTAAAAATATGTATCTTGTTGTTGCACTATATCAAAATTTGTTGCACTATATAACAATTTGTTGCTTGATAATTTAAATGAATGAACAGTATTATATTATTAATAATAATGTCTGTAGGGAAAATTCGGAGGGAAAATTCGGAGGTAAATAAAAGGGAGGGAAGGAAATTTGTGAAGCCACCTGGCATTTTTCACAATAAGCAGTTGCTGTTTATTTTCAGCCCCCTCTATTTTTTGATAGCTTATTTTTATTTCCTAAGCAGTAGCTGCTCCTTTAAAATAGGAAAAGATTCCAAACTATCCTTTCCCAAAAATCAAATTTATGCATGGGAACACTCTCACTGCTTAAATTTAAGCAGAAAATAGAGTTAAGCAGCCGCATGGGGACATGAGGTAAGATGTTTTAATGGAATGTGTTATAAACTTATAACATTGTTATTTTCTTCAGCTTGTTATTCCAGGGAGGTCTATACTCAGAAGTAAAGGAGAAGAACAAGAACAAGCAAAGCGACAAGTTATAGAAAGTTTAGGAATACTAGAAGAAACTCTTAAAGGAAAAGATTATTTTGGAGGAAACACTTTTGGAATGGTAGATATTGCATTTGCTCCAATGATATGTTGGTTCCATACCTACGAAGTACTTTGAGATTTTAAGATTATGTTTGAGGATAAATTTCCAAGCATTTTTGGCTGGATGAAGAAATGTATGGAGAGGGACAGTATCAAGAAAACACTTCCACAACAAGAAAGGGTGCTAGAATTGATAATGCAATTTAGCAAGAATTCTGCTCCCAAAGCTTAGGCTTAGCTAAACATTGTTTCACTATAGTTTATTTTTGTAATGCATTGAGTTGTGTTCTCTTTTAGTTTGACATGTGTATTAAAGATCTTGGATATTACATCATAGTATATTTATATATGGTGTTTAATAATTTGATTACATAATTATTGTTAAGTGGCTAATATTGAAAGGGTTAATAAAATAATGTGTTATTATAAGTTTGCAGGGTAATTTGTTGTAACATTCCTATAAAATAAGCTTGGTTGAGGAATAAGTGGGATTATGTGGAGTGTGCTTCCTATTTTAGAAGATCAAAAATTGATGTAAACATAAGTGTGAAGAAACAATAGTAAACAAGTAACCCATGGCATCAAGTTCCTGAGGTGAGTGTGGAGCATATTTGTTCAGAATAGAAAGTGCATAAAAAACTAGTAGTTATGTTGGTTGCCAAACGTGGCAACCAACAGTGCTGCACTCTCAAGAGCTTTTATGCAATGTACTATTCCATGTATGCACGTAGATCATATGAAGCTGGTCAAAGGTTACAGCAATGGTTGTCAAGCTTTGCAGTTGGTCAAAGGAGTTCTAATCGAATAATAAAGGAATCTAAATATTATTCAATGCAATTGTCGATACAGAACGATAAATACTGTATTCATTCATTCAACAAACTCATCCACAATATAATTTATAGCTAAAAACTAGTCCTCCACATAAATTTGAACCAGGGCAATAATAAGAATGGGGTTACAAGGATGCACTATTCCTGCAAGAGAAAAAACCGTCCTACCTTCCCAGTTGTCTGTTTAACAATAGAAGATCTTGGGAAGCCCCAGAAATAGAAAATAACACAATGATAGATCTGAAAAACTTAAACTGTGCTTGATCTGATTAAAACAGTTGCAGCAGCAAAACGTTTCTTCAACTAAAGGATTTGCAAGATATACTGGTAAAAAAAGTGAACAAACAGTTCTGCCCACTGAGAGTGTGAATACATTCATAAGAATAATCTTATAGAAATTTTGAAGGCCTCCACGCTTTGAAGTAATCCTAATTATATTTTTTTAGCAAAAACTCCTAAAGCCAATCATAAACATGTTATTGGTCTGCTCAAAGTATGGCAATTTTAGCTACAGAAGAATAAAGGGCCAGGCAATAAAGAGTGCACAAACCCTTGGTAAATTACCAATTTCCTGAAGCAATCAAATTGTAAAGATCAGATTTACATTAATAGAATACAACACCCGGCAATAAAAAGTGCACAACCCTTGACAAATTACAAATCTCTTGAACTGGTCGGATTCTAGAGACCATATGTACAAACTTCAATAATTTCAGAACTGTATGCCTAGTGGCTACAATGGAAACCTTTGGCTGTCTTGTCAACCAGGGTTCAAAGCTTCCATATTTCAACATACTAAAATCGTAGAAGACTTGAAATGTTTTAACAACTAAAAACCTTGCTGGAATTCTATCGGAATATTTGTCCCTGATTCTGGCAGCTTCAGCTCTTCTCTTCTGTGCATGATAGATAGTATTCTTACAGCATGGAAAAGAATGAAAAATAGTAAATACAACATATAAAAATGGAAAATAAAATAAAAACAAGAAAAATCAATTTAACAATTAACGAAGCTTAAAACTCAATCGGTCCTCACCTGGGTCATGCTCTTGCATGAAAGAACTCTTTGCCATTGTTCTGTGAGTTTAGCAAAAGAAATATAATTAGAAATTCATCAGAACAGCAATAATTGTATCAAATGCTAAGACTATATTTGAAACTATAATCATGCAACTAGTCAGAGCCTACAGCCCTTATGAGCCATGTTGAGAAAGTTGAAAGAAAGAACTAACAAACACACAATGCTCATCTGTGATATTGCATTCACATTGTAAATTGGAAGGAAAGAACTATCAAACACACAACATTTATGCTTATTTCAGATGAAAACTAGAAAAGGAAATTAACAGTACTTCCAAAGAAACTATAAAAAAGAAGACCACTTAAAACGTAATTACTTCACAATAAGAAAAAATTGAACCTTACATTCCAATCGTTCCTGAAAAAATAGGAAGATCCTTCCAGTAGCAACCTCTATAAACCTACAAATAAAATATATCAGATTGCATTCAGTGCAACAAATGACTGCTGGCTGGAATAGAGGCTATCCAATAATGAAATTTTCACTTCAAATGAAAAAGCACTTTGCATACAACAAACCCACAAAGACAAAGCGAATACAACCAGCAAGCCGGTTATTAAAAGCCAAACAAATTTCAATCAAAACAATCAGAACCAATAACCATTCAATTTAAAAGAAAAAAACCTAAATATTTAGGTAACAAAGCACATATAACACCCGATTTCCATTTGCCAGAGAAATCAAAAACTTAAACCATAAAATAAACACAAGATTTAAAGGAAAGATAAGTTAATAAGTGGAGTTTAACATTGATGTGTAGTTCATATTTATGACCTCAATCTTTTGTGTCGAAATGCTTTAGAACCCATCCAACTCAGGGTAGAAGGATCATTCAATTCATGACAATTGATGTTGTGTGCACATGGTTTATAACTAGAATCTATGATCCATGCCACCAACCAAATGAAACTTACCACAATACTATCAGAGGGCAACTCAAAACAATTCGTAACTCTGCACCTAACTCTTCAAGACATAGCCAATTCTCATAATGAAAATAGCAACTTTACAAAATTTTATAGCACAACACAAAATATAATTGACATGGAAATTTGGACTACAGTTAGTGAGGGACTTTGCTAATTCCTAAACTTGAAAGTAGATAATTCCTAAACACTGTTACATGATTTCTGGATGTTTTCTAAATAATTCATGCCTAAAACAGCAAGGAAACCATATGTTTTAGCTCCAAATTTCCAGTCAAGTGAGATATGTTGGTGGATATGCCCAGTTTTAAGTTGTCAATTCCAAAATGTTGTCCTAGACCGAGTCACAAATACCAAACTCACAAAGGAAAACCACTTGGTTTAGTAAAACTGGGACTGAAATAAGAGAGACCAGCTTCTAGAAACAAAATTCGACAGTCCATTAAAGAAACATTAAGTTTAACCAAAAGACTCAGGTAATTAGAAGTCTTACCATAAATAAAAGGAAAATTTTACAATTCTTACTGCAAACTAGGGGAATCATACACCAAAATCAAGGAAATAAATACATTCTTGTTGTTGATGTCTCGGTAGAAAGTATTTCCAAAGATAACATATGAATTGCTGCAAGGCATAACCTTGGATTATAAATGACCCAGTCAAAATGCTATTCTCGTTGAGTTCACAAAAAAAATTTAAGCCTTCACTATTGGTTTTCTTATCGCATATGAGATTGCATTTGGCGTTGATTTATTAGGCCACAAAAATAAAGGTGATCACCTGAATAGGGTGATAGAAAATTGAAAATCAAATCAAGCAACATGTTGTTCGATTCAGTAGCACTGGCTATTGAAAGGTTTGCAGAATAAACCTTGAGATGAGCTAGAAACACCCATACAAAATTCTCTGCCAATCATACAAAGAATTAATGTATTACTGTGTCTCTGATAAAATGCACCACATCAAATACAGTGGTTAAACCTTTTAAATTCCTGCTTGAAGTGCAATCAAATACATTTCCTCACCACAAGTACATGTACTGTTAGATTTTGAACTTGATGAGGGCATCTAGCTACAATAAATACTGCCTCCCCAAGCTTTTGTTCAAATGTCCTCGGCTCTACCTTTGCAATGCAAAAAATTCACTTCTAAGACTCACATTTTCTTAATTCCTACACTAATTAGAGATATACACATATTTTGGATACTTACAAAATTCTTCCTTTAGTTTTTTCCTTTCCCTGCAGCCAAGTAAAGTGTCTGATCATGAATAGGATGAATGACCTGGGGCACCGTATTTCAGAGTAAAGATCGCATATTAAATCAGACATGCAAATGGAAGAAAAATTAAATTAGTAAATTGAATAAATAATTCTCAAGAACAACACAACAAAATCCAAGTTTTACAAAACCTGCAGATTGAACAGGGAGAGTCTGTTTGAATAATGATTGCGGGAAAAAATCTTGGTTGACAGATAAGTTATAAATTTATCACAAAAGGGAAAAAAAATCATATTTACAGTTCTTACTGTAAACCAAAGGAATTGAACTAGAATGAGACAAATTTAAGTAAACAAATATCTTTTAATTGTGCATGCCTGTCTATAAAACTCATTTCATTTTGATTAAATCTTGACACTGCATTCTGTGAGCCGAACCTTTCATTTGTGTTTTTTCTTAGATTATTAAGATTTGAATTTTTTTAGGCTTTTGTGCTTTCCCTGGGGTTTTAGTTCGGTGGAATAAAACATGCCTATCGCAACTTGAGTCAAAGCTGAAGAGGTCTTTGGTAAGTTGGGCGAGATGTATGGATTGGCAAACTCCATCATAAGATATCCTTATTCCGGTGACTTTGCAGTTAAAATAATGTTAGCTTTTCACACACAGACCTATAATACCAGATCCATTTTATGAATTTGTGGACAGAAGCACAGATATGAGATTTTGCTCTTTGTGGTAGTTAAACAATGATTTAGTAAATGGAGTGTTATTAAAATTTCACTATTAGTTTATTGTTTCATTGTATCATGGGATCTAAAACTTACAATTTCTATATCACGTCCAGGCAGTGATGACTACCCTGTACCTCTGTTATGGGTGAGATATATTTTGATACTACTTGTCATTCATCACTGTGTGTTTTTTTATTAAAACAATTGGTAAATCCCTTTTGTGGGCACTGGGGCAGCCTTTGGCTTGGATGACGTGACCGAGGGATAGGAAATGCAGGTGTATCATCTTGCAATATACCTCTTAACTTAGTGTTTTTTGCACTAGGGATTTATAAATGAATCACAAGCTGGTCCTGATAGTGGTCAGTATGGACATCTTGTAAATTATCCAACGAAAGTTATATGTATTTAACATTTCTCACTTATGAAAAGATTGGTTGTGTGTTTTGTTCAAACTAAACTAGCTTGAATGTGAACAACACCTTCTTGATACGTATGCTACCTAAGTTATCATACTCTCAAGTGCAGTAAAGTGGACGTTACTTTGAACCATAGTTACCAGGATACAAACAAGAATTTCCATATGGCACAGCCTAAAAGAATTTAGTTTTTTCTGTTTTTTTAAAACCATAGTGGGGTTGAAAGGTGGCGAATCCCAGTGCAGTCAATATTTTTTTATGCAATCCTTGTGTTGAACCTACACCAACACAATCTTCCTCATGTTAAGACAACTGGGTATAATTTTTTAAAAAGCCAAAATAATTAGCATATATCCATTTAGAATAATTAGCATATATCCATTTAGACCATCCGAATTTTATTTAAGTAGGAACATGATAGAAAGTTTAGAAAGTTGTGTTACAAAGAAGGCAAAAAACTAAAAAGGATGTATCATATTCTAATTTTTTTGTTCTTAGGAAAGAAAGTGTTTTCTGGGTCTAGGAAGACATCTACCGGAGATGATGAACCAGCACCGTGGATCCCAGCCAGCAGCCTGGAGAGTCCAAAATCAGTCACCTTTGCAATGTAGTTCTCATTCACAAGGACATTGCTGGTTTTGAAGCCCTTGTGAACTAGAGGAGGTGCCAGTGCACGCAAGTGCTCAAGACCTGAATTCATGCAAGACTAAACAATTATTCCAGATAAAATATTTTTCGTAAATTTGATAATTGTAAATATCTTCAGGAAAAGGCAAACTGATTTTACGTGTCCAACACAATAGGGAAAAAGATTAAAGTTAAGCAGTAAAATTAACATGTCTCCCATGAGACAACTGACCAAATTCAGTTTTCTTTTATTAAAAGAAAAAAAGTGCTACACCAAACCCTAATAATCATACCTTAGTCTATTCCAATGGACATTTACCTTTAGCTGCATCCAAAGCAATAGAGAGGCGTTGTCTGAAGTCTAATTTTCCATAAGAGTTCCCATCAGAATCTGTATTACCAGGGACAAAGAAGAATTTATAGCATCCTACCACACTTCACAACAACATACTGGACATCTAGCCCACTTCGGAATCTGTATTACCAGGGACAAAGAAGAATCTATAGCATCCTACCGCACTTCACAACAGCATACTGGACATCTAAATACCGTATCATAAAAGATTCTTACCATACAAGTGATTACATACACTCTCGTTTGGCATATAATCATAGATTAGCATCTGCTAGTTATTCTCTTGACAGTGATGTCGAGAGGTTTCTGCCCTGAGATGCTAAACTTATGACACCACCTCTCAGACATGATAATAGCGCTTGGTCTGCCAGTTTTTTGCAAGCAGTCGTGCAGCCATGGCCGAGAAAAACCTATAACAAAGAAAAAGAAGAAATATTTGTTCGTATAGTGTTAAACTGAGTCTTCTTTGTGTAGCAGCTCGTAAAAGCAGTAGCTTCTCAAAAACACGCAAATATAGCACGGAAAGACAGTGATTGGGAAAGGGGTATAAATTGCAAACCATGCCAAACGACTTACCTTAAGATTCTGCACAAATTGTCTCACCCAATATCACTGCTGCAAAGAATAAAAATAAAACTTGTTGAAACAATGCCAAATGACTTACCTTAAGATTCTACACAAATTGAAAAAGCAGAATTCTTACATGCCCTGAAGCTTGATCTAGCTTAAGCTTTAGCCCTAAACTAGCAAAAATGGAGTTTTGTTTAGTCTTTCTACATTGTCATGCCCGTAAAAATATATATAACTTAGAAAAACAGTTGTGAAAACTCACATCATCAGACTGCTTTGTACAAAACCTCACAATTTCAGAAACCCCATTGCTACATCGTTCCATGCCATCACTTGCCTGGTTCAAATTCAACAAATTGAACGGTTGTTGGCTTGGACGACAGATTGAGGGAGGACAGGGCGGTAGGAAAAATTTAGATGCGAGTAGAAGCCACCCTATGCTTCCAGCGGCTCCTGACATTTAACTATGCATTTAGTGCTTCAGAATCTACCAGTTTGTCAGCAAGCTTGCACAATTTGCATTTAATGTCTAAATATTCCCCAAAATTAAATACGAGAGAGCATCCACTAGTTGTGCACCCTAATTTCGCATTCTCAAAATCCTACCGAAATTTCAAATCAGTCCAAATATTTTACAGCAGCTTACTTGGCAAGTCCCCTCTTTATAACTTTTGTTTTAAGACTACATCATCAAATATGATGCCACATCAACATGCTTTTTGTCAAGGTGTCCCAAAAGGCCAAAAAAAAGTGCTACCAATACTTGTGCATTCACATCATAGATAATTGAGTGCTGATGTGGCATCACGTGATTGGTTGCTTTTTAAATCAAAGGAATACATTTTGTTTAAGCTAGTGTAATCATGTCACAACTATTGAGAAGTATATAAACAACTACCATCACAACTATTGAAACGTGTTCAACTACTAGGTACTTTCCCTTATGTCATCTTAGTTTTGCAATTTGCTTAAAGGAAAATGAACAATAGAGCTACTCCAACCAGTAGAAAAAGATATAAATAATAATTTTTAAACATAAAAAATATCCTTAAATTCAAATTTTAGAAATATGAAGAAATATATTTAAATTATAAAATTTGTTTGTCAAGAACTAATAAGAATTAATAAAAAAAAATTATAGAAATAAAATTCAACAAGATTGCACCATAAAGTACCAATTATTTCTTATTCTTCTAATGTTGTCAATTCAATGAATCCAATATTTGAGTACAAGTCCTACTCCACATTTTATAAAGTTTTGGTTCTTCCACTAAAATCTGAAAATCCTCCCACAAAAATTAAATCTATGATAAAATCCTAAAAGACTAATTTAGAAAAATTGCTATTTTTGATAATTTTACTCTTGAGCATGAATGGACCTAAAATTTATTCTATGAACCCTATATAGCTAAATGAGTCTTGGGAGTAAATTTCAACACAAGACCACACTTAGAAGCTAAATTATGAAGTTTAGAAAACTCTTTAAAAAATTAAAAGATAAAATTGTAATTTTTGAGCCTTAGATGGTTGAATTTGGCCTAAAAATATGTTGAAATGAGTTGTACTATTCAATAGGGTAGGTTATAGTGTTGTGGATCTCTTTAAGAGCTTCAATTTGAAAAAAATAGGTTGAAAGGCTTAAGGGAAAGGCCTTCCTAATTGCCCAAATATTTGGCCATCATAATTGCTCCACTTATGGATGAATTTCTATCCATTCAAGATCCATTTGTTGCTTAAAACATTTGAAACCATGAATGTCTTCCTCAAGTTCATTAGTGATAGATTCATAAATGGGTCTTCCTTCAATGAAAGGGTATATTTGTGGTGGCCCCTGATTTCAATACCTCCAATTTGCCTCTAGTAGATATTTTTGGGAATAAATCTCTTAGACTATATCATAAAGGCATCCACACCATTAAGGAACTTGTCTCTTCTAGAGATTAGACTTCATGGCAAAAAAAAATCACCTTATTGCTTCATATTTTCTTTCCATTCTTCAAATACATGTTCTTATCCCAATGTTATTCTTTACAAAATGAGACTATAGCCTCCTAAAGCTTGGTGAAAATATTGGTGATGGAATTGTGATACCACCTTCAAGAATTATATATTATTCTTTTGTATAGGGTTCATATTCCCCTCTCTCCTACTCTTAATGAGTTAAATTGGTGTTGGAGCCTCTAGTCATCTCCTTGCACTTAGCTCTTCAAATTTTAAAAAAATTGTGTTAGGTAAAACTTCAAAGCACTATTCAAGGTTTTCCTCTTGCTCCTACTTTGTATGTGCTTATTATAAAATATTTTGGTTATATTTATGTGAATAAAGCATCACTTGGATTAGTCAATGGTATCTCTGGTGCAGGAGCACCTTAAGGTCTTTTGGAAGATCTTAGTGATTTTTGGCTTGTAGGTGGTTCTAACCAACCACCAAGGGACTAAGGACTATTATATAAATTCCCTAGGTTGTTTTTGAGAGTGTGTTAGAGTAGGTTTGGCTTAGAGTCTGGAACTTTATGAGTTCCTAGGAAAATCTTGAAAATTTGAGCATTTTGGCAATTTGTCCTAAAACTTGGAAAATAGCATTAATGTTGTTCTAAGTCCGACCCAAGGGTCCAAGCACATGGGGGAAAGGTATATAATGTCATCCAAACCCTAATACCTGGATTGGAAGTTCATTTTCATGAATTGAGACTTGGAGAGCATATTGTGTGAGTGGAATTTAACAACTTTTGAGTGAAAATTTGTGTTTGAGCCTTCATCCAATCAAAAATAGATTGAAAGGACTGGTCTAATGCTTTGAGTCTCTCAATAGTGTTATTTAATTATTGTGTGAAGCATTATATTAGACATTTAGTTCAATTTTTTTATGTTTTGCAAGTTTTTGGAGTTTTGGCCTTATAGCTGGTTTAGGCCAGTTTTTTGGAAATCATGATCCCCACTTGAATTCCCATGGCAAGGCTACCATGGCCACTTGGAATCAAGTAGGGTACTATTTTTATAGTGTAAATAGTGTGTGTGGAGTCTTGGTTTGTAGGGGAAGAGTTGAATTCATCAAACACTAGGCGAGTGCAAGTGCATTCTAGCTAGTGGCTTAGAAAGGACAGCAGTAAAGAAAGTTGATAAATGGATTGGTTTGGGCCAATCAAGAGCATGAGAGTGAGGGAAAATTTATTCCATACATGTGGGTGCAAGGAGGAGAGTTGAGGAGGTCATTGAAGCCCTCAAAGTTGGCAAAAGGAGCCAAAACCCTAGAAACCCTTGAAATTAGGGGGTATGAGGACAGTCCTATGTACGGACACTTGCAGAACCTTACACCTGGTAAATACTGAAGCCTAGGGTACTAATAGAAATAATATCCCAAAATATTTGGGGGTTGTTAAAGCCATTTTTAAGAAAAGCCAAGAAAACGGGTTCTAGGAGGCCTAAAAGGGGCAAAAAGGCTACAAGGCCTAGAAACTAGAAATTCTTGAAAGCGAAGGGAAAAAGGTGAAAGTATCCAATGAAATGGATCAGTGAGGAGTCAAAACACCTAAATAACAACAATACCACCTTACCCTAGCCCTGGAGTGGTTAGGACACATTTGGGTCAGTGTGGAGCTCAAGGAAGCCCAGTGGTGGAATGGGAGTGTTGGTGAAGATTTTGAAATTGGTGGAGAGATCTATAAGGAGTTAGGGGTTTAGGAGAGATCCCTAAGTAGGGTAGAGTGGAATACCCTAAGAAGACCAAAGAATAGGTCTTGGGAAGAGCAAGAGTGCTCTTGAAGTATAGGGCTCCCCATCAATTTCTATCACCTCTTTTGTACAACTTATTATTAGAAATTTGTGAATGACCCATTTCTTATATTGGTGGAGAATTAGGAGTCATTCACATCATCTAATACTTGGATACCTTTTGTCTTGCTCCTAGATCTAACCTTTAGCAAAATAAAACACAATGTTATGTTGAAAGCAAATCCCTTTCTCCATGCCTTCTTGGATGGAGAATAAACAATGGAAATATATTGAAAATAATAGGAGGCTCAAGTCTCATCTTGTAAAGCAAGTCATTAAGGATAAGAACATGTATGTAAAGAATAGAAAGAAAAGGTGGAAATTTTCTTGTCACGGAAACCAGGTCTAATCTCTATAAGAGACCAGGTCCCTAATGGAACAACTATCTTTATCTTGTATAGTCTAAGAGATTCAATCCTAGATTTCTCTACTAGAGGAAAATTGGAAGTGTGATAATTAGGGACAATCCAAAGGTGAAAATGAATAACTACTATTTCACCTTTGGATTTGTTGGTGCTTTCTCACTTCCTCGCCTGCCACTTATGTGGACTACATTCCTATGATTTGCATCACTAGAGGTTCGAGTGATCTTATGTGAATCATAAAAAAAATCCTTGGGCACTTGTGAATTGCTTATACCCCTTATTCTTTACAAAATGAGACTATAGCCTTCTAAAGCTTGGTGGAAATATTGGTGATGAAATTGTCATACCAACTTCAAGAATTATGTATTATTCTTTTGCATAGGGTTCATATTCCCTTCTCCCCTACTCTTAATGAGTCAAATTAGTGTTTGAAGCCTTTAGTCCTCTCCTTGCACTTAGCTCTTCAAACTTTGGAAAAATTGTGTTAGGCAAGAATTTACTCCACAATTACATATTTTCTTTGGTTCTTGTATTATCAATGACCGTCCTTAGGTAAATGGTTAGTTCACCTAATTAAATCTCATACCAAGTGTTTGGATTTTCAATATTTATAGATACATTTAAACATATCATTTGGATTTTGTCCTTATGCTCAAGAATCCTAGAAATGGATAATTTACATGATATTTTTTCCTTTTCATCCAAATTTGTTCTCTTGGAGAGTTGCTCTTTTGGGGGATACGACTTTACAACCTACCTATATTACCGTATTTTAGAACTTCTTCAAAGTTGTTATTCTTTTTCACCTTTGGAAGTTTAAATGTTCTTCAAATTTGTTATTATTTTTCACCTTTGGAAGTCTAAATGTATAGCTTTTTTCCCCACACAATAAGATCAATTCTAATTTCTTTATGACTAAAATATTATACATGGTTTAGTTTGTATACTTATAGATAAAGCTTAGGCTATAAAATAAATCGTCTTGTAATTTCAACATCTACAGGGGTGTTGGCATGGGAGGGCCTTTCCCCTCTTCCCCTTCCGGATTGCTCTGCGAAAGCAAGGTCAACAGGGTTGCAGCTACTCTGGTTTCTGGTGATGGGGGTTGTGCTTCGGGGGCTCCTTTGAATTCCTTGTTGGGGGATGGCATGGTCAATGCACTGTTTGGTGTGGGTGTTGTTGCCCCCTCTGTCCCTAAGGTGTCATTTGCTCCTGCCTCGAGTGCTCCTACTTCTCAAAAGTCTTTCTCTGAGGTTGTATCTAAGGTCGGTACTCGGTCTACACCTTCTCCCTCTAAGGTTCATCCTCTTCCATGTGCTCGGGTTCCCTATGGTTGTCTGTGGTCCTGAAGTAGCTGAAAATAAAGAGTATTATTTGAGGCAGGGTGTGGTTTGCAAGTTTAATGGCCCGTGGCCCTGCCTTCCAGATCTACATGAGTGGTTTTTTATTTCTTGGAAGCCCATTGTCTCAAGACGGATTGAGCTTTACCCGAACGCTCGGGGGTTTTTCTTTGTCTCCATCTCCTTCCCTGCGGATAGGGACTATTTGTTGGATAGGGGATGGATGTGGGGTGTCCATTCACTGTCCATTAGGCCTTGGTCGTGCTCCTTCAACCCGCTTATTGAGCCGCTGAACATCAGACCTGTTTCGGTCCACCTTCTGAATCTTCCTCTTCAGTTTTGGGAGTTATCCTATTTTGAAGCTATTGGTAATTCCATTGGACATTTCCTCAAGGTGGACTCAACATCTCAATATCTGGGGCACACTACGGTTGCCCATATTTTGGTTGATTTAGATATTTCCAAACCCCTCCATGGTGAGGTGGTTTTGATGGTGTTGGACAAACTCTAGTTGCAGTTGTTGGACTATGAGGGCCTCCCCTTTCGTTGTAGGAGGTGTTTTGCTACTGGTCATTTGGCCTTGAGTTGTCCTCTTGCTCGCCGCAAGGGTGCTACTACTTGGTGGAAGAATGCTCTATCGGATCACCTCACAGTTGATGCTCCCTCTTCGAACTCTTCAAACTCTTATGATGATTCCTCTGAGGATGGCGATCTTCTTGTCCCTCATCTAGTGTTTGAGCCTCCTCAGGCTCCTAGTTTGGCTACCTCTTATGTTGATTCTTTGTTGTACTGGTATGCTTTCGATGTGCAGTTGCTTCCTGCTCATCCCTTGCTTTTCGACTCGGCTGGTACGTTGATCACTTTGGTATCCTCTTCTTCATTGTCGGCGCCCATGTTGCGTGGTGGCTCCTCACCCGTGGTGGTTGTTGACGATCCTCTCCCCGTGCCCTGCTCGGTGGTTGTTTATGAGCCTCCTTGGTTGGTTGTGCTACGCAAGAAGAAAGGACTCCCCAAACCCATTGCTTCTCTGCGTCCTCAGGTTCAGGGAGTTGGCTTGGTCCCCTCTAGTTCCTAGGCTGTTTCTTTTCAGTTTCTTTTTTTTTCTACAACTGTCAGTCAGTTGTTTCTGTTTGTTCCTATAGTTCAATTTTGTTTTGAACTATGTTGTCCTTTGGCCCTTTGGGCCCTTTGTGAAGGGTACGACACCCTGTAAATGTTGCTTACCTTTTCAAAAACATCTATAAGATTTGCTCAATCATTTGGGAGTGCTCCTTGTATGTGTGAGCTAAAATTCTCCTATGGACCTCACTTAGACTACCCCTCTCACTTTGTGTAAGTGGTCACTCTTGTAGTCAAGGCTATTTCTTTCTGCCTCCTCTAAAGCAATCAGATCGAATTTCATATCTACATGAAAAATCTTTTAGATCTAAATATAATGACATGGAGACTATAATTATAACTCCATTGCCAAGATAAAGTATTGTTGTCAGCATATCATCATAGTCTTACAATAACAATGAAACAAGTGATAAGCACTTGAATGACTCTTGTACATGCCTAATAGATAATCCCAAAACATAATGATCCTCCACCTCCACCCCTTCAAATTGTTACTTATTCTTAATTCTATTACTTATACCTTTTATTTAACAACCACTTTTTTTATTATAAAATTTATATATACTTTTTGTTAGATAAATCACAATTTGAATGGTTGAAGACACCCAAGGGAACACACTTTATCTTAAACCTTATAAAAATATAAAAATATTGAAGAATCGAGATATTTTCATTTCCAAGGCCAACAGGCATAGAGATGGGTCAAATTTGGATAGTCGTCATTACACAAGCAACTACATAAACAATTGACCATGATTTTCTTGCCAAGCAAAGCAGAAAGCTATTATAACTACAACAAAGATTAGTTATTCTCCTGCAAAGAAAAAATAGGTGGAGATGGCAAATGAAGATGAGGTTAAGGTTCTTGGCTTCTGGGGCAGCCCCTTTGCCCTCAGAGTTTTGATTGCCCTTGAAGAAAAGGGCATAAAATATGAGTATGTGGAACAATATTACGGGTTTGAAAAGAGTGCCCTTTTGCTGGAAATGAATCCTGTGCATAAGCAAGTACCTGTTTTGATTCATAATGGTAGGCCCGTGGTTGAGTCTGGCATTATACTGCAGTACATTGATAAGGTATGGAGAAATGGTCCAAATTTCTTACCATCTGATCCATATGATCGAGCCCTGGCTCGATTTTGGGTAGATTTTATTGAAAAAAAGGTATATGGTCAAAAGCATTGCTAATATTTACTTAAAAAATTAAAATTATTTATATGACATTTTTAATGGAATGTATTATAACATTATTATTTTCTTCAGCTTATTGATCTAGGGAGGTGTATATTCCGAAGTAAAGGAGAAGATCAAGAAGAAGGAAAGCGAAAATTTATAGAAAGTTTAGGAATATTAGAAGAAACTCTCAAGGGAAAAGATTATTTTGGAGGAAACAACACTTTTGGAATTGTAGATATTGCATTTGCCCATATGATATGTTGGTTCCCTACATATGAAATACTTGGAGATTTTAAGATTGTGTTTGAGAATAAATTTCCAAGTATTTTTGGGTGGATGAAGAAATGTATGGAGAAGGAGAGTGTCAAGAAAAAACTTCCACAACAAGAAAGAGTGCTACAATCGGTAATGCAAGATATAAAGAATTTAGGTCTAGAAGCTTAGTTAAACTTTGTTTCACTGAAGTTTATTTTTGTAATGCATTGAATTGTAGTCTCCTTTAGTTTGTCATATATGTTAAAGATCTTAGATATTACACAATAGTATATTTATATATGGTGTATAGTAGTTTGATTACATAATTGTTGTTAAAAGGTCAATATTGAAAGGGTTAAATAAAATAATATTGTATAGAAATTTTGTTTGGTAATTTGGTGTAACATTCACATAGAATACACTCAGCGAAGGAATAAGTGGAATTAGGTGGAGTATGGTTCCTATTTTATAAGATCATAAATTGATGTAAACAAAAGTGTAGAAAAATAATAGTAAACAAGAATTAATAAAAAAATGTATAAAACATAACTTCAACAAGATTGCACCACAAATTACCAATTCTTTCTTACCTCTAATGTTGTCAGTACAAAGAAAATCCAATCTTCGAATACGAATCCTATTCCTTCAAATTTTGTAAAGTTCTTCGTTCTCCCACTAAAATCAAAAAATCCTCCCACAAAATATCTTAAAAGACTGATTTAGAAAACATGTTATTTTTAATCATTTTACATTTGAGCATGGATGGACCTAAAAGTTATCCTATGAACCTAAACAATTAAGTGAGTCTTGGGGGTGAATTTCAATGCAATATCTCACTTATAAGCTAAATTGTTAAGTCAAAAAAACTCTTATAAGTTTTTTAAAAATTGTATTTTTTTTAGCCTTAGATGATCAAATTTTCCTCCAAAAATATGGAGATGAGTTGTAGCATAATAGGGTAGGTTATAGTGATGTGGATGTATTTTAAACCTTCAATTTAGAAAAATATAGCTCAATTGACTTCTCAAATCAAAAGTTATGGTCTCTACATGTTTTGGTTCTTGCATCATTCTCCTTTGGTTGGAAAAACTAAGCTCTTGTGAGTTACTTTGATTAAGCTCCTACCATTTATTCATGTCTACTTTCTTCAATTCCCATTTTAAAATCCAAGTGTTATCCTCTTGCTTTTATCCTTCCCACTATACCAAATACTTTTTGTAGCTACCATATCTCATGTTCATTGTCTTCTTGTCTAAAACTTGTGCTATCTTTTCTCTTTTTCTTTTTCTTCATATGTGCTGCTTCGAATCCACTTGTTATGTGTCCCCTTCATTATCTTCCCCATTGGTTGCATATAAATTAGAAACACTTAATACTAAAGAGATTTCATTTTTTGGAAAGTCTACCTCATAAGCATTGTCATTTATTTTCTTTAGGATTTTACACATATTGATCTTCTTCTACTCTATCATGTTGTGCATCTCTTGTAGGGAAATATTTCTTTACCTCTCATTTTCATGTTATATCTTCCTTCTCAATTTATCTTGTAATTATTGTATGTACTCTCCAAATGCCTTTGCATCACCACTAACCCATCTTGGAATTGGAAACTATACCAAGTGTAAAAAACCCTTAGATTTTTACCTTAAACAATTTAGAATGTTGACTTTCCTATTGACCTATTTGCTACATTGTTAAAGGAAAATTTAGCTTGAGGTAAAGACAAGTGCCATTGCCTATGCTTATCTCCAACATTACATCTCGGTAGATTTCTTCTTACCTCAGTCTACCCAATTGTTTGAGTGTGGTATGTACTACTAAATTGTAGATTAGTCTTCATTTTGTTAGGAATATCCTTACCCCAACACCAAGATCTACCAAAGTTTTCCTCATCCACCCTCCATAATTCTTTAGATCTATCAAAATAGAATGTATGTGCCATCTTTTATTTTTTGTGTTACTCATTTTTTTTTAATTATGTTGCATTTGATTCCAACACTTATTCGAAACTTAGTGAATTTCCTAAGTTTTTCTAGTATGTTTTATTCTTTCACAAAACTAGCAAGTTCCTTTAATAGTATTTCTTTATTTTTCAAAAAAGTAGGCCCGACAATAACTTTCTCCCTTTTCTTGTTTAATAATTTTGGCATTTTTTTCCACTATCAAGTCATGACCTTTCTTAGTGATTAATTCATCCATATCTTCCTCTTTTATTTCATATATAACCAACCTTCCTCTTGCGGTGTCTTTACCACCTCTTGGCATTATTGCTACCTTGTTTTTATTTTTGTCCACTTTTTTCCATAATAATTCTTTCTTCTCTAAGTATTATTTCTCTAACTAATCCATCAAATATTTTTCTTTTCTTTTTCTTCCCAATTCCAATCTTTTATCTTTATCATCTATAAGAATATGAGATTTATCCTTAGGTATTTTCTTTCAAAATTTAGGCCCTCTTAATAAATTAATTTCAAACAGTTCTTTACTCTTAGTAGGAATCTAATTGTTCTTGAAATACTATACAACTCTTGGAAACTAGATAAATTATGGTTGGAATAATCATAAACCCCACAATATTTATTCTTTTCCTTCCTATGATCATTTGTATAATGGCATGGCTCACTACATTCATAACAAGTGACAACTACTCTTCTTTTACCTTGACCCATTTCTCTATTGATTCCTTCCCTAAACTCATTATAGTAGGGCCTATTGTTGTTACTATAATTTTCATAACTAGTAGAAGGTTTATCTTCTATCACTTGTAGTGTATAATTTAAACTAATTTGATATTATGTTGTTATCTTCATTTAGGTAGTTTATAGCCATAATTTTATCTATGGAAGCCCAATTTTCCCAACCCTTTTTTTCCTTTCCATGATAGTGTTTTTTATCCTCATATTTGATTGCACCAAGGTTCATGGTATTTTTCATCTCCTAATAAAAATGTTAAGGATGGGTATTCATTAGTTTTGTAGACATCCTATTTATTTACAATAGAATAGATCACACATTTTATCCTCATTCGAGGTTCTACAAGGTTCACTTGTACTACCACAACCATTCTCTTATCTTTTATGATTAGGCAATCATTCCTTGCATGACCTTCATTGAAATATTAAGAATATAAAATATTTTTTCTTCCACTAAATGTCATTTCCTAATCATTATCTCTTTTAGCCAAGGTGTCTTTCTTAATCTTTAACCGTTCCATTATAATTTTAACTTTTATATCTATGTATTCTCTTCATTTCCCTTCTTCAGGGATGATCTTTTGCATATGTTTCAAAAAATATCCCATCTAAGAATTCTCTATTTGAAGGTAGAATCCAAATACATATCATTTCTCTATTTTATTTTCAAACAAATGCTCCTTCAAATTCCTAACAACTCCTTTAAATTATTGAGTAAATTCTCTAATTGATCTCATCGCTTAGTTTTAGGAAAACGTTGTTTTTTCTTAAGCTCATCGCTTATTTTCTTGCTTGTGTGTCTTGTTGTTTTTCTTTGAATTTGTGTCATTCCTTGGGTAATTTCATGACACCACCCTCATAGTATCATATGTCATACACATACTTATGATTTTTTCTTTTGGGTTAATCCTAAAAAACATGAAAACAATGTCATCATGGTTTTTCATATCATGATGCATTATGGAATATGCTATAACTAACAATAATTTGCTCAAAATAATAAGAACCCCATGCAATTTTTATAGCATGTACCTAGATAATAAAATTCATTCCTTCTCCATCATATTCATTCCACCTATCTCTTTATCATTCCTATCTCTTCATTATCTACAAATAGCCTAAAAAGATAATAACCACTTAGCCTATCACCTTTATTCATACACCACTATCATTAATCATTCTTCTTTTGCATACCTCTCCCTTCCATTCATCACTAATATATTCATCCTTAATTTACATACTCTAACCAACTCTACTTTTTATTTCCCATCCCTTCACCCATCATTAACACTAAATCCCATCTATCTCTTCTATTCATCCATTTTGAGAGCACACTCATATTCTTCAAACTTGTCAATCCTCTTGAGGGGACATTTCTAAACTATCAATCAATCCTAAGATAAAAATTCCAATGCTTGGTGTATGTTATCTCGTCCCACTAAGTGCCTATATCTACTTTCATTGAAATATTATTACATCACAATTCTATTTCAAAGGGGAGGAAATGTAGACACTTAATTTTCACCATATTGTAATGTCACACCTAACACTACATCCTAATACCATGTCAACATTTCCTATTTTCATGCCAATTCCCATGTTTATTTTTTCTTGCCCATTTTAGAGCCCACTAAGGAACCTTCATAACACTCCTTGAATATTCTTAGTCAATGAAGATTCTCCACTAATCTTAGTTAATCTCCACTATTCATTCAAGATTGAATCCTAACATTCACATCTTCAACTAAATATCTATAAATTCAATATAATTCTTCATCAAAAGATATGATCTTTAGATCTTGATAGGTACATGTAGAAATATTGCATGATTCATTAAGAAACAACATTCACTACATCTCGAGCAATCAACCTCAACTAAGAGAGTTTTTATCAAGGTAATAATGTCATGATTTTTCTTATTTGGTCTCTCTTTAGCTTGATATGAGGTTGTGTTTGATTTAAAATTAGAGGGTTCAATGCTACTTTAATATCCTTGCATGTTGTTTTTAACCTTGCATTTACATTTACGTTATGATTTAGATTTATTTCTTTGCATACATTAGTATAATAGATATTTTTATCAACTTATCAATGTAGATCTATTCTTGAAAGCTCACAACTAGATTGACTAAGGTAGGCTCTAATGTTTTTTTTGTAATATTTTCATTCACAAAATCTTGATTGTAGGTTAGTTTTAAAATATTCTGTAAAGTTTAAAAAAAATTGTAGAACCAAAGTACACCTTAAAGTTTTTTACTAGGCCCCTATTGGTCTGAAAGAGTTATGTCACTCCCATTAGATTGAAAACCCAAAAAGCACAATGTAGTTGAGGCCAATACTAAAAATATAGAAGGGTGCAATAGAATGGAAATAGAAAGGAACACACCCTAAGTGAGATTACCAATAATATATCCATTGCAAGATAAATATTCCACCTAAGGATATGACTATATGAATGGATGACAAAAGCATAATAAGGATATGACTATATGAGTGGATGAGAGATACATGAAATATTGGAGTGGATGAGAGAGTGATTATAAGAAGAATATGAGTCAAAGATGAACATGTATTATTGATAATATACCACAACTATATATATTGAATATTGTTAGAGTAAAATGTATTTCCTAATTAATTATTTATTTAATTATTTGGTTCATTTTCCTCTAATTACTTAAGCTTACTTAGGTCACGTTCTTTTTATGTCTCATGCATAGGATGAGGACACATGCCATGATCTTGTTTTATCCTCACCTAGGGTTTCTAGGTTCATTATCCTTTTATAAGTATTGTCTTTTGTATAATCATTAGAAACTACACATTCATAATGATTCATGCTTTTTTGGATCAATAGCTCTTGGCCTCCATAGCTTTGCTATTCTCTTTTTTTGTGACAGGTGTTTGATTGCAGGTGATCCTTGGAAGTTGTGGAGTTGATTTTTCCCAACTTCAACAAATATATGATGGTTTATTGGCTACAATATGAATGTGTTGAATGATTATGCTTATATATTTTGATTTATGTACTTTATAGTCTACTAACAATATATTTTAAGTAAAAAAAACCAATTCTATAGTTTTTCTTATACCTTTACACTAGAGTATAAACTACACATCTAATAGCACACTCATAGATCTTTAGTCTACACCATGTCTCTTGTTAACATTTGGTTCCATTGTTGTGATCTTGATAGGATGTAAGGAAAGGTTGGAATTTAGATTTAAAGTGTTGTGACAAGAAAATATAGATCAATAAGGTATTATAGACATAAAATAATAATATTTGATTATTTGTGGTAGAATAAATCATGTACTATCTTATGAGAGGGGCTAGGAACTTAGGGGATGATGAATAGAAAGAGCGATGATCCTAAAAGGGGTACTAAAGAGACATGACTACTAAAATTGGGTTTTAATTAAGCCATTAGGAATAAATAAAAGGATTAATGAAATTCCAAATCGAAAACACCTATGACTAAGGGAGATAATAATAATTTGAGAGATATAGTAGAATAGATCGTGATGGCTATGCATGGAGGAGAAGAGATTGAAAAAAAATTACGAAGGGAAAAATATATTTTTAAAAAATGATGGAAAAGACAAGGGAAGTTGATTTAGAGCATGATAGGAGGTATCTGGTAAAGATGTTAAGGATTTCAAGAATGTAGAATATGTGGAGTGTGCTAGGAGGGATACTATTAAAAGTGTTAAGGATAGGAAGAGTTGTGAAACCCATTAGCAATATGATAGTTGATTACAAATGTGTGCACTAGGAGGAATGCCACTAAAAATGAGCATTATGAAGATATGAAAATTATTGAGATCCCACAAACAAAGGGGAAAAAATAATTATGTTTTTCAATAACAAAGATAAACTAGAGAAAATAAATAGTCATCTTAAAAATGAAAAAAAAGTATAACTATACTAGAAAAATAATTTGAGGAATAAATTGTGTTCAAAGAATCACTAGAAGAAAGATTGGGAGTTATAGTGGTCAACTAAGGCATTGAAGCAGTGGTGCTTTTCCATTTGAATTTCTGACTCGAAGACCACATTTTGAACCTAACTTTTCAAACATATAAAATAATAATGTTGATAGTTTTGAGGGTTTACCAACCCCATTTACTAAGAAATAACCTCTATAACTATTTATAGAATATTTGGAAAATTAAAAATAAAAATGTGGGAGTTAAGAAACATAAGATGATAAATTAGGAATCAAGAGAAGGAAAAAGAATATAAAAAAGAAAGAGATGATTTTTTTTAATAAACTAGCCATTGATATAATCAAGACAATTGAACAAAATTTGGAGAACCCTTGTCAATTAATACAATGTCACTAGGAAATGAAAACTTATCTCCTAACCCAAAAAGGCACCATGAAAGGTGGACTCTCTTGACCAATAGTCATCCCTTTAAAAAAATAAAAAAATAATATAATAAATAAAATAAAATAAATTCTTTAAATAAAATAATATATATAATAAATTAAATAAATATTAATTTATGTAATAAATAAAATAAACAATAATTTATATAATAAATTAAATAATTTATATAATAAAATAAATAATAATTTATGTAATTTATATAATAAAATGATAAAATAATAATTTATTTATGTAATTTATATAATAAAATAAATAATAATTTATGTAATAAATAAAATAATTAATAATTTATGTAATAAATAAATTAAATAATAATTTATATAATAACTAAACTAAACTAAAATAATTTATATAATAAATTTTTAATAAAAATAAAATTTGTTCTTGTGTTATAAAATCCAAACAAAAATAAAATAATATAATAAATTTTTAATAAAAATAAAATTTGTTTGTATTATAAAATCCAAACAATAAACAAATAGAAAAATGAAAAACTAAAGTTTTATAGGAAGTGGTGTTTTTGGAATGAATTAGAGAGGGTAAAGAAGTAGAGAGGGAAGGATAGAGAAAGAGAGAGAGTGGTGAGGGAAAAGAAGTAGAGAGGGAAGGATAGAGAAAGAGAGAGAGAGAGAGAGAGAGAGAGAAGAGGGAAAAGAAGTCGAGAGGGAAGGATAGAGAAAGAGAGAGAGAGGAGGGTAAAGGGACAGAGGGAGGTAGAGAGGGATAAGTGAGATAGAGATAGTGAGGGAGAGAGAGGTGGGATAGAAAGAAGTAGAGAAGGAAAGAGAGCCAAAAGAGTGAGAGAGAGAGGGAGGAAGGGAGAGGTAGAGAGGGATAGGGGAGATATAGAGAATTAGAGGGGGAAGGAGAGAGAGGTAGAGAGGAATAAGTGAGAGAGGGAGAGAAGTAGACAGGGAAGGAGAGAGTGAGAGAGAAATAGGTGGGATGGAGGGAGGGACAGGTAGAGAGGGATATGTGATATAGAGAGGAATAGAGAGGGAAGGAGAGAGCAAGAGGGAGAGAGAAGGGGGAGGGAGGAAGGAAGAGGTAGAGAGGGATAGGTGAGATAGAGAAAGAGAGAGGAGGGTAAAGAAGTAAAGAGGGGAGGATAGAGAAAGAGAGAGAGAGGAGGGTAAATGGATGGAGGGAGGCAGAGAGGGATAAGTGAGAGAGATAGGGAGGGAGAGAGAGAGGTGGGATAGAAAGAAGTAGAGAAGGAAAGAGAGAGAGAGTGAGTGAGAGAGAGAGGGAGGGAGGGGGAGAGAGAGGGAGAGGTAGAGAGGGATAGGGGAGTTATGGAGAATTAGAGGGGGAAGGAGAGAGAGGTAGAGAGGAATAAGTGAGAAAGGGAGAGAAGTAGAGAGGGAAGGAGAGAGTGAGAGAGAAATAGGGGGATGGAGGTAGGGATAGGCAGAGAGGGATATGTGATATAGACAGAAATAGAGAGGGAAGGGGAGAGCAAGAGGGAGAGAGAAGGGGGACGGATGGACGGAGAGGTAGAGAGGGATAGGTGAGATAGATCACTGCTTTCTTCACGACATCCACTGCTTTCACGGCCATAAATAATGTGGACTCAGCCTATCGACGTAAGTATTACACCTTATTGAGGTGCAAGTGCTAATTGAATAATATTTTTCCAATTCTAAGTTCGAATTATCTGACCAGAGACGGGCCAAATTTTCTTTCTCGTAGGTGGATCGAATATTATTCTAACAGTTTGTACCAAACCCACCCTTTATGTCATTTCACGAGTAGAATATTAAGCACGGAACACATATTTGAATCATATTTTTCCAGTTCTAAGTTTCAACTTCTCGGCATGTTTATTTGACCAGAGACGGGTCAAATTTGGACGGCTATCATGACGCAACCAAAGCAGACAGAGCTTATATAACTACAGCAAAGGTTTGTTCTTCTCCTGCAAAGAAAACTTAAGTCAGGATTGGAGGAGAAACAGCTAGAGATGGCAAGTGAAAATGAGGTTAAGCTTATTGGCTTCTGGGCCAGCCCCTTTGCCCTCAGAGTTTTTATTGGGCTTGAAGAAAAGGGCATAAAATATGAGTATGTAGAAGAAGATAGCTTGTCTGGTAAGAGCCCCCTGTTGCTGGAAATGAATCCTGTGCATAAGAAGATACCTGTTCTTATTCACAATGGCAGGCCTTTGGCTGAGTCTGCAATTATACTGCAATATATTGATGAGGTATGGAGTAATGGTCCAGCTTTCTTACCATCTGATCCATATGACAGAGCTATGGCTCGATTTTGGGTAGATTTTATTGAAAAAAAGGTATGCCAAAAACGTTGTTGATATTTAATTCTTTTATAAGATATTTTAATGGGATGTGTTATAACATTGTTCTTTTTCTCAGCTTGATAATTCAGGGAGGTGCATAATTTTTAGTAAAGGAGAAGAACAAGAACAAGCAAAACAAGAATTTATAGAAAGTTTAGGTATATTAGAGGAAACTCTTGAAGGAAAAGATTATTTTGGAGGAAACATTTTTGGAATGGTAGATATTGTACTTGCTTCAATAATATGTTGGTTTCATACATACGAAACATTTGGAGATTTTAAGATTATGTTTGAGAACAAATATCCAAACATTTTTGGCTGGATGAAGAAATGTATGGAGAGGGAAAGCATCAAGAAAGTACTTCCGCAACAAGAGAGGGTGCTAGAGTTGGTAAAGCAAGTTATAAAGAAGAACTTTGCTCCAAAAGCTTAGTTAAACTTTGTTTCACTATAGTTTATTTTTGTAATGTGTCGAGTTGTGTTTTTCTTTAGTTTGTCATGTGTGTTAAAGATCTTAGATATTACACCATAGTATATTTATATATGGTGTACAATAATGATTTTGTAGTTACTTCTGGTCGGATTGGTGGTTGGGTTTTGAAATTTCTAAAGACAATGTTGAGCACCATGAATTATGAGCAGTTGCTTCAGACTGCATGTTGGGCTGCAAAGGGGGTAGCTTATAGATATTTTTTTATTTTGCCCTTGATGGCCATGACTGCAATCAATTTTGTTTTGAATTTCAAGCTAAATTTTCAGTTCAATGGGATAAACATTCTCCCTTGGCACAAATGCTTGAACACATAAGCATGTATTTCAGCTTTAATATTAATATAAATGGTTTAGGCCTCTGACCTTTTATCAAAAAAAAAATACTAATTTGATTACATAACTATTGTGAAGAGGCCAATATTGAAAGGGTTAAATAAAATAATGTTTTATTATAAGTTTGTTGGGTAATTTGTTGTAATATTCTTGTAGAATAAGCTTGATTGAGGAATAACTGGGATTAGGTGGAGTTTCTTATTTTAGAAGATCAGAAATTGATGTAAACATAAGTGGAGAAATAATAGTAAACAAAAATTAATAAATAAAATGTATAGAAATAAAATTCAACAAGATTGCACTACAAATTACCATTTCTTTTGTATTCTTCTAATGTTGTCAATACAAAGAAAATCCAATCTTTGAATACAAAACCTACTGAACAATTTATAAAGTTCTTGGTTCTCCCACTAAAATATGAAAAATCCCCCCTCAAAAATTAAATCTGTGAATAAATCCAAAAAGACCGATTTAGAAAAAATGCTATTTTTGATCATTTTAAATTTGAGCACAAATGGACCTAAAATTTATTGTATGAACCCTACACAACTAAATGAGTCTTGGGAGTGAATTTCAACACAAGATCACATTAGAAACTAAATTATTAAGTCTAGAAAACTCTAACAAAAATTAAAAATTAAAATTGTAATTTTGAGCCTTAGATCGTTGAATTTGGCCTAAAAAAAATGTTGAAATGAGTTGTAACATGATATGGTAGGTTATAGTGATGTGGATCTCTTTGAGACATTCAATTTGAAAAAATAAAGTAGCTTGAATAACTTTAGAAAAAGGCCTTCCTAATTGTCCAAATATTTGGTCTTCAAAATTCTTCTCTTATTGATGGACATCATGAATTTCTATCCACTCAAGATCCATATGTTGATTGAAACATTTGAAAAGAATTTGAAACCATGAAACTCTTCCTCAAGTGTGTTAGTAATAGATTCGTAAATGAGTTGTCTTCAATGAAAGGGTATATTTGTGGCAATCCCCTTATTTTAGTATCTCCAATTTGCCTCTAGTAGAGATTTTTGAGAATAAACTTCTTAGACTATCATAAAGGCATCCACACCATTAAGGAACTTGTCTCTCCTAGAGATTAGACCTCATCGCTTACTTGGCAACATTATTTTCACCTTATTGTTTCATATTTTCCTCCTTTTTTTCGTATACATGTTATTATCCTAGATGTTATTCTTTACAAAATGAGACTATAGCCTCCTAAAGTTTGGTGGAAATATTGGTGATGAAATTATGATACCACCTTCAAGAATTATATATTATTCTTTGGAATAGGGTTCATATAACCTTCTCTCCTATTATTAATGAGTGAAATTAGTGTTGGAGTCACTAGTCCTCTCCTTGCACTTAGCTCTCCAAAAAATTAAAAATTGTGTTAGGCAAGACTTCACTCCACAATTACACATTTTCTTTGGTGCTTGCATTGTCAAGGATTGGCCTTAGGTGAATGAATAGTTCACCTAAGTAAAGCCCATACCAAGTGTTTGGCTTTTCAATAAATCAATACCTTTAGATTTGGACTTTGTCCTTGTGCTCAAGAAGTCTAGAAATGGATTTACATCATATTTTTTTCTTTTTCATCAAAATTTGTTCTCTTGGAGAGTTGCTCTTTTGGGGGATACAGCTTTACAACCTACTTATATTACCAGATTTTAGAACTTCTTCAAAGTTGTTATTCACCTTTGGAAGTCTAAAAATATAGCTCATTTTTCTCATACAATAAGATCAGTTCTAATTTCTTTATGACTAAAAAAGTATACATGGTTTAGTTTGTGTACTTATAAATAAGGCCTAGGCTATAATTTTGTCTTGCAATTTCAACATCTACAAGATTTGTTCAATCATTTTGGAGTGTTTCTTGTATGTGTGAGCTAAGATTCTTCTATGGACATCACTTAGACTACTCCTCTCACTCTATGTAACTGGTCACTCTTGTAGTCAAGGCTATTTCTTTCTGCCTCCTCTAAAATAATGGGATCAATTTGCATTTCTACATGGAAAATATTTTAGCTCTAAATATAATAGCATGGAAACTATAACTATAACTCCACTGTCAAGATAAAGTGTTGTTGTCATCATAGTCTTACAATAACAATAAAACAATTGAGAAGCACTTGAGATAACTATTATACATACGTAATAGATAATCCCAAAACATAATGATCCTCCACCTCCACCTCCACCTCTTCAAATTGTTACTAAAGCTTAATTCTATTACTTATACCTTTTATTTAACAACCAATTTTTTACTATAAAATTTATATATACTTTTGGTTAGATAAATCACAATTTGAATGGTTGAAGACACCCAAGGGAACGAACTTTATCTTAAACCTTATAAAAATATAAAAATATTGAAGAGTCAAGATATTTTCATTTCCAAGGCCAGCAGCCAGCAGGCATAGAGACGGGTCAAATTTGGATAGCCGTCATTACACAAGCAACTACATAAACAATTGACCATGCTTTTCTTGCCAAGCAAAGCAGAAAGCTAATATAACTACAGCAAAGATTAGTAGTTCTCCTGCAAAGAAAGCTTCACTCAGGATTGAAGGAAAAACAGGTGGAGATGGCAAATGAAGATGAGGTTAAGGTTCTTGGCTTCTGGGGCAGCCCCTTTGCCCTCAGAGTTTTGATTGCCCTTGAAGAAAAGGGCATAAAATATGAGTATGTGGAACAATATTATGGGTCTGAAAAGAGTGCCCTTTTGCTGGAAATGAATCCTGTTTATAAGCAGGTACCTGTTCTTATTCACAATGGCAGTCCTGTGGCTGAGTCTACCATTATACTGCAATATATTGATGAGGTATGGAGTAATGGTCCAGCTTTCTTACCATCTGATCCATATGACAGAGCCATGGCTCGATTTTGGGTAGATTTTATTGAAAAAAAGGTATGTGGTCAAAAGCATTGTTGATATTTACTTAAAAAATTAAAATTATTTATATGACATTTTTAATGGAATGTATTATAATATTATTATTTTCGTTAGCTTATTGATCCAGGGAGGTGTATATTCCGAAGCAAAGGAGAAGAACAAGAAGAAGGAAAGCGACAATTTATAGAAAGTTTAGGAATATTAGAAGAAACTCTCGGGGGAAAAGATTATTTTGGAGGAAACACTTTTGGAATGGTGGATATTGCATTTGCTCCAACCATATGTTGGTTCCATACATATGAAATACTTGGAGATTTTAAGATTGTGTTTGAGAATAAATTTCCAAGCATTTTTAGGTGGATGAAGAAATGTATGGAGAGGGAGAGTGTCAAGAAAAAACTTCCACAACAAGAAAGAGTGCTACAATCTGTAATGCAAGATATAAAGAATTTAGGTCTGAAATCTTAGTTAAACTTTGTTTCACTAAAGTTTATTTTTGTAATGCATTGAATTGTAGTCTCCTTTAGTTTGTCATATGTGTTAAAGATCTTAGATATTACACCATAGTATATTTATATATGGTGTATAATAGTTTGATTACTTAATTATTGTTAAAAAGCCAGTATTGAAAGGGTTAAATAAAATAATATTGTATTAAAAGTTTGTTGGTAATTTGGTGTAACATTCACAAAGAATACGCTCAATTGAAGAATAAGTGGAATTAGGTGGAGTATGATTCCTATTTTATAAGATCATAAATTGATGTAAACAAAAGTGTAGAAAAATCATAGTAAACAAGAACTAATAAAAAAATGTATAGAAATAAACTTCAACAAGATTGCACCACAAACTACCAATTCTTCCATAGTACTCTAATATTGTCAATACAAAGAAAATTCAATCTTTCAATACAAATCCTACTCCTTCAAATTTTGTGAAGTTCTTGGTTCTCCCACTAAAATATGAAAAATCCTGCCACAAAATATTTTGAAAGACAGATTTAGAAAAATAGCTTTAATAATTTTACATTTGAGCATGGATGGACCTAAGTGAGTCTTGGGGTGAATTTCAATGTAAGATCACACTTAGAAGCTAAATTGTTAAGACTAAAAACTCTTAAAAGTTTTTTAAAAATTGTAAATTTTTAGCCTTAGATTATCAAATTTTCCCTCCAATAATATGGAAATGAGTTGTAGCATAATAGGGTAGGTTATAGTCATGTGGATGTATTTGAAACCTTCAAATTAGAAAAATATAGCTCAAGTGACTCTCAAATCAAAATTTATGGTCTTACAAGTTTTGGTTCTTGCATCATTCTCCTTTGGTTGGAAAAACTAAGATCTTGTGAGTTACTTTGATTAAGCTCCCACCATTTATTCATGTCTACTTTCTTTGATTCCTATTTTAAAATCCAAGTGTTATCCTCTTGTTTTTATCCTTCCCACTATACCAAATACTTTTTGTAGCTACCATATCTCATGTTCATTGTCTTCTTGTCTAAAACTTGTGCTATCTTTTCTCTTATTTTTTTTCTTCATATGTGTTGCTCCGAATCCACTTATTTTGTGTCCCTTTAATTATCTTCCTCATTGGTTGCATATAAATTAGAAACACTTAATACTAAAGCGATTTCTTTTTTGGAAAGTCTACCTCATAAGCATTGTCATTTATTTTCTTTAGGATTTTACACATATTGATCATAATCCATCTTGTTGTGCATCTCTTGTAGGGAAATATTTATTGTCTTAAATACACCTCTCATTTTCATATTATATCTTCCTTCTCAATTTATCTTGTAGTTATTTTATGTACTCTCCAAATGCCTTTGCATCACCACTAACCCATCTTGGAATTGGAAACTATACCAAGCGTAAAACCCCCTTAGATTTTTACCTTAAACAATTTAGAACGTTGACTTTCCTATTGACCTATTTGCTACATTGTTAAAGGAAAATTTAGCTTGAGGTAAAGACAAGTCCCACTGTGTATGCCTATCTCCAACATTACATCTCAATAGATTTCCCAAACTCCTTTTTCTTACCTTAGTCTGTACCCAATTGTTTGAGTGTGGTATGTACTACTAAATTCCAGATTAGTCTTCCCAAATTTTGTTAGGAATTATCCTTACCCCAACACCAAGATCGACAAATCTTTTCCTCATCTACCCTCCATAAATATTTAGATTTATCAAAATAGAATGTATTTGCCATCTTTTATTTTTTGTGTTACTTTTATTTTTAATGTTGTATTTGATTCCAACACTTATTCTAATACTTAGTGAATTTCCTAAGATTTTCTAGTATGTTTTATTCTTTCACAAAACTAGCAAGTTCCTTTAATAGAATTTCTTTCTTTTTCAAAAAATTAGGTCCGACAACAACTTTCCTCCTTTTCTTGTTTAATAATTTTGGTAGTTTTTTCCACTATCAAGTCATGACCTTTCTTACTAATTAATTCATCCATATCTTCCTCTTTTATTTCATATATAACCAACCTTCCTCTTGTGGTGTCTTTACCACCTCTTGGCATTATTGCTACCTTGCTTTTATTTTCGTCCACTTTTTTCCATAATAACTCTTTCTTCTCTAAGTATTATTTCTCTAACTAATCCATCAAATATTTTTCTTCTTTTTCCTTCCCAATGCCAATCTTTTATCTTTAGCATCTATGAGAATATGAGGTTTATCCTTAGGTATTTTCATCATAAATTTAGGCCCTCTTAATAAATTAGTTTCAAATAGTTCTTTACTCTCAGTAGGAGTCTAATTGTTCTTGAAATACTATACAACTCTTGGCAACTAGATAAATTATGGTTGGAATCGTCACAAACCCCACAATATTTATTCTTTTCCTTCCTATGATCATTTGTTTAATGACATGGCTCACTACATTCATAACAAGTGACAACTACTCTTCTTTTTCCTTGACCCATTTCTCTATTGATTCCTTCCCTAAACTCATTATAGTAGAGCCTATTGTTGTTACTATAATTTTCATAACTAGTAGAAGGTTTATCTTCTATCACTTATAGAGTAGAATTTTAAACTAAGTTGATATTATGTTGATATCTTCATTTAGGTAGTTTATAGCCATAATTTTATCTATGGAAGCCCCATTTTTCCAACCCTTTTTTCCTTTCCATGATAGATTTTGTTATCCTCATATTTGATTGCACCAAGGTTCATGGTATTCTTCATCTCCTAATGGTGCAGGAGCACCCTTGCAAATTTTGGCTTGATTTTGCATTTTGGAGTCTAGAATAGGATTGAGTCATTTCATGATGATAATAAGGTCTATTTGACCAATTTTTGATGTAAATGAAGTCATTTAGGGTCCTTGTGGGGTTGTGTTCAAATGTTGTCAGTAATGTAGCAACTTTGCAAAAGTTGCACTATACACTTTTTGTCATTTTGTTGGTTAGTTGGAAGATGAACGGTCATCTTTCAAAATTTTAGTTGTAGACCATTGGTATTCCATGTAAGACATGTTAAAAGGCCTCTAACATCATTGAGGCAAGTTGGTTGCTTGAAGATCTAGAGAAATAATCTTTAGCATCTATGAGAATATGAGGTTTATCCTTAGGTATTTTCATCATAAATTTAGGCCCTCTTAATAAATTAGTTTCAAATAGTTCTTTACTCTTAGTAGGAGTCTAATTGTTCTTGAAATACTATACAACTCTTGGCAACTAGATAAATTATGGTTGGAATCGTCACAAACCCCACAATATTTATTCTTTTCCTTCCTATGATCATTTGTTTAATGACATGGCTCACTACATTCATAACAAGTGACAACTACTCTTCTTTTACCTTGACCCATTTCTCTATTGATTCCTTCCCTAAACTCATTATAATAGGGCCTATTGTTGGTACTATAATTTTCATAACTAGTAGAAGTTTTATCTTCTATCACTTGTAGTGTATAATTTTAAACTAAGTTGATATTATGTTGTTATCTTCATTTAGGTAGCTTATAGCCATAATTTTATCTATGGAAGCCCCATTTTTCCAACCCTTTTTTCCTTTCCATGATAGGTGTTGTTATCCTCATATTTGATTGCACCAATGTTCATGGTATTCTTCATCTCCTAATAAAATTTTTTAAGGATGGGTATTCATTAGTTTTGTAGACATCTTATTCATTGAAAATAGAATAGAGCACACATTTTATCCTCATTCGAGGTTCTACAAAGTCCACTTGTACTACCACAACCATTCTCTTATCTTCTATGATTAGGCAATCATTCCTTACATGGCCTTCATTGAAATATTAAGAACATAAAATATTTTTTCTTCCACTAAATGTTATTTCCTAATCATTATATCTTTTAGCCAAGGTGTCTTTCTTAATCTTTAACCGTTCCATTATAATTTTAACTTTTATATCTATGTATTATCTCCATTTCCCTTCTCCAGGGATGACCCTCAATTTTTAATGCTAATTCTGAATCTTTTGCATATGTTTCAAAAAATATCCCATCTAAGAATTCTCTATTTGAAGGTAGAATCCAAATACATATCATTTCTCTATTTTCTTTTCAAACAAATGCTCCTTCAACTTCCTAACAACTCCTTTATAAAATTGAGTAAATTCTCTAATTGATTATCTTTTTTCTATAGCATCTCCCTCATATTTCTTACATTCTATGAAGTAATTTCTAGAGGATAAAATTTATTTATAAGAATTCATCTTTTATCTTCTTCCATTGTTTCCCATATTTTGAACAAGTTTGTATGTACCATTTAAAATCTTTGTCCCTCAAAATACCCATAGTCATAAATTTTGGTTTTCTCATCTCTTAAACTCCATTCATATCCCATGTAGACTCTAATACAATGATATGGTGTTTCATTAGTATCATTCAATACAAATATTAGTACTTTGATGTGATTTTGATCCATTGATTAAGGTTCCTCTAATTTATCATTGTCCATTGAGGTTTTTCCTACACTCAACTATCTACATTTTTTCTCTTTCCTTAGATCCTTATGTTCCTTATCTCCAAATTTATGGGCTTTCTTACTATACTTTTTAATTCTCCTCTAATTCAGTAGTTTCCTTTTCCTATATTTATCTCTAGGCATTTCTATCTCAAAGATTTATCTTCCCAATATTTCTTCACAAACAACAAAAAAAAAACTATTTTCTTTCCATTTCTTATTTAGTTTAAAATGAACTACCATTTATATATTTCATATAAAATCTTATCAAGTCTTAAAAAATATTAGGGATGACTATTGGTCAAGAGAGTCCACCTTTCATGGTGCCTTTTTGGGTTAGGAGATAAGGTTTCATTTCCTAGTGACATTTTATTAATTAACAAGGGTTCTACAAATTTTTCTCAATTGTCTTGATTATATCAATGGCTAGGTTATTAAAAAAAATCATCTCTTTCTTTTTTATATTTTTTTCCTTCTCTTGATTCCTAATTTATCATCTTATGTTTCTTAACTCCCACACTTTTATTTGTAATTTTCCAAATATTCTATAAATAGTTATAGAGGTTATTTCTTAGTAAATGGGGTTGGTAAACCCTCAAAACTATCAACATTATTATTTTATATTCTTGAAAAGTTAGGTTCAAAATGTGGTCTTCGAATCAAAAATTCAAATGGAAAAGCACTACTGCTTCAATGCCTTAATTGACCACTATAACTCCCAATCTTTCTTCTAGTGATTCTTTGAACACAATTTATTCCTCAAACTATTTTTCTAGTATAGTTATACATTTTTTTTGTTTTTAAGATGACTATTTATTTTCTCTAGTGTATCTTTATTATTGGGAAACATAATTATTTTTTCCCCTTTATTTGTGGGATCTCAACAATTTTCATATCTTCATAATGCTCATTTTTAGTGGCATTCCTCCTAGTGCACACATTTGTAATCAACTATCGTATTGCTAATGGGTTTCACAACTCTTCATATCCTTAACACTTTTAATAGTATCCCTCCTAGCACACTCCACATATTATAAATTCTTTAAATCCTTAACATCTTTACTAGATACCTCTTATCATGCTCTAAATCAACTTCCCTTGTCTTTTCCATCAATTTTTTAAAATATCTTTTTCCCTTCGTAATTTTTTTCAATCTCTTCTCCTCCATGCATAGCCATCACCATCCATTCTACTATATCTCTCAAGTTATTATTATCTCCCTTAGTCATAGGTGTTTTCGATTTGGAATTTCCTTAATCCTTTTATTTATTCCTAATGGCTTAATCAAAACCCAATTTTAGTAGTCATGTCTCTTTAGTACCCCTTTTAGGATTACCGCTCTTTCTATTCATCATCCCCTAAGTTCCTAGCCCCTCTCATAAGATAGTACATGATTTATTCTACCACAAATAATCAAATATTATTATTTTATGTCTATAATACCTTATTGATCTATATTTTCTTGTCACAACACTTTAAATCTAAATTCTGACCTTTCCTTACATCCTATCAAGATCACAACAATGGAACCAAATGTTAAAAAGAGACATGGTGTAGACTAAAGATCTATGAGTGTGCTATTAGATGTGTAGTTTATACTCTGGTGTAAAGGGATAAGAAAAACTATAGAATTAGTTTTTTTATTAAAATATATTGTTAGTAGACTATAAAGTACATAAATCAAAATATATAAGCATAATAATTCAACACATTCATATTGTAGCCAATAAACCATGATATATTTGTTGAAGTTGGGAAAAATCAACTCCACAACTTCCAAGGATCACCTGCAATCAAACACCCGTCACAAATAAAGAGAATAGTAGAGCTATGGAGGCCAAGAGCTATTGATCCAAAAAAGCATGAATCATTATGAATGTGTAGTTTCTAATGATTATACAAAAGATAATACTTATAAAAAGATAATGAACCTAGAAACCCTAGGTGAGGATAAAACAAGATCATGGCATGTGTCCTCATCCTATGCATGAGACATAAAAAGAACATGACCTAAGTAAGCTTAAGTAATTAGAGGAAGAGGAACCTAAAAATTAAATAAATTATTTAATTAGGAAATACCTTTTACTCTAAAAATATTCAATATATATAGTTGTGGTATATCATCAACAATACATGTTCATCTTCGACTCATATTCTTCTTATAATCACTCTCTCATCCACTCCAATATTTCATGTATCTCTCATCCACTCATATAGTCATATCCTTATTATGATTTTGTCATCCATTCATATAGTCATATCCTTAGGTGGCATATTTATCTTGCAATGGATATATTATTGGAAATCTCACTTAAAGTGTGTTCCTTTCTATTTCCATTCTATTGAACCCTTCTATATTTTTAGTATTGGCCTCAACTACATTGTGCTTTTTGGGTTTTCAATCTAATGGGAGTGACATAACTCTTTCAGACCAATAGGGGCCTAGTAAAAAACTTTAAGGTGTACTTTGGTTCTACAATATATTTTAAAACTTTACAGAAAATTTTAAAACTAACCTACAATCAAGATTTTATGAATGAAAATCCTACAAAAAAAACATTAGAGCCTACCTTAGTCAATCTACTTATGAGCTTTCAAGAATAAATCTACATTGATAAGTTGATAAAAAAATCTATTATACTAATGTGTGCAAAGAAATAAATCTAAATCATAACGTAAATGTAAATGCAAGGTTCAAAACAACATGCAAGGATATTAAAGTAGCATTGAACCCTCTAATTTTAAATCAAACACAACCTCATATCAAGCTAAAGAGAGATCAAATAAGAAAAATCATGACACTATTACCTTGATAAAAACTCTCTTAGTTGAGGTTGATTGCTTGAGATGTAGTGAATGTTGTTTCTTAATGACTCATTCAATATTTCTACATGTACCTATCAAGATCTAAAGATCATATCTTTTGATGAAGAATTATATTGAATTTATAGATATTTAGTTGAAGATGTGAATGTTAGGATTCAATCTTAAATGAATAGTGGAGATTAATTAAGATTAGTGGAGAGTGGAGAATCTTCATTGACTAAGAATAATCAAGGAGTGTTATGATGGTTCCTTAGTGGGCTCTAAAATGGGCGAGAATAAATAAAAATGGGAATTGACATGAAAAGAGGAAATGTTGACATGGTATTAGGATGTAGTGTTAGGTGTGACATTACAATATGGTGAAAATTAAGTGTCTACATTTCCTCCCTTTTGAAATAGAATTGTGATGTAATAATATTTCAATGAAAGTAGATATAGGCACTTAGTGGGACAAGATAACATACACCAAGCATTGGAATTTTTATCTTAGGATTGATTGATAGTTTAGAGATGACTCCTCAAGAGGATTGACAAGTTTGAAGAATATGACTATGCTCTCAAAATGGATGAATAGAAGAGATAGATGGGCTTTAGTGTTAATGATGGGTGAAGGGATGGGCAATAAAAAGTAGAGTTGGTTAGAGTATGTAAATTAAGGATGAATATATTAGTGATGAATGGAAGGGAGAGGTATGGAAAAGAAGAATGATTAATGATAGTGGTGTATGAATAAAGGTGATAGGCTAAGTGGTTATTATCTTTTTAGGTTATTTGTAGATAATGAAGAGATAGGAATGGTAAAGAGATAGGTGGGACGAATATGATGGAGAAGGAATGAATTTTATTATCTAGGTACATGCTATAAAAATTGCATGAGGTTCTTATTATTTTGAGCAAATTATTGTTAGTTATAGCATATTCCATAATGCATCATGATATGAAAAACCATGATGACATTGTTTTCATGTGTTTTGGGATTAACCCAAAAGAAAAAATCATAAGTACGTGTATGACATATGATACTATGAGGGTGGTGTCATGAAATTACCCAAGGAATGACACAAATTCAAAGAAAAACAAGAAGACACACAAGCAAGAAAATAAGCGATGAGCTTAAGAAAAAATAGTATTTTCCTAAGATTGATTGATGATGATGAGTGTTATGTGGGAATGATATATCTAGAGAACAATGTAAGGATTGCAAATGGTGTATCTCAAAAAGTAATTATTTATGTAGAACTAAACAAAGCTTGTAGAAAGAGAAGGAACAAAGATTATGCATGCCTTTGGATGGGTACTAGGCTACTTGGTGAGATTTTTTTGGATTTTTTCCTTCTTTGATATGCTTGAATGGATAGGATGTTTAGATTTTAGAGTAGCCACATGGATATGATTTTCTTGTGCTTGGATGTGTCACTTACATTTATATAGATGTATTTTGGGAAGTCTTGTGTTTTTATTGCTTGATGGGATTATTTTCCTAATGTTATAACCAATGCTAAGGTGAAACAAAACCAAGTCTAGTAACAAAGATGGAGGGTAGAATAATGGAATGATCAAAAGATTGGGATTTAATATGGAATGGATGAGGGATGAAAAAATTTAGTATGTGATCTCCAAAGAATATAAGAACATTCTCCAATTCACTCGTATTTAAAACCATTGTTATCACCCTCCTCGCCATCTCAATCATATATATATATATATATATATATAATTGAGATCACCCTTCCATCACCCTCCTCGTCATCTCAATTATTTTGTTTTATATATATATAAATCCCTACATGTATGAATCAGATAAGCATTGCATGACATATTATTCTAACAGTTTGGACCAAACCCTTAACGACATTTCATGAGTAGATTATTAAGCACGAAACATACTTGGATAATATTTTTCTAACCTCATGTCCCCATGCGGCTGCTTAACTCTATTTTCTGCTTAAATTTAAGTAGCAAAGGTGTTCCCATGCATAAATTTTATTTTTGGGAAAGGATAATTTGGAATCTTTTCCTATTTTAATGGAGCAGCCACTATTTAGGAATTGAAAATAAGCTGTGAAAAAAGAGGGGGGGCTGGAAATAAGTAGCGACTGCATATTTCTAAAAATCCACGTGGCTCTACAATTTTTTTTCCCTCTTTCTTAATATTTGATTTTGTCTTTTTTTTCTATTTTTTTGTTGTACAAATTATTATTAATACTATTAATACATATTTAAGTTGGCTGCTTAAAAATAAGCAGAAAAGCTAAGCATTCATGGGGCCATCGGCTCTACAAATAACTCCTAAATAAGTTGAGCAGTGGCTACTAGCCAAAATAAGCTAAGCAGTCGCATGGGGACATGAGGTAATTGTAAGTTTCTTAACTTCTCGGCATGTTTATCTGACCAGAGACGGGTCAAATTTGGACGACTATGATAATGCAAGCAAAGCAGACAAAGCTTAAATAACTACAACAAAGGTTTGTTCTTCTCCTGCAAAGAAAACTTAAGTCAGGATTGGAGGAGAAACAAGTGGAGATGGCAAGTGAAGACGAGGTTAAGCTTCTTGGCTTCTGGGCCAGCCCCTTTGCCCTCAGAGTTTTTATTGGGCTTGAAGAAAAGGGCATCAAATATGAGTATATAGAAGAATATAGCTTGTTTGGTAAGAGCCCCCTCTTGCTGGAAATGAATCCTATGCATAAGAAGATACCTATTCTTATTCACAATGGTAGGCCTTTGGCTGAGTCTACAATTATACTACAATATATTGATGAGGTATGGAGTAATGGTCCAGCTTTCTTACCATCTAATCCATATGATAGAGCTATGGCTCGATTTTGGGTAGATTTTATTGAAAAAAAGTATGTCAAAAACGTTGTTATATTTAATTAAAAAATTAAATCATTTATAAGATATTTTAATGGGATGTGTTATAACATTGTTATTTTTCTCAGCTTGATACTTCAGGGAGGTGTATAATTTTTAGTAAAGGAGAAGAACAAGAACAAGGAAAGCAACAACTTATAGAAAGTTTAGGTATATTAGAGGAAACTCTTGAAGGAAAAGATTATTTTGGAGGAAATACTTTTGGAATGGTAGATATTGTATTTGCTTCAATGATATGTTGGTTTCATACATACGTTTAAGATTATGTTTGAGAACAAATATCCAAACATTTTTGGTTGGATGAAGAAATGTATGGAGAGAGACAACATCAAGAAAATACTTCCGCAACAAGAGAGAGTGCTAGAGTTGGTAAAGCAAGTTATAAAGAAGATGTTTGCTCCAAAAGCTTAGTTCAACTTTGTTTCACTATAGTTTATTTTTGTAATGTGTTGAGTTGTGTTTTCCTTTGGTTTGTCATGTGTGCTAAAGATCTTAGATATTACACCATAGTATATTTATATATGGTGTACAATAATGATTTTGTAGTTATTTCAAGCGTGATCGGTGGTTGGGTTTTGAAATTTCTAAAGACAATGTTAAAATTTGGATGGATGTTGAGCACCATGAATTTTGAGCAGTTGTTACAGACTACACGTTGGGCTGCAAGGGGGGTAGCTTATAGATATTTTTTTGTTTTTCCCTTGATGGGCCATGATTGTAATCAATTTTGTTTTGAATTTCAAGCTAAATATTCAATTCAGTGGGATAAACATTCTCCCTTGGTATAAATGTTTGAACGCATAAGCATGTATTTCAGCTTTAAGATTAATATAATTGGTTTAGGCCTTTGACCTTTTACCCAAAAAATAAAATAATAATTTGATTACATAACTATTGTGAAGAGGCCAATATTGAAAGGGTTAAATAATATAAAGTTTTATTATAAGTTTGTTGGGCAATTTGTTGTAACATTCTTGTAGAATAAGCTTGGTTGAGGAATAAGTGGGATTAGGTGGAGTGTGCTTCTTATTTTAGAAGATCAAAAATTGATGTAAACATAAGTGTAGAGAAATAACAGTAAACAAAAATTAATAAATTAAATGTATAGAAATTAAATTCAACAAGATTGCACTACAAATTACCAATTCTTTTGTATTCCTCTAATGTTGCCAATACAAAGAAAGTCCCATCTTTGAATACAAAACCTACTCCACAATTTATAAAGTTCTTGGTTCTCCCACTAAAATATGAAAATCCTCCCTCAAAAATTAAATCTGTGAATAAATCTAAAAAGATTGATTTAGAAAATTTGATATTTTTGATAATTTTAAATTTGAGCACAAATGGACCTAAAATTTATTCTATGAACCCTACACAACTAAATGAATCTTGTGAGTGAATTTCCACACAAGATCACATTAGAAATTATAAACTAAACTATAAAGTCTAGAAAATTCTAACAAAATTAAAAAATAAAATTGTAATTTTTGAGCCTTAGATGGTTGAATTTGGCCTAAAAAAAATGTTGAAATGAGTTGTAACATGATAGGGTAGGTTATAGTGATGTGGATCTCTTTGAGAAATTCAATTTGAAAAAATAAAATAGCTTGATTAAATTTAGAAAAAGGCCTTCCTAATTGTCCAAAAATTTGGTCTTCAAAATTCTTCTCTTATTGATGGACATCATGAATTTCTATCCACTCAACATCCGTTTGTTGATTGAAACATTTGAAAAGAATTTGAAACCATGAAACTCTTCCTCAAGTGTGTTAGTAATAGATTCGTAAATGGGTTGTCTTCAATGAAAGGGTATATTTGTGGCAATCCCCTTATTTTAGTATCTCCAATTTGCCTCTAGTAGATATTTTTGAGAATAATTCTCTTAGACCATCATAAAGCCATCCACACCATTAAGGAACTTATCTCTTCTAGAGATTAGACCTCATGGATTACTTGGCAACATAATTTTCACCTTATTGTTTCATATTTTTCTCTAATTATTCATATACATCTTATTATCCCAATGTTATTCTTTACAAAATGAGACTATAGCCTCCTAAAGTTTGGTGGAAATATTGGTGATGAAATTAATGATACCACCTTCAAGAATTATATATTATTCGTTTGAATAGAGTTCATATTGCCCTTTCCTATTATTAATGAGTGAAATTAGTGTTGGAGCCTCTAGTCCTCTCCTTGCACTTAGCTCTACAAAATTTTAAAAATTTGTGTTAGGCAAGACTTCACTCCACGATTACACATTTTCTTTGGTACTTACATTATCAAGGATTGGTCTTAGGTGAATGATTAGTTCACCTAAGTAAAGCCCATACCAAGTGTTTGGATTTTCAATAAATTGATACCTTTAAACATATCATTTGGACTTTGTCCTTGTGCTCAAGAAGCCTAGAAATGGATTTACATCATATTTTTTCCTTTTCATCAAAATTTTTTATCTTGGAGATTTTCTCTTTTGGGGGATACAACTTTACAACCTACTTATATTACTAGATTTTAGAACTTCTTCAAAGTTGTTATTCACCTTTGGAAGTCTAAAATATAGCCCTTTTCCCCATACAGTAAGATCAATTATAATTTCTTTATAACTAAAAAAATATACATGGTTTAGTTTGTGTACTTATAGATAAGGCCTAGGCTATAAAGATATTGTCTTGTATTTTCAACATCTACAAGATTTTCTCAATCATTTGGGAGTGTTCCTTGTATGTGTGAGCTAAGATTCTTCTATGGACATCACTTAGACTACCCCTCTCACTCTATGTAAGTGGTCACTCTTTTAATCAAGGCTATTTTTTTCCTCCTCTAAAGCAATGGGATCGACTTGTATCTCTACATGGTAAATCTTTTTAGGCCTAAATATTGGCATTGAGACTATAATTATAACACCACCACCAAGATAGAGTGTTGTTGTCATCATGGTCTTGCAACAACAATAGAACAATTAGAAGCACTTGAGATTTACACTTATACATGTCCAATAAATAGTCCCAAAACATAATGATCATAAATTGATGTAAACAAAAGTGTTGAAAAATAATAGTAAACAAGAAATAATAATAAAATGCATAGAAATAAAATACAACAAGATTGCACCACAAATTACCAATTCTTTCTTATTCCTCTAATGTTGCCAATAAAAATAAAATCCAATCTTTGAATACAAATCCTACTCCTTCAAATTTTGTGAAGTTCTTGGTTCTCCCACTCAAATTTGAAAGTCCTCCCACAAAATTAAACCTATGAAAATTACGTAAAGACTAATTTAGAAAAATTTCTTTTTTAACAATTTTACATTTGAGCATGGATGGACCTAAAATTTATGCTATGAACCGTACACAACTAAATGAGTTTTGGGGGTGAATTTCAATGCAAGATCACACTTAGAAGTTAAATTTTTACATCTAGAAAACTCCTAAAATTTTGAAAAAAAAATGTAATTGTTTAGCCTTAGATGATTGAATTTTCCCTTTAAAAATATGGAAATGAGTTATAGCATGATAGGGTAGGCTATAGTGATGAGGATATATTAAAAACCTTATCTTTGAAAAAAATATAGTTCAAATGGCTTTTCAAATCAAAAGTTATGATCTCTACAAGTTTTTTTTTCTTACATCATTCTCCTTTGGTTGAAAAAACTATGCTCTTGTGAGTTGCATTAATTAAGTTCCTACAATTTATTCTTGACTACATTCTTCAATTCCTATTTTAAAATCCAAGTGTTATCCTCTTCTTTATCCTTCCCACTATAAAAATACTTGTTTTAACTACCATATCTCATGTTCATTCTCTTCTTGCCTAAAACTTGTGCTATCTTTTCTCTATTTTTTTTCATACGTGTTGCTCCCAATCCACTTGGTTTTTGTCTTCTTCATTATCTTCCCCATTGGCTCCACATAAATTAGAAACACTTAATACTAAAGAGATTTTATTTTTTGTCAAGTCTACCTCATACTTGTGTTGCCATTTATTTTCTTAGGATTTTATAGATACTAATCTTCTTATACTCCATCTTGTTGTACATCTCTTGTAGGTAAATCTTTCTTGTCTTAAATATACCTCTAATTTTCATTCAATACCTTCCTCCTCACTTTATCTTGCACTTATTGTATGTACTCTTCAAATGCCTTTGCATCACCACTAACTCATCTTGGAATTGGAAACTATACCAAGTGTAAAACCCCCTTAGGTTTTTACCATAAACAATTCAAAATGTTGACTTTCTTATTGACCTATTTTCTAGATTGTTATGGGAAAATTTAGCTTGAGGTAAAGATAAGTCCCATTGCTTGTGCTTATCTCCAATATTACATAGTAGATTTCCCATACTTTGTTTACTACCTTAGTCTACCCATTTATTTTGGGGTGGTATGTATCTAAATTATAGTTTAGTCTTCCCAAGATTTTATATACATTATTATTACCTTAACACCAAGATCTATCAATATTTTCCTTGTCTATCTTCCATAAATATTTAGATCTATCAAAATAGAATGCTTGTGTCATATTCTATTGGTTTTAGTGTTACTCCTTGTTTTTTATGTTGTATTTTATTCCAACACTTATTCTAATACTCAGTGAATTTCCAAGTAAGTTTTTCTAGTATGTGTTCTTCTTTCACAAAAATAGCGAAGTTCCTTTGATAGTATTTCTTCCTTTCAAAAAAGTAGGTTTGACAAAATTTTCCTCCTTTTCTTATTTAATATTTTTGGTTTATTTGCGTTATCGAGTTATGACCTTTCTTAGTGATTAAATCATCCATATCTTCCTCTTTTATTTCATCTATAACCAAACTTCCTCTTTTGGTGTCTTTACTATTGGAATTATGAAAAACACAAGCCACGAGATCAAACAATGAGCAAAGACACCTTCTACACAAGATATTTGCAAACAATATATGCAATATTCTTCAACAAGAAAAGCTACAAAATGCAAGAGACTATCAAAATAATGTGAAAGCTCGAGAGATAATACAATGAGGGTTGAGTACTATATAGGAGAAACCCTAAATGGTAAAGGGATTAGAGCATGACAAGTGTCAACATCTCATGCAATGAGACAAAATGATATAATAATAGCCCTCTAGTTAACATAGTAAACCACTCCTAAGTTTAGCTTAAGTTCATGAGAATAAATTAGACTAATAATTAGTTAAAGATAGATTGATTATTAGCTAATGCATGATTACTCTAACGCCACCCCTTAATATTAACTTAGGGAGTAGCTAAAAACCCTAAAGAAGAATGCAAGATGGGTCTTGACAAACTAGGCAAGTGGTGAGGTACCCATGTACAAACAAAAGATCTCTCAAAATTGGAGAAAAGGAGAAAACCACACAAGAAAAACTCCTATCCAAAAGAAATAAATGTGAATGAAAGACTGAAAAATCCTCCAAATCAAGGTTAAGGACTAAGAAGCCTCCAACCAAACAATGTCTCAAAAAAGAGAGGAACATGTAGAACATCATTGAAGCATGAAGAATTTGTAGAGTTTTGTCAAAAGATGAATGATATGGTGCTAAAATGAAGAACCTCCTCTAAAACAAATGATGATTACGATCAATATAACAAGAATATGCATGAGTTCCCCCAATGACACTACTCAAATCAAATGGAAAACAAAGGCAACACATTTGTAACTCGAAGATACAGATGACACAAGTTCCAATATTCTGAAAAATATTGATCAATTGAAGATAAAAGTTCACCTCAAAAAATAGGAATGCAAGAGTTTACATATGGTAAATGATCTGTCTCATTGAAATGCACGTAACTAGCTACTAATGTATGTTGCATCCAAAAGTACATAGGAACAAGAACTAGATATGTAGATCACTCAAATGTGAAACCAAGGAAGCATTAGCACCAATAGTAGAAACCACCCATATTGTTGAAAAGGGAGAGACAAGATAGGTACATTGAAACTGTGTTAAACCAAGAAGTGCATGTAGGAGAAACAACCTACAAATAAAAGGGTGTGCAAACTAAGGAACACACGCATGAGATAAGAATCACTAGGATTCATTGTTTTCATGGAAGGGACACTCACTTGACAAAGGTTTGATGGAAAACCAAAGGAAAACATCAACCCCCCATGACACTTTATATCATAGCATGAGTACAAAAGGCATAATAGGATGTGAAAAATCCCCAAAAAGTATACACTAGAATGACACTTTATCTTAGTGCATCTACAAAAGAAAATATGCATGAAAATGATGTCTATAATGTCCAAATAGGACAAAATACTAGAAATACATGTAGAATAGCCAAAAATGAGTCATCCCACACAAACAAAAAGTTTCTAGGAGCTAAGGTGTCCAAGTAATTCACTAGAGTACGAAAACACAAAAAACTAAATAAAATGTACCTAAAGAGCAATATGGAAAAATGGAATAGATGAATGTGAAGAGCTCTGAAAGACCATCCCAATGCCGCTAGAATTGTGAAAAATAGAGAAACAAGTAAAAAGTTATGAGCTTGATATTGAAAACAACACATCTAACTTCCACAGATTATAGAATGCACCAAGAACAAAAAATGGTGATAAAATCCACACCACTAGAAATTTGGTGGAGCCAACTTTTCGAATATATCTCGTTTACCAAAAAAAGACATTGTATGCTCAAGTTATAGCAAAAAAAAAAAAAAACACCTCCTTTAGGGAACAAGGAAGGTTCAAAGGGGGCCAAGGTGGTAGGTCATATTTTTGATGTCATGTTGGCATCAACATGATGTTAGTAGAATATTCTAGGTAATATTCCCTACACGCGAAATGTTTTTTGGGCCCCTTGGCTAAAAATTGGTAAATGAAATATTCATGTTCTCATAGAATATTCCTCTTTGTCTGAAATATGTGTTGAGATTTTGCTCGCTTGGAAAAATGTTTTCCATGCTGGAAATATTTCATAGACTCTACAAAAAATTTACACAAGGTCGAAAAATGAAACGATGCCCGAAAAAGAAAAGTATGGTAGAGAAGGCTGCCAAGGGTGGAAAAATGTCATCGCCGAGGTGAAAGCCACATGCGGCCAATATTAAAGCCGCCACCATTGGAAATTTGGGGCCCACAAGGACCTACCCATGCAAGTCGATACCTTGTGGGTACCTTTTTAAAAAGAACCGCCTTGAAAAAATAAAGCTTGCAAATTTTTAAAATATGCCTTTTTTGAAATAAAAAATGCCTATGCAAAGGAAAAAAATAAATTTATTAAAAGAGCCTATGCTTATTTTTTAAAATTTTCATGCACAAGAGTCCATACCGGGGTTGTACGAGCTCTTGTGCAAAAGAAATTTCCCTAGAAGCTCCTGATGGTGAAATAGAGAAAATTTATAGTCAAAATTCATCCAATCAGCATCCTAAACGCAACCATGAGGGTTTTTTGGCCCAAAATACTCTGAAATCACAACTACTCTTTGGATCTAAGAAAAAACCAACCACTTTAAACCCTTGTAGATATGACGTCAAAATTCCAAATTAGGCTTAACAAAAGTAAATTCTAACTTTATCAATATCTCTAAATCCAATGTTCAATGAGGTCCTTTTCATGCCAAAATGCACCTAAAAATCACCCACCTCCAAAAATTATAAAAAAAGAAATGGAGGATCCAGATTTGAAGCCTTCTAACCCTTGTTGAAGAAAAACCCTCATAAAATAAGAAGGGGTTCATTGAATCAAGGATATAATACCATGTTAGAATTGTGAAAAACATGAGCCACAAGATCAAATAATTAAAAAAGACACCTTCCACACAAGAGATTTGCAAACAAAGAATTTCTATATTCCTCAACAAGAAAAAACTATAGAATTCAAGAGACTATCAAAATGGTATGAAAGCTCGAGAGATAGTACGATGAGGGTTGAGTTCTATATAGGAGAAACCCTAAATGGTAAATGGATTAGATAATGACAAGTGTCAACATCTCATGCAATGAGATATAATGATCTAATAATAGCTCTCTAATGAACAAAGTAAATCACTCTTAAGTTTATCTTAAGTGAATGAGAATAAATTATAATAATAATTAATTAAAGATTAATTATTAGCTAATGCATGATTACTCTAACATTTACCACATCTTACCATTATTTATTGTTGCAATTTGGTTGTCATTGATGTCAAAAGAGTGTTGCAATATGGTTGTTTGATTGTTAAAGTCTTTGAGAAATGCTTTGCATTTCTCCGCTAGTGATGCTTTGCTCTTGCAATTTGGAATATAGCTTCATGATGTGTTAGGGCATGTATGATCCAAGTCTTAGATCATTTGGGGTCCAGAAAGGTGTTTTTGAAAGAAACAGTTTGAAGACTGTATTGTTTATGTATTTTTGCTCACAATAGTGAAAATTTTGACTCTACAATTCTTTCTTGTTGTAGATATGGTTGTGAAAATTAAAATATAATTTGTTAAATTTTTGAAGGTGTTATATCCAAAGTCTCATGTCATTAGTCTTTCCATAGAGAAAGTTAGAAGTGATAGAGTTCATGGTTGTGTTGTTTGGTGACTGGTTTTAGTGTTTGTTAGCTTGTGCCAACTTGTTGTGGTATAAATTTGTGAAAGGAATGTATGTGAGTTTTCCTGAATATCTTGTGATATTTTTTGTTGCTCTGCAAGGTTTTTTCATCTTTCTTTAGAACATGTTGTGGTCCGAAATGAAGGTATTTTTGGGTTATGCTTTTTCTTGACCGACTAGGGTATGTTGAGGGTGTGCACCACAAGTTCAAGGTTGCATGGAGTTCAAGGATTGTTTGAAGGTGTTGTATGGTTCATTTTGACTCATGTAAAGAGCAAAATTTTTTAATTCAAAATATCAACAATACTTTAAATAAATTTATTTATATTCAAAAGAAAGTTGAAACTTCATTCATTAGACTTCATAAAATCCAAATGATTTCAAAACAAAGACTTAAAGTTGATAAATAGATTCATAATACTTCCGATTTAATTCATACACGTGTCATCTTACACGACATTGATAATAATACAAAAGTATTTGTAACATAATTTTACAATTTGAGACTTAGGCATTATGTCACCTTAAGCTCTACAATACATAATTCAAGAAATAAATAATACATAAATGAAGAAAACATCCTTTGATCTTCAATCCAATAGCTTATCTTCAAATATGAAGACGAGAACAAGAATTAGGCGCTTTTTCCGTCCAACCTCGAAGCTTATGCTTCCTCGAAATTCCTTAGTCATTCAAAGAATACCCGACCCTATACAAATCGTTTAGCAAAAAGCAGTCGACAAGCAAGATGGAATCTGGTGCATGCCTAGTATAACTAATAAAACCACAAGCATTTTCATATTTCTAATTCATTTAAGAAACAAGAAAGTTTGATACTAGGATATGGTAGAGAGATAATTCATTTCGTCTATTTCAATGGTCCTTAAGTTACTTGGCCAAGAAAAATTTCATGCACGACAAATAATAGTAGTTTTGGAAAAGCAAAACTACACTCTCTAGAAACCCATATTCAAAACCTGTCCTGAAAGGTAACTTTCCAAACATATTTCATGCACATTAATTTATCAAGCATGCATGGTTCCATTCAAAATTAAAAATGATCTTTCACAAACATCTTATATGCAATCTTGTTTCAAGCAAAAATGGTTTAAATGCAGTATTTTCATCGTTTTAAAACATAAATAACATTAAATTAATATTTAAATCAAATAATAAAATAACAAAAAGAAGGTGTATCTTAACTATGTAATCTAAGTACATATTTAAATGGGCATAAATGAGAACACATTCTTTCGGTTCATTTACTCATTTAATTTAGGTTCACTTCGAAATAATCCTGTTCTGATTCATTTCGTTTCCAAGTAATTCATATTTTTAATTTGCTTGATTTATATTCTATTTTTCACATTTCCAGAAAATAAAATAATAAATTTTCAAAAACAAGTTTAATAACTCATTTTTACTTTTCTTTCGTAGTAATTTTAGTTTCATTTCCATAGGTTTATCTAATTTCATTTTTACTCTTGAGCATGAATCTTTACACAAAATTATTTAATCTTACATTCCGGAAAAATATTTAAATTTCATTTTATTTAATAATAATATCTTTTATGTTTCTTTTGTTTTGATAATCTCTCTAGCTGTTTGATTTTGAATCTACAAAAACAAATTTTACTAAACAGAAAAATCTACTATCTCCTAATTGTTTTCTATTCAAAATTGTTCTACAATTTTCTGTTCTAATTGTTCAATGGTTTTCTGGTAAAATCACAGTTTGGTGTTTTGAAATTTCTTCATAATTTAATAGAAACAATGATGATTTTCAATAATTTTAAATACTAGAGTAGAAGAAAATGATTCCAATTAAACATACTGCGATCATGAATTTGTTAAAATAAAGCTTTCTTTGATTCTACCTGGTAACTTCTTGAATCAGGAAATGATTATTTGTTTCTTATTCTGTCAATTTCTTGCTTTGAATCTTCTATTGTTTCTTGTGTATGATGGAAGCCAAGATTGTTGTTCTTACCTCTGTCTCCCTTCTATTTATTTATGTTCTTTGCTTTTTCTTCTCCCTGTTGTTCCTCTTCTTTCTTCCCTGGCGCACACTTCCTCTTCTTCTCTCATGCGCTTCACCTTCCTTATCTTATGCACTTGGGAGAGAGAGCCAAATTTTAATGCTATTTCCCTATTGATCAGCAACATAAATAGAATCTATTAAATTTTTTATTCCCCCCTTCCTTTTGTGTGTGCATGGTGAATAGGGGGACTGAACTGCAATCAACACCCTCCCTGCTCTGGCCACGTGGGGTTTGGAAGGTGGGAAGAGCTAAATAAAAACCCACATAACTCTCTTCCTCCTCTACTTTGGTTGTGTGGGAAATTAAGGAATGAGTCAGGTTTCCTTCTAGTCATGCATGCAAGGTGATCATCAATATAAATGTTATCAAATTTATTTCCCTCTACTAGTTGTGCTTCCCAAGTCAGATGAATCTCCAAAAATAAAATAAGATTGTGCATTTTTTGTTCAATTCCCAAAAATGGATTTTCACTCTCTTCTTGCAATTCAAACTTCATCCTTCTTTACTCATGCAAATGATGGAGTTATTAACAAAGCCAAATCCACTTTCTTAGCTTTGATCTCCAGTCAAAATTTATCAAAATCCAAGTTTAAATTTTGATTGCATTCAAATTGATTGAAAGATATATTTTTTTTCAATTTGTTAACTACTGTTTTGAATTCCATTTCAAATTTTGAACGTATTTTGTTTTCTAATTTTTTTAAATAACTTGTTTTGATATTTTTCTATTTCTTCAAATAAATCTTTCTTCTTTCATTTATCAAATGAGAAGATATCAAATAAATTAATAACACTATTTTACATTTTTATATATTTTCACAATTACAAGTTTTATTCCAATAGTTTAAAAATAATAAAAGCATTATTATTTTTAACTAATAATAAAATATTGACACAAGGAATTCAATTATTTAAATAAAAATCAATTTCCTCACAAAAATAACCAAATTTCCATTTAAAACAAACATATTTGTTTTCACATATATTTGAGAAATCAAATAAACTTATTTTAAATTTGCAAGTATAATCATCACAAAAATACATTAAAATAATAATTAAGTGTGTGTGTGAGATTTCATCATCCTCATAAACATCTAATGGCTAAAACGACTCTACCTGATCAATGTTCTCGCCTTCATTCTCGTTCACCTATTCCTGCGTTCACTTGCACTCAATTTCTCATCAACAATGACAAACCCCGAATTTCAAAATAATGCATTTCAAATTTCAATTTCAATTCAACTTTAAATAATCATCTAACATAATAATTAAAATTCTCATGATTAATAATTTTATTTAAATAATCGACAAAATCAGTACGTGACAACTCATCTAGAAGTTCAAGTAATGATTTATCATTCATGTGTACCACCAATGTTGTGAAGGCCGATATGCTACAAGTTTCATATTTTATTTCTTAAGGCCAACCTAATTTGAATTTTTGAAGCATGTGAATGATTATCATTGAAGATCGATGTTGTGAAGAGTGTTTAGGACCAAGTTAAGTGTGTGTTTGAATCCGTAAGGCATTTTCCTCTTCCTAGTGTTATGTGTTGTCTTTTGGGTCTTGCCCTCTACATGTTTCATATTTTGTGTTTGATCTTTGGTTGACTTGTAATTGTAGTATTATTGTTATTGTAAGTTGAAATTTGAATGTAATTAATGTAATATCATATTTATATATTGTAAACCTAGTTGATCTAGGTCAAGGAGTTGTGATGAGGATGTGTAATGCATTATGATAATTGTATAAGTGACTGAAAGAGAAAGAGAAGAAGTGGCATGTCCTATCCAAATTTAATTTTATCATATCTCTATGACATAAGGGAAGTGAAGACTGAGCCTAACTATTTGCTAGAGGTAGTGAGCCAAAGGAAAAGCTTCTTTAAGGCTAAAAGTAGTGAGCTAGTAAGCTGTAGAGAAGATATTTGAAGAATTTGCAGAAGAGATTACAAAGAAAAATTGTAATCATCAAAAGGGAAAAATCAAAATTAAAATCATCAAAAGTATTGATCCTAATTGTCAACTTCAGACAGTGGAAGGGTTGTCATTCTATAATCATTCTTGATTTTGTTATCAAATCAGGGAGTAGTTGTTTCCTTGTGTTGTAGCCCTAAAAGAAAGTTTATAAGAAGTTGTAGCTTCCTTGGGAGTGACCCTAAAACCTCTTTATAGGGAGTAGTAGCTTCCCTTGGTTGTAAACCTAAAATAAAGTAACTTTTATTCATTTGTGAGGTTAGATTAAGATAGTAGCTCCTAGTAGCATTTCTCACCATGGTTTTTCCCCTTTGGGTTTTTCCATGTACATCTAATATTGTGTGGTGTTGTGCATTGTGTTCTTCTTTCATGTTCATGATTATGATGTAGTGTTAAAGTTTCAGTTTGCTCTGGATCAACCCCCTCTTAGTATTTTGGTGTGTGTTCAACATTGCTAGACCTTGTTTTTTTAATTTTTGTCCCCTTTTTTCCATAACTCTTTCTTCCCTAAGTATTCCATCAAATATTCTTCTCTTGTTTTCTTATCAATGTCAATCTTTTATCTTTAGCATCTATGATAATATAGAATTTCATCCTTAGGTATTTTCATTATAAATTTATCCCCTCCTAATAAATTAGTTTTAAACAATTATTTACTCTTATTAGGAATCTAATTGTTCTTGAAATATTATACAACTCTTGGGAAAATAGATAAATTATGGTTGGAATTATCACAAAACCCATAATATTTCTTCTTGTCCTCCCTGTGATCATTTGTATAATAACATGGATCACTATATTTATAACAAGTGACAACTATTGTTCCTTGGACTTGACTCATTTCTCTATTGATTCCTCCCCTAAACTCATTATAGTAGGGCCTATTATTGTTACAATTATTTTAATATCTAGTAGAAGGTTTATCTTCTATGACTTTTCATGTTGTATTTTCAGCTAAGTTGAAATTATATTATTTTCTTCATTTAGGTAGTTTATAGACACAATTTTATCTAAGTCCTCTTTTCCAACCCTTTTTTCTCTTTTCATGATAGGGCTTTTTATACTCACATTTTATTGCACCAAGGTTCATAGTCTTCTTCATCTTTTAATCAAAATGTTAAGGATTTCCTTATTCATTAGTTTTATAGTCATCATATTCATTAAAATAGAATAGAGCACACTTTTTATCCTCATTGGAGGTTCTAAAACATCTACTTGTACTATCACAACCCTTCTCTTCTCCTCTATGATTAGGCAATCATTCCTTAGATGACATTCCTTGAAAGAATAAGAAAACCAAATATTTTTTCTTCCACTAGATGTCATTTCCTAATCATTATCTCTTCTATCCAAGGTGTCTTGGTTAATATTTAATTGTTTAATTTTAATTTTAACTTTTCAATCTATGTATTCTCTTTATTTTCCTTTTGCCAAGGATGAGCCTCAATTACTGATTTTAATTCTAAATATTTTGCATATATTTCAAAAAATATCTCATCTAAGAATTCTCTAATTAAAGGAAGTAATTTATAGAAGATAAAATTATTTAAGAATTCCTATTTTATATTATTCCATTGTTTCTCTTCTTTTGAACAATTTTGTATGTACCATTAAATAGCTTCATCCCTCAAAATTCTCGTAAAGTCATAAAGCTTGGTTTGTTTATCTCTTACTCCATTTATATATCCCATGTATAATTTAATACAATGATATGATATGAGGTTTAATTATTATCATTTTCAAATATTAGTACTTTGATGTGATTTTGATCCATTGATTAAGGTTTCTCTAATTTATCATCATTCATTGAGGTTTTTCCTACACTCAACTATCTACCTTTGTTCTCTTTTCTTAAATCCTTGTGTTCCTTATCCCAAAATTTATGGAATTTTTTACTATACTTTTTAATTCTCCTCTAATTCACTAGTTTCTTGTTCCTATCTTTATCTCTAGGCATTTCTAGATCTCAAAGATTTGTCTTCCCAAGATTTTTTCACAATCAACAAAAAAACTATTTTGTTTAGTTTAAAATGACTTGCCATTTATATTTTTCCTATAAAATATTTGTGTCCTAAAAAATAGTAAGGATGACTATTCGTCAAGGTATTTTACCTCTTCATAGTTCCTTTTTTTGTTTAGGAGACAATTTTTTATTTATTAGTGACATTTTATTAATTGGCATAGGTTTCTCCAAATTTTCATCAATTGTCTTGATTATATCAATGGCTAGGTTATTCAACATTTATTTCATCTTGTTTCTGAACTCCCACACTTTAATTTTGAATTTTCTAAATATTGGATAGATAATTATAGATGTTATAGCTTAGTAAATTGGGTTGGTAAACCCTCAAAACCATCAACATTAGTATTTTATATATTTTTCAAGTAAGGTTGAAAATGTGGTGTACGAGTCAAAAATTCAAATGGAAAAGAACCCCTACTTCAATGCCTTAGTTGACCACTATAACTCCCAAGATTACATTTTATTGCCTTGTTAAGATGACCATTTATTTTCTAAAGTCTATCTTTTTTATTAATAAACATATTTACTATTTCCCTTTTTTTTGGGGGGTCTCAATAATTTGCATATCTTCACAATTCTCGTTTTTAGTGGCATCCCTCCTAGTGCACACATTTGTAATCAACTATCATATTTCTAGTGGGTTTTCACAACTCCCCTATCCTTAACACTTTCAATAGTAGCCCTCTTAGCACACTCCATGTATTCTTGGAATCCTCAACACCTTTAGTGGATACCTCCTATCATTCTTTAAATCAACTTTCATTGTCTTTTACATCATTCTTTAAAATATATATTTTCCTTCATAATTTTTTCAATATCTTCTCCTACATGCATAGCCATCACAATCAATTCTATTATATCTCTCAAATTATTATTTTGTCACTTAGCTATAGGTGTTTTCAATTTGAAATTTCATTAATCCTATTATTTATCCCTAATGACTTGATCAAAACCCAATTTTAGTAGTCATGTCTATTTAGTATCCCTTTTAGGCTCATCCCTCTTCCTATTCATCATACCCTAGGTTCCTATCCCCTCTCACAAGATAGGACATAATTTATTCTACTATAAATTTAATCAAACATGATTATTTTATGTATATAATACCTTATTGATCTATATTTTATTTTTACAACACTTTAATTCTAAATTACAACCTTTCCTTAAATCTTATCAAGTTCCCAACAATGAAACTAAAAGTTAGCAAGAGATAGGGTGTAGACTAAATATCTATGTGTGTTATTAGATGTGTACTTTAAACTATAGCATACAAGGGTAAGAATAATATTAGAATTTGTTTTTTTTATTACAATATGGCATAGTAGACTATAAAGTACATAAATCAAAATATATATGTATATAATCATTCAAAACATTCATATTGTAACCAATACAAACCATCATATATTCAATATATATACTTGTGGTATATTATCATGAATACATGTTCTTCAACTCAAATTCTTCTTATAATCACTCTATCTCATCTACTCCAATATTTTGTATATCTCTTAACCTCCCATATAGTCATATCCTTATTTTTCTTCTCATATTCCTATATTTTCCTATTCTCTCTTTATCTCATGCATGTGGTGCATATCTAAATACATTATTACATATAAGGACATGTCCCTCTTCCTTATTATGATCTTTAGGTTTTGTTGTAAGTTGGTTTTAGGTGGAAAATTTATCTTGCAATGGATTTATCATTGGTAATATTTCTTAAGGTATGTTCCAAGTTTCTATTTTCATTCTATTGCACCCTTCAAGGTTTTAACTATTTTTCTCGACTACATTGCCCTTTTTGTATTTTCAATCTAATGGGACTAACACAACTCTTTCATAAAATAGGGGCTCAATAAAAAGAAAATTTGTACTTTGGTTCTATAAAAAAATGAAATTTTATAGAAAATATTATAACTAACCTACAATAAAAAAATTATGAATGGAAACCATACAAAAAAAAATTCAAAGTAGAGTCTACCTTAGTCAATCTACTTATGAACTTTCGAGAATATATCTACATTGATAAGTTGAATTTTAGAGGATGGGTGGAGGATATTATTTGTTCTTTTGTTGCAAGAGAACCACCATGGTGTAAAATAAGAGAACCAAGGGGATATGGAGGTGGTGTTGGGATAGTTTGGATAGGAGGTGATAGAGGATCATGGGATGGATTTGATTGGATGGGAGAATCTTGAACAAATGAGGGGATGATAAGCGATTATGTATGAGGGTAGGATCTTGACTTGGATGAGGGCATGCATTGGTATGCTTTGGAATAATTTTTTGTCATGTTTCAACTTGTGTGGGTGGTGTGATGGTGGAGGAGTGTAGGATTGAATCCTCAAATGGGGTAGATGGTGTTGGGTCTCAAAAACGCTGGTATGAACCATGAGAGGTTGCCAAGCTCTCACAATGCTTTTGGCCAACTAACAAGGACAATTGATGCAAATTTTCCTTCTACTCTTCAGGATCTGCTTGACCTAGGTGGGTGCACCTATATGTATGTTGCAGATTTAAGATGGGTTTCTTGGTTGATCAATCTATCCACAATGGCAAAGGGAAGTGGACAGATAAAATTACTACAACTACTCCTACTCCTACTGCACAATTGAAAGGTTTTTTGAATAATTTGTTTGATATGGATTTGTATCTCTGGGTTGTGGTAGATCAGTGCCTTTTATCCACATGGGCAATGGAGTCAAAATGATAAGTGTTTCTTCCTATTGGCTTAACTCTAGTTGTTAGGCACTCTGAAAATTCTATGGCTTGCATAAAAATTTACTAAGTCTATGTCTTGCATAAACTGTGCTGGAATGATTCTCTATCGGGTTCTTATTTAACTATCCAAAAGAAAAACTCAAAACCACTGTGATTAATCAAGAGAGTTTAATTCTGACTTGTAGACACCAGTTAATTAAATCACAGAAAATGAGAATGCATTTTGATAAACCAGGTATACACTTGATATGCTGATTTAAATGATTAAAAGATCCAAGTTAAAGACAACCAAAATAAAGAATATGAAATTTATTTATCACAACAACTGAACACCAAAAGAATTTTACCAATTTAACATATTTTCTCCATTGATTCTGTTTCAAGAAAAGTCTATCATTATTTACATCCCAGTCCCTTCTCGGGAAAAATCATCACTATAGTCTAATTACTGCCTTTTCTATCTATTCTTCTGATTTTTACAAGTATTTATATATTTCAGATCAAGGGTCAGGACCCTTTATTTTTTGGTTATGGTCGTCTACATTCTTCATAGTTTAAATGAAATATTTAATTAATTGCCTTGTCGGAAAATTAAATATTTAATACAATAGTTATGCCTTTGAAAATAATTTGGAAGCCTTTGATTTTACTTTTATACCCTTTAACTTTAATTATTCCTGCCATTCAACAGTGGTCAACTTTTGACCAAGCCCACCTCTGACTGTTGCGGCTTCCATCTCTCCTTACCGCGCTACCACGGGCTTTGAATTACCCACCCGCGGTATTGCGGTGTTTGACCACTGACGGCTATCTCCACCATTTACCGCCTTACCACGGTCTTCGCTTGAACCCCTCGCGGTACCGTGGTAACCGCTTTATAGACTGCTATCCTTCTCTGTTGATTGTTGACCACACCGTTGCATGTTAGACTTTTACCATTCTACCACGATCTATACTTGGACCCTCCGCGGTATCGCGGTATATGCCTTCCCTGCTACCCTCGTCGTCTGTCAATCGCTAACTGTCATCCTCTCACCTTTCGCCGACTGTTGACCTGATTGCTAACTACTACTGCGGCCACCGCGGTCTATGTTTTGACTGTGTGCGGTATAGCGGTAATCGCTAACCGCTATCGCCAACTGCCCCCTCGCTAGCCGCTACCATCAACCACTAACTGTTCACCGCACTACCGCGGTCACTGGCTTAACTTCCAGCGGTACCGCGGTAGCCGCTTCGCTAACTGTCACCTAGCCATCTATTGATGTTTACTGCAATCACCGCGGTCTTTGAGATGACCTCCTATGGTACTGTGGTAAAGGTTAAGTTGACTGCTTTTAAACTGTTACCGCTATACTACAGGTATGGATTGAATTGTATGTGGTATAGAGGTAAAGAATGAAAAGATGGGAATTTCAAAAGGATTAAGGTAGCGATATGAAGTATGAGATATTTTTAGCACTTGGATGGGGGATAAAATGAATTTTTTCATGAAAAGATAGGAAAATAAAATAAAATCCCTTAGGGTATTTATGGAATTTTTATGGCAATTTGTGAGAAAACCTTAGGGTTTTAGATGGAAAAATTTAGTTCCAACAGTGGCTCCGTCTGGGGATGAATGATTGTGAGATCATTGCAAGGATCCATAATTCTTTGGTAGAGCAGACCAAGAAAAAGGATATGAAAATGAAAGCCATTGGAGATGAAGGGAACGAGAAGTGAAGGACATGAAAAAGGAGCAAATGGAGGGAATGGAAAACCTACACTACTGTGCATGGAAGATAATTTTTTTTTAAAAGGCATTGCTAAGAATTGTCCATGCACTGGTAATCCTCAATCCTTTGTGTGTTAACTTCTCCTGTCTTGAGCTGTTACAATTTGAAACTCAAATCATACTTTCCCCTGTCAAATACTTGGTTTTGTTTTGAGTTCATCAGATTTCTCTTGAAGACACAGATGCAATCTTTCCTGTCACTGGAATTTTTTAGAGAATCACTATGCTCAGCTTGGCCCAAAATCCATACACCATTATGTAATTTATATTCTTTATTATCAGACAAATCTCTGCCAGTATACAAAATGCATACATATTTAATGCAAAATTTTGTATTATCTCTCTCACTATTATGTATTATGAAACACTCTCCTAGCTATATTAAAAATTCGCAATCAAAGTGCTTCCCTTGAAAAATAAAAAGATTTGCCATATCATTGTTGTCTAAAACAAGAATATTTGAAACCATTTGCACTTCCTTGATACTACCATTTAGATACAACACTGGATCATGACTCATGTCTTCAATATCATGCATATGTGAACCAATAAAATCTGGATTTCTATCATCCTTGGTATGCAAACAAATGTCTTTTCCATATGAGTTAGAAATTTCAAAATCACATACCTCATTTTGAATGAACACAGACTTTTGATCAACACCAAAATTTTCACTATCACTCCAAGAAATGCACTGGGAGTCATAAAAAATTTTACACAGAGATCTTTCACTGTCAAAACAATTGTAAGTTGGACGCAAATCCTCTAGATCACCTTTATGAGCACATCCTGGTACTTAGAAATTAACAAATCTAAAATCTGTTTACTGACAAGTGAACAAGTCTCAACATTTTTATCACTACAGTTATACTCTTCACCTTTGTCATCATCAAGAAGAAATCCAAAACCATCAGAGAATGGGAAATCAGAAACATTATCAGGGCAGTCATTTTTTTCATCATTTTTCTTGTCTGAAATTATCTCCTCTCTTTCATAAAGTGGGTTTGAGAATTCTTGAAGTCCATTCATGGGGATACCTCCGCAAAATATCATCTAATCTTCATTTAACTCTTCATCATACAATGGGTTTGAAAATTTTTGGAAATCACTTTTAAATGTACAAACTTCATCATCATCAACTGTATCATCATAATAGGTAGAAGAATACCTTGATTGCAGATCAAAATCCTCTGGTTCATCAGAATCAGAATATTCACTGGATTCTTCACAACATGCACTGCTTTCCTTGTCACAGTTTATGATGCAAGAGAAATCTCTTTTACCTTCATCTTCCTCATGCAAGCTATCACATGAATCATCTTGATTTTCACATGTCTTATCTTCTATTGGATGCATCATCTGATCAACTTCTCTATACTCATCAAAAATACAACAATTGGATTCAACATTGATAGTGTTCTCATACCTTATTTCCTGGGACAACGCCCATATGAAGTTAAAAGAGGAGCCTTCTGCCTCAACCCTTTTATTTTGCTCAGATGTCTCTCCTTCGTTCTCTTCCTTCTGATCAACAACAATTAGTCTCTCTATCTCTTCTTTAGTAAGTCTCTTCATGCTGTATTGAGCATGTACCTCAACATAATGTGGCTCTCTATAATCTTCTTCAGAGTCAAAAAGGACCTGTTGTTCAGGCATATGGACATTGTATTTCTGATTTGAAACATCATGCTGATAACCTTCATCCTCTGAAGATGAATACCTCTCCACAACATGGTGAAAAGTATTTGAAGTCAAATATGTTGTGTGATCTTCTCTATTGTTTCCCATCAACATTCCCTCTTCTTGTATTCTCTAGGCTACAACACACTAATCTGGGGAATGTGGCATATTACAGACTCCACAAAAATAATTGTTACTTACCATATAGGTTCCCTTTTTTGTCAACGGATCAGGAGCTTCTTTGTTTCCAGGCCTAGCTGTTATAGGTTTCTCATCCTTCTAGTTCGTATTATAAGGCATGTCATGCAACCTCAGTCTTTCTTTTTTGTAAGTATTCTCCTATCGGTACTAATAGCTACTACCTTGTTGACGAACCTTACGATTGTCTCTTTTATCCATTATCCCTGCAGCCTTCCTATTGTTTTCAATTGTTTGTACCATCTTCTGAGCTTCAGCTAAGTCTCTTGGGAATTTATTTCTCAATTCATACCCTGCCTTAGGATCAAAAGTATTCAAATAAATACTCAGTGCTACAGAATCTGGCAACTTTGATCCAGGAGGTATTTTATTCTGCAACTTATTGAATCTCCGATTAAAATCATAGACTGTATCACTTTGATCTTTCTGGATGTGTATTAATTCATGAAGAGCAGCATCTGGTACACTTGGATTCCCAAATTGCTCAAGGAATTGGTCATGAAATCCTTGGAGAGAATCAATAGAGACCGCTGGCAAACTATTGAACCAATCCCTAGCATCTCCAATAAGTGATATCATGAATAGCCTCATGTGTAAATCTTCATATGGCACATCCAATTCCTGGATGAAAGCATTGAAAATTATTAGATGCTCTTTAGCAGTGATTGCATCACTCCCTGTAAACTTTGGAACAAGACCTCTCCAACTGCCATCCATTGGAAAAGGGGATAATTGCATCCCTGACAAATCAAACTATTTGATCATTGTTATGTATTGATGAGGGGGGGTTCTAGGTGGGTACTGATGCTGATACATTAGACCATAGTGTTGTGTATGATGATATGGCATATATTGCTGACCATGAGGAGCTCCAACATGACCTCCCTTGAACCGAGATCCTCCTCCATTCATGTTTGAACAACTGCAAAAATTCTTTCAGAGTTGCCACCTACTTTTCCAAAAGTAGGAAAATCATTATTTTTGATCTTTTCCCCAACGGAATCACTCTTTCCGAGACTTCTAAAATTACAACTTTTCTACACTGACTCTATTTAATGGTCTTCAATTGAATTTTCTGATGTATTCCCCAGCGGAGTCGCCATTTAGTTGGGTCTCAAAAACGCTGGTATGAACCATGAGAGGTTTCCAAGCTCTCACAACGCTTTTGGCCAACTAACAAGGACAATTGATGCAAATGTTCCTTCTACTCTTCAAGCTCTGCTTGACCTAGGTGGGTGCACCTATCTGTATGTTGCAGATTTAATATGGGTTTCTTGGTTGATCAATCTATCCACAATGGCAAAGGGAAGTGGACAGATAAAATTACTACAACTACTCCTACTCCTACTGCACAATTGAAAGGTTTTTTGAATAAGTTGTTTGATATGGATTTGTATCTCTGGGTTGTGGTAGATCAGTGCCTTCTATCTATATGGGCAAAGGAGTCAAAATGATAAGTGTTTCTTCCTATTGGCTTAACTCTAGTTGTTAGGCACTCTGAAAATTCTATGGCTTGCATAAAAATTTACTAAGTCTATGTCTTGCATAAACTATGCTGGAATGTTTCTCTATCAGGTTCTTCTTTAACTATCCAAAAGAAAAACTCAAAACCACTGTGATTAATCAAGAGAATTTAATTCTGACTTGCAAACACCAGTTAATTAAATCACAAAAAATGAGAATACATTTTGATAAACTAGTTATATACTTGATATGCTGATTTAAATGATTAAAAGATCCAAGTTGGAGACAACCAAAATAAAGAATATGAAATTTATTTATCATAACAACTGAACACCAAAAGAATTTTACCAATTTAACATATTTTCTCCATTGATTCTATTTCAAAAAAAGTCTGTCATTATTTACATCCCAGTCCCTTCTCGGGAAAAATCATCACTACAGTCTAATTACTGCCTTTTCTATCTATTCTTCTGATTTTTACAAGTATTTATATATTTCAGATCAAGGGTCACGACCCTTCATTTTCTGGTTATGGTCATCTACATTCTTCATAGTTTAAATAAAATATTTAATTAATTGCCTTGTCGGCAAATTAAATATTTAATACAATAGTTATGCCTTTGAAAATAATTTGGAAGCCTTTGATTTTACTTTTATAGCCTTTCACTTTAATTATTCTTGCCATTCAACAGTGGTCAACTTTTGACCGGGCCCACCTCTGATTGTTGCGGTTTCCATCTCTCCTTACTGCGCTACCGCTGGCTTTGACTTACCCACTCGCGGTATCACGGTGTTTGACCGCTGACAGCTATCTCCACCATTTACCGCCTTATCGCGGTACCACAGTAACCGCTTTATAGACTGCTATCCTTCTCTGTTGATTGTTGACCACACCGTTGCATGTTAGACTTTTACCGCTCTACCACGGTCTGTACTTGGACCCTCCGCGGTATCGCGGTATATGCCTTCGTTGCTACCCTCGCCGTCTATCGACCACTAACCGTCATCCTCTCACCTTTCGTCGACTGTTGACCTAATTGCTGACTGCTACTGTGGCCACCGCGGTCTATGTTTTGACTGTGTGCGGTATAGCGGTAACCACTAACCACTACCGCCAACTGCCCCCTCGCTAGCTACTACCATCGACCACTAACTGTTCACCGCACTACCGCGGTCACTGGCTTAACTGCTAGCGGTACCGCAGTAGCCGCTTCGCTAACTATCACCTGGCCGTCTATTGATGTTTATCGCAGTCACCGCGGTCTTTGAGATGACCTCCTACGGTACTGCGGTAAAGGTTAAGTTGACTGCTTTTAAACTGTTACCGCTATACCGCAGGTATGGATTGAATTGTATGCGGTATAGTGGTAAAGAATGAAAAGATGGGAATTTCAAAAGGATTAAGGTAGCGATATGAAGTATGAGATATTTTTAGCACTTGGATGGGGGATAAAATGAATTTTTTCATGAAAAGATAGGAAAATAAAATAAAATCCCTTAGGGTATTTATGGACTTTTTATGGAAATTTGTGAGAAAACCTTAGGGTTTTAGATGGAAAAATTTAGTTCCAACAGATGGAAGGATAGAGGATTCATGAATTTCATAGTAGTGGGTGTGGTTAATTCTAGGAGTAAGAGAAGAGGATTAGATTTGAGTGGCTTCGATGGGTTGGATAGTTTTAATGATTCAGATAGTATTAGGAGTGGGAAGAAGAATTATAGGTGCGGGATGGAGAAGGGTCTCATCACTAATGATCGTACATGGTGGAGTGGGGTGAAATGATTCCTTAACTTTGGGACGTGGATTTGGTGATGAATTATTTGCTAGGAGTCCTTGGATGACATTTGGAATTAGATACTTGTATATTTTAGGCTTAGGGAAACTTTTGGGAATAAATGAAGGATTAGGGGTCAATGGAAGAGGGGGAGCAATGCAATAATTAGGATTATAGATTGGTAAATTAGGATTAGGTGTTGGGTTGAGAATGAATGGTGGAATAAGAGTAGGTGGGGGATTATGAATAGTGAGGGGATCAAGATTATATGGAGGATGGAAGTATGATGGATTGAGATAAGATTAAGTTATGATGGATTGGAAGGTGGAGTGAGATAGGTGGACATGGATGGTGGATTGAGGTAGAAGGAAGTGGATGGTGGATCAATATAGGAGGACATGGATGGTGGACTAAGATAAGAGAAAATATTGGGAGTAGATAGAGGTTTGGGATCATGGATTGGAGAATTAGGACTATGGGTTGGGAGATGGTTTGGGGGATAATGCGATGGTAGATTTGGACTAGGGATAAAGATGATAGTATTGTTGTGAAAATATGGATATTGAGATATGACTAGGGGAGAAGATGGACGTATGGATATTGGATGAGAGGGATATGCAAGTGATAGATAATATGGAAATGTGGATGGGGGAGCTAATGGGATTCCTTTGTCAAAGGTAGCATAAGGATTGCTAATGGGTGTGCATGGAGGCATGATGTTATAGCTTGGATGAGTGATTTGATTTTGGAATATGCCTAGGGAAATCTTACTATCAATGATAGCATCAAGGGGATCAATTTCATACTCATCTTGATCAATAATACTTTCATCATCATCCTCAAAATATTTCAAATAACAAGAGGGGTGACTCAGATCAGCATGGAGTAGTTATAGACTGCTATCCTTCTCTGTTGATTGTTGACCACATCGTTGCATGTTAGACTTTTACCGCTCTATTATTGAATTTTCTTGTCATGGCATTCCACGAGACCACTTTTTACTGAGGAATATTTTCAAACAGTTCACTGCCTTGTCTATATTATGGATGCTTGGAAGGAATATATGAAACAATAATAGTAAGCAATAGCATAGACAAGGCAATGATTTTTTTGAAAAATTGCTTCAAACAAATGCGGTTTGATGGTGATGCCCATCACCATGAGACCCAATTTCTTTGAGGCACTTTTTCAAACAGCTCATAAGGATAAGGACCTTGCTTCCCTTTATTACTATTTTTGGTTGTGTTGAGGGAGGATAAGGATTCATGATAATGGATTGGATGGGCATGGATGGAAGAAATGAGAATAGATGATTATAAAGTAAATTAGATGGACTAGAAGAACATGGAATAAGGGGTCTTAAAATTTATTTTGATATCGGAAGATATTAGATGTGGGTTTACTAAATCTCATATTAGTATTTAGATTAATCATAGATTAGGATTTCGGTTAAGCTTAGATTAGGAAAATTGTGATGATAATGTTCAAGAATGTCAGTGAATGGATGGGGTGATTGTTGGATTGGATGATTGATAGTATACTCACAAATATGGTCAAGATCCTATGTTAAAGTTCAATTGGATGGATTTCCTATTTGGGATAGGCTAAGTTATCAAGAAATAGGAGATATCAATACAAACTATACCTCTATTTTGAGGTGAAATAGTTAGAATGAGGAATTCCTAGCCTTGGATAGGACAAGTTCCCAAGAAACCATTATGATTGATGATCGATTTAGAATTTAAGATATCAATTAGGTATTTGAGGTTGGATGTATAATGCTAGATGGCCTATTTAGTAATAAAAAAATTCTCAATATCCTTGAAATCCTCATCATGCAATGGCATTCATCAACATATAGTTGACATCAATGACAACACCTTCATACTTGCAACAATCTCCCCATTTATCATTGATGGAAACACGTGATGTGAAAAACCATCAAAGACAACACAACAACTTTAAACACACTTTCTCATGAATTTATTTTCTCTTCCCTTGTGTAGATAAACTTTTTCACATGATTTTATCTCCCCCTTTGACATCAATGGAAAAGGTTAAAGTTGAAGTTGAAGGTATAGTTGGGGTTGTCTCCATAATTGCATTTTCTTCCATATTCACCATATCCACATTTACATCATCTATATTCATCTCACCCTTCATGGTTTCCTCTTCAACAGTCATGGAACTAGATGCTTCCAAAATTCTCATTTGGCAAATCCATTCTCTTCTATCCCTTTGTATTTTTGCCTTCTTTTCTCTATTTGCTTCAATTTCTTTGGGTTTCATTTCAAAATCTCTAATCTCACTTTTTCCCAAGTCATGGGATTTCTTCACATGCTTTTTATCTTTCAATTTATACCTTCATGTGGCTAGTAACAACTGCTTAATATTGCATAAACATAACCACTTATGTGGCATCAAAAGTGGCTTAATAAGTTCCTAATGTGGTGCCTAAGTTGGGTGATCCACTTAACTATTATAACTACCTTTTAACTTTCCTTCAGATGGTAGATTTTTCATTGAATATGGTTTCACTTTATTAACTTTAATAATATATGTTGATTATGTATGTTTAACTAACTCCTTATTCAAAGGAGATGATTTTTTCGATAAGTTGATGGTGGTTGATGAGATGGAAGTGATTGTTTTGGGCTAGATATGAAGCAAAAAAATTATTTGATTATGGTTTTGGAATTGGGAGGAAACTAGCTATTTTTGTTAGGAAGGATTTTCTCAATAGATTTTCCATGGATAATGAAATTTCCCTATAACAATGTAGGTCCACCTAAAAAGATTCAGAATCACCAAAGAATATAGCAGATCCACCTAAGTAGAGACCATGGAACTTCCTAACAAGGAATGATGGGTTTTACAATAATGTTAGAGAATGTTCACCCAAGAAGGGGTATATTCATCCAAGGACTGATGACTAAGAATTATAACCTAGGTGGATCCACCCAAGAATAGAGTGGCATCAACCAATAGAGAAAATATGCCCAAGTCCAGAGCGGAGTTGCCCAAGGCTGAATGGATAGAGATGTCAAAAGGACTAAAGACTGCAATAACAAAGACACAATATGGGTGATGAAAGGATGGACTAAAGCTATGCATTGGTAAACACAATAAGATACACCAAAAATCAAAATCCTAGATTAATCAAGTAGGTGTGACAATCAGTGTAGGTTCACAATGAAAGCATTGATACTATCTACCCGCATCTAGATAGCTAGAGATCACAAACCACAAGGGTGAAGGATATCTTACCAATGGTGACCGAAATGTGATACCTCACTAAGCTCTATCTCAATACATAGAAGTATATCATGAGTAACTTTAAGGTACAATATGCATCCCCTGTACCACATTACATGATGACTGAATGGTCTTATCCTAAGCTGATATAAGGAAATCTAGAGCACATGTGTCCTCTAAATACTAGGAGGGTATGTGAGGCACATTAATTACTACTAGCCCATCACAAGTGTGGGTCAAGAAAATTATTTAATCCATTCATACCAACCCCACTCTTAGCTTGGTATCACCTAGGTATCAAAGCTTTGCTAAACATGACATGAATAGATTGGGGTACAACTTTCATTCTCCCCCCTTTATATACCCCACCAATTCACACAATTGAGGTTTCCTCTTAGGGTGATGAAATACCCAAGAAGGCTTCCTAAAGGGAAGGATATTCTAGATGTTTTTGATCTCCAAACCCACATGAAGGGCAAGAAGAGAGCATACACGTAGGCCAACACTCATGGGCTACCACAAGAAGACTTAAATTAATTTATGGTTTTTGATCCATAGGCTCATTAAATGGTGCAAGGGGAGAGCATACACCACTGAAGAATCCCGAACACAATAGACAAGGTTAAATGGTCGTTTATCAAAATTGAAGTGTGCCTAAATTAGTGATTAAAAAGAGGTCTTTGATGTGTGGTTGCAAAATATGTGTTAATATTTTATGATTTTTATATTTGACTAGTGATATCGTTATACAATAAGATTATTAGATGCAAAAAGTGATCAAAATAAAATTAATGTTAGCCCAAAGGGGGTTGGGACCCACCCCAATAGTAGGGGGTACAAGGCGATGGGTGTGATCCCCTATATATATGATGCAAGAGAATCCTTGGTTGTAAAGAAATCTTGTATCAACCAAAACACATTTATTTTCCAGCATTTCAGTTCATAGTTGTCTCAATAGTTTCTTCCACATTTTACCACTGTATCATTTCTTAGCTAGAAAAGTAGGATATAGTATCTACACAAGGTTATCTTCATCATATCTGTATTTTAGAAGATTTGTATTCATTTTCAAAAAGTTATCGCTCTCAAAATTTCACTGTCAATTCTCTAGCAGAACATTTAGGGCTGACCTGGTCCAAGATTGTTGTGTGGACCTTTTTTGGATCATGTGAAGCTTAATAAAACCTCATACAATTCTTTTAGGTTCAGGGGGGACTTTCTTGAAGATCTGCAATTCATTTCATTTATCGATGGGCTATATTTTCATGTTTGAGTCCTACCTACACATTTGATCTTACATTGGGGTTTGTAAACCCTTAAGGCTAACACAAATCATAATTGGAGCTTGAGATTCATATTTACGATCATTTTTAATTCATTGGAAAGTAGTTAATCAAGTAGATCATTAGTGTTAGAGAAAAAAATAAAAATAGTGTAGGAATGTATGGATGATGGATGTGTGTGGGTGGTCCTATTTTCCTGTATTTAATTAGGAAATAAGATCCCCATAAATAATTGAATTACAACACATAGGTGAGTCAACTCAATGAGAGAATCTACATGTTTCCTTATGATTGAGGATGGGGGTATTAACCTGAACAACACTTTTTGGAGAAGATCTAAAAATAGTAAATCAACCTAGTCATTCCCATTCAAACTTGAATCATCAATTTAAAGCATAACATAGATAGAAACAACAAAATTCTGGTAGATATAGAAATGGCAAGTGGGTGTGTACCTGTCACCAAAATACAGATTATGAAGGTTGACTAGGACTAATTCGCCTATGGGTGAATGGGTCTCTATGCAGAGGTTTCACTTAGCTTTTGGAGTCCTTTGGTACCGGTTTGTAGCTTAGTTTTTATCTCAATTTCAATCTTGGGTAGTTAGAAATTAGGTATGTAGGTAAGATTTCATGAATTAACAACAATTTTAACAAATTTTTGCAACTTTTCAATTTTGAGGTCTCCAATCCTTCTTCAACCTATAATGTGCACATTCACAAAGAGGAGAATATTTTTTTTGGTGGATGGGGGTTTGCCTTGGTCAAACCCTGTTTTGGTAATTAAACCTTGAATTGAAATAATGAAATATGAAAGGAATGATGAATGAACAATTTCTATTTTGGAACTCAACAAACCCTTGAGTAAACCTTTGGAGGACTGAAATCTTGATCTTGATCTTGCATGAAATGGCTTCAATGGATGTGGATATTGACACTTGAATGATTTGACTTGAATCTTTGAAACCTACATCACAATGTTAGCTCCAAAACCATGCATGATGTATAAGACCTTGACATGATTCTTGAGATTTTTATTAATGTCATATATCATTGATATATTTGCTCTTGAATACCCTTGATCATAATATTTGTAATACTTTTTGCTCACTTTAATTTTTGAGCTTGCTTCTAGGATTCAAATTGATAAAATGACCTTGTATTTACAGGTATCAATCCTTAGTTTCCCAAAAAATTAAACATCAAAGGCCTAGGGAGGACCCATTCACCCATGGGTGAATGGGTCCCAGGCCCCTATTCCTAGAACACACATTGCTCAAGGTAATGTATTATGTGTTTGCATTAATTATTGTTGAGTTTACCCTTCAAAAATTGTAATTTATTAGGCTTGTAGATGTAAAATAGGGCTTATTAATTCCTAATTAAGTCTAATTTAATTAAGGGCACCCAAAAAAAGTGTGAAAATGTAAAGTACATTTTTTGACACTACATTTAGCCCCCACTTTAGTGAGAGGATGAGCACAATCACAAACTCACACAAAATTAGATAATCAAGAGAGGTCTAATTGTACAACTATTGGAAAGATGAGATGACAAAGGTCAATGAGGATGATCAAGCCCCCAAGATCTATTATCTCATGGAAAAACCAAAAAAGGCATAAGGAGACACATGCATATGTTTAATATGCAGCAACAATGACAAGATACTCAATCATACAATGTCAAAGACTTAAATAAGGAAAGAAAAGGGGGTGGATCAAGCTTCAAATATTTGTCTAAATCAATGTGGGTCAAGCCTTAGCTATTTTTCCAAAAATGTTTACAATTGGAAACTTGTTGTCCACTATGCAAACCAAATGCTCTCACAAGGGCTAGTGTAGTACGATAGACACTAGGTGAGCCCCCAAAAGTGGCCAATGAGAGATTCATTAGGCTCCCATTGCACTAACCATACCAAATTTATACCTCTTGATAAATTTGATAAGGTGCCACACAAAATGGTCACAAGGCTAGCAAGTTGCATTATGCTAAGCACTTATGAAAAGGGCTCCACTGGCAAGCAAGTTGTGTTATGCTTGGTGGCCTTGAAAATCATGAAGACTCCACTAATAAGCAAGTTGTGTTATGTTTGATGGCCTTGAAAAAAATGAAGGATCCACTAAAAAACAAGTTTTGTTATGCTTGGTGGCCTTGATACATGCAATAAGATATTCAAATGGGTTTTGATTAGTTCATGAAAGGTCTCACCTTAGGGAACATTTTAGAGGACTAGTCGAGTATAAAAGAGTCACAACTTAGGGAATGCAATCTATAGCATCGCCACTAAGAGGAATGTCATATACAAAGAAATGTTGCAATCTTGAAAGACATCAAACCCAATGATACCATCAAGAAGACACATCACATGAACTAAGAAGACCGCACTTTAAAGTGAACAATGAGTGGGGATGTGCATGCCCCCACTTTAAAGAAATTAATAAACATCATGCTGTGAGCAATTCATTTAAAGTAGAAAATTATAAATGCTAAATAATAAAGAAGACATGAGAGCTTATTTGAAAAGCCCTATTTCAAGCATATGTTTCCAAGTGAAGTTGCGTCATGAAGAGGGGTTGCCCCCAAATGAAATCCCAAAAATAACACACAAAGGATCCATGGATTTGGGGTCAACATTTGTCATTGCTACATTGATATAATCAAGCTCGAAACCATCATCATTCCTGAAATACTCGTAGAACTAGAAGAATAACACAAAGAGAGCAAAAACAAAGATTTTTTTTGGGTCAACATGGAAGAGACCTAAATGTCTCAATGCTTTGCATTGTCCCCAAAAGGAAAACAAAAGACAAGGGAAAATATAAATTTTTATGATTGTAGTGACGAAAAATGTATCCCTCTATATTTTCATGCTTGTTTGGGTCCTCCTTGTTAAATTGAGCATAATGTTGCCTTGATTTAGTATTATAATGTGTTTAACACATTCACATTAGGTCTTGGGCCCTTGTAAAATAAGTGGAACTATTTGTGCCTTATTTAGGGTGTTGTAAAGTGTACCTTTACACTTTCACACTAATCTAGGATTTTATTAATTAATTGGGCTTCTTTATGCTTTAAATTAGCCTTATTTTTCATCCACAAGCCCTATTTAATGCATCTTTTTGAGATTAATCTTGACATTTACCAATACCCAATCATAATTCATGTGTTTTTGGATTGTATGATCCATATTTAGAGATTTTTGAATCATACACCACCTTGGGCATATGGGTCCCACCTAAGTTTTGGGGCCCTGATATGGATTTCACCTAAATCTAAGCCTTTCTTGAAAAATGTGTCCCATAGCTTAGTCTAATGGGACTCATTTGCCACAATTGGCGTATGAGTCCCATTTAGCTTAGACCTAAATTAAATTCAAATTATTGGTGGGTTTTTATTCTCCTAGATCTAATGTCGGCTTTTAGTGTTGTAATTTCAAGAAATTTGGCATAAACAAGTATAAATACAAGGTTATTGCACTCATTTTTCTCCTAACAAGAAATAGAGTGACCTAGCAAGTTTACAAGTGATATAGCATGTTGAATGAACATTCCTAAAGAAAATTTATGATTACAAGAGCATTCAAGAGTTTACAAGAGCATTCAAGAGCTGATTATTAAGTGTTTTAGAGCATCATTCAAGTATCAAGCATCATGTCAAAGTCATCATGCATCATGTTTGTTTTTGAGCTAACATTTGTGATGTAGGGTTTTATGATTCAAGCAAGCATTCAATTCAAGATCTATACCATTGAATCAAGATTCAAGATCAACATTCATTCTAGTCATTTCACACATGTTTGTAGATTACCAAAATAGGGTTTGACCAAGGCAAACCCCTTTCCACTAACAAAATAACATTTTCCCCTATCTTTGATGTGTGATTTGTAGATCTAGGTTGAAGATACATTGGAGATAAATATTGGAAGAATTTTTCAAGTTTGCAAAGTTGTCACCTTGTTTACAAGATCACAAAAAGACACCTACATAGTAGAATTTAGTAGTTTAGATTCAAAAATTAGGATTGGAAGGAAGAGCAGAGATAGAAGAGAAGATTTAGATCTTGACCCTCTTAAAATTATGAGTAGGACCGATACACCACTTTTGGCATATGAGTCCTAGTACAATGATTTTCCAAATTTCAGGAGTTCCATACTTGTCACTGTTAGATTTTTGTTCTTGCCCAGAAACCCTAATCTAAGACAATTGTTGATCCTAGCGTATGAGTCCCAGTGTGCATTAAATTTTAAAAAAATAGCATTTGAGACCTTGTTTCGAGATTCTACAGGTTTCCAGGTGCACCTCCGTACTTTTCCAGTTTACTGTTTTGATTTACATTCATTTCTAGGTCATTTACTTAAGCTTTACACATCATTAGGTTTTACATGTTACTTGTCTTTCCAAGCCCTAGCTTGGTGGTGAGCCCCCCTTTTAGTCTTTAATTATACCCTAGGACACCTTATTGTAGATAGATTTCCCTCATTATATCATTGGATTGAGATCTCTAAGGTATCCTTGTGTGAAACTTGAGTGAAATAGGCCCTCACCCCCTTGTGCTCCATCTCCTAAAAGATAGAGCACACTATTTTCATTGTTTTAATGACATATAGAAGAATGTAGGTAAAAATAGAGGAATGAACATAAAGATATTCTAAACATAATGATACGGGGGATCACATTATGCACATGAAATCAACAAAGAACATAAATAAAAGACTAGTACGACACATGTGAGTCAACCTATAGTAGGTTATCCACATCCCAATCTTTTTCATCATATGCGGAAGGAAAATAACTAGCCAAAGGGACAATGACAATTTTTGTACTAGGATCATCAACAGGTTCAACACATGGTGAGTCACTCTATTTGGGAGGATCATCACGGTTGTTATCATTTAAGCTCATGAAAGAGGAAAATAATAAATTCAGATCATTATGCACTTCCTCATAAATTTTAGCAATCTTATCATCATCCAAGTTAATCATAACGGGAGGTCTAATAATAATATCTATGAAACATACTTTTTCTTGTTGCATTCAAGACATAGGAATTTCTTGTTGCGTTGAAGGTGGAGAGTCATCATGATTTTATTGAGTTAGAGTTTTTTCTTGATTTTCTATTGTATTCTCTTCATTTAGCTTATGATCAATAGAACGACATCTACACCTACGCTCTCTAGAATTTCAGTTTCTTTTTGTGCAGTTTTCAAGTTATAATTTTGTAGAAGTAGGTTTATCAACCATAGGTTTCTTTTCTTCCTGTAAGGGAGGAATGAAAGGAACTATGGGAGGTTGTTTAACCACTTTCTATTTATCTTAATAAAATTGTTTGATTTTAGGAGGCACAATAGGACTTATTTGGTTATTTCTTGGTCTCTTATAGGAAATAGGTGAAGGATTTGTCATGGGTTGGTCTTGGTTACTTGGAAGGGCTTTTGGTTCTATCACAACTTCATTAATTATGGGAGACTCAATCATGGGTTGAGGTATGTTGCTAAGGGATAATTTTGTTATTCACTTGGCTTTAGAATTTTGGTAAGATTTGAAAAAGAAGTCCTCACAGGGCTTAATAGGTTCCATAGGCTCGGGCCAAAATAAATCCAATAATAAATTCCTACGAGAATAAACAAGATTAAAGCCACTATGGTGCATAGTAATATCTCATTGCCAAATAGAATTTTAAGCATTTATGTACTACTGACACGACAAAATTCATGGAGTGAATCCATGGGTAGCCTAATTCACACAAAATTGATTTGATGTCGAGATGATGGAGAATGATACACTTAATTATTTTGGTCCAAATTTTAGAAGAAGAGTGATTGAACCTATTTTAGGGAAAAATAGACTCTTATATGTTTTGATCCATGCTTTTGGTTGTTCATAAGTATCTTGATAGATTTCATGCACAAACAAGAATTATTTTTTGATCACATTCTCTACACAGATGGGATTAATTAGTATCCCATTAGCACGCTTGTCATTTATTCTTCTAGTGATATAAAGAGGACCATTAGTGCATTTTTAATTATGTCATTTGATGAGAAAGAAATGTAAAGGGACATATTCATTTGGACCTTATGAGGTTGAACATCAATGAAATTGACCGTAGTATTTATAAAATCATTCTCATTATTTTTCATGTGATGTTTAATGATGTGGACTAGGCTATGAAAAATTTCTATTCCTTTTTCATTATCAAGCATTTTCCTCATGTTATCTATGACAAGAATTGTAGTACCAATAATGTATTCAAAACTCAAAAAAATTGTAATTTCTCTAAATCTTTATCCATTTGTCTTAGTTCTTCTTGAGGGATATTAGCAACTATCGTGCCAACATCAATCACATTAGTTGTGAGTAGGGTAGTCATGGGGAATGAGGTATGAGAGATATGGTCCATAGTGGGTTGACTGGTATCAACACTATGAGTGAAAGAGTTGGAAAACCCATGATCCACAGGGAGTGATGTATCATGAGATGACATGAGTCTCAAACTACATCTCATGATAGTATTGATAATAAGATACTAGGTTGTGAAGCTCATACAAGTTTCACTAAATCTAGGTGGACCCAAAATGGAGAATAGCTTATAGATAAATTCAATTAAAAACCCTAGAATATGAAGTGTGATGCAAGTATGTCAAAGAGAGAAATTTCTAGATTATACTATGAAAAGACCTGAAAATGATGTCTTTTAATCCCAAAAAAATTGATTTTTGAAATGCACTTGAATTGACCAATTAACCTTAACTATGAACAATTGCAAAAAACAAAAAATCTAGAAACTAAAACGAGGACTTAAGTGCAAAACCACATAATGCAGACAGAGAGTTTTAAGTGCCCAAAAATTAAGAAATAGGCTTGATTAGGGACTCATTCACACATGGGTGAATGGGTCCTTGGTCAAGGTTTTTAAAAAATAAATTACAGATTTTTGAGTTGATGTTTTTGATTCTAGATTCTCGTTGCAAACAGGTAGTTATAGTTTTAGAATTATGGAAAATTAGATCTAAATGCAAGTGTGAAACTATGCTAAATGACAAGAAAAAATACCTAATTTGAGATTCAATTTTGACTCAATTTTTTAATTTAAGTGATTGATCATGCAATGTTATGCAAACACTATGCAAAATGGGTCTAACACTATGCCAATTTTTTGAATTTTCAAATTTTAAAGGAAGCCAAATGCAACCCTAAAAAATATAAATTAAATGAAAACTAATGCAAGTTTTACAACCCTAAATGAGATGTAAAATAATGCAATGCAATGAAAAGTAATGAAAATCCTAGATCTAGGGTATAAATGGACACCAAATCAGAAAATTATGATGTTCAAAAGTTAGGTTCACCAAAATGAAATGAAGAAAAATAGGGTTTAGGAATGTATGGATGATGGATGTGTGAGGGTGTTCCTATTTTCCTTTATTTCATTAGGAAATGAGATCCCCAAAAATAATTGACTTACAACCCTTAGGTGAGTCAACTCAATGAGAGAATCTACAGGTTTCCTTAGGATTGAGGATGGGAATGCCATCCTAAACAAAACTTTTGGAAGAATAACTAAAAATAGTAAATCAACCTAATTATGCCCAATCAAAATTGAATCATCAATTTAAAGCATAATACAAATAGAAACAAAAAACTTCTAGAAGATCTGGAAATGGAAGGAGGGTGTGTACCTGTCACCAAAATGCAGATTCAGAAGGATAACAAGGACTAATTTTCCTATGGGTGAATGGGTCTCTTTGTAGAGGTTTCACTCAACTTTTGGGGTCATCTGGTGCTAGTGTGTAGCTTTTGTTTGATCTATGTTTCAATCTTGAGAAATAAAAAATGAGGTCTGTAGATATTCTATGAATTTACAAATTTTTGCAATTGTGAAACTTTGAGGTCTCCAATCCTTCTTCAACCTATAAAACTACACATTCACAAAGAGGAGAAAAATATTTGTTTTTGGTGGATGGGGGTTTTCCTCGGTCAAACCCCTTTTTGGTAATTAAACCTTGAATTAAAATAATGAAATATGAAAGGAATGATGAACAATTGCTATGTTGTAACTCACCAAACCCTTGAATAAACCTTTGGAAGACTAAAATATTGATCTTGATCTTACATGAAATGGCTTCAATGGATGTGGATCTTGATACTTGAATAGATGCTTGAATGATTTGACTTGAATCTTTGAAACCTATATCACAATGTTAGCTCCAAAAACATGCATGATGAATAAGACCTTGACATGATGCTTGAGATCTTGATTGCTGATAGAAATCACTAATTAGTTTCTCTTGAATTCCCTTGATCATAATCTTTGCTATACTTTTTTCTCACTTGAATTTCTTAGCTTGCTTCTAGGATTTGAATTGATAAAAATACATTGTGTTTATAGGTAGCTATACTTAATTTATCAAAAATTAAACATCACAAGCCCACATTAAAATTTGAATTTGGGGATATTAAAGTACCGCCAAAAATATATTCTAAGTTTGAGTTCAAAGGACTAGGAAGGATCCATTCGCCCATGGGTGAATGGGTCCTAGGTCCCTATTCTTGGAACAAACATTGCTCAAGGTAATGTATTATGTGTTGGTATTGATTATCGTCAGGTTTCCCCTTCAAAAAATGTAATTTATTAGGCTTGTAGATGCAAAATAGGGCTTATTAAGGCCTAATTAAGTCCAATTTAATTGAAAGGACCCAAACAAAGTGTAAAAATATAGAGGAGTGCATTTTTTGACACTACAATTAGTTTGCAATTCGAGCTGGCCTTCTAGGTTGTGGAATGTAGTAAGGCCTTTGATGAGGTAAAAATAACCTCATCATAATAAAATCTGAAAGCTTATTCTTACAAGCTCAATCCTAAGTCTTTGCCAGTTTATTATACTTTATGAGAAATAATTGCTTATTTTAAAGGAAAATTATATAAACTTTCTTCCTTATGATCAATTGAGGAAATTTGCAAATGCAGATTTAATGGGTTGACTCGAGTGTTTTTGTAGGGAATAATCGATCATCTAGCAGTTGTTACAAATGTTGAACCAGCACATGCCTTAAGCATGGTAAAGGATAAATGTTGCGAACTTGCTCCTAAATATCGGGAGGATGAACCGAAGATTTAGTTTTTGTTTCTTTAATTTCTATTATCAAAAACTTCATGGCTCGTCTCAGGCCTTCTATATGTTTATGAGCTTTAAAGACATGGAATTTAGTTTTAAGTTGTTGAAGAATTTTTTAATGGCTATCCATGCCATCTAGAATCTAGGATTTAGTTATAAGTCGTCTATAAAAATGTAACTTCAAAAGATATATGAAGAGACTGAATGATAACATTATGCTTCTTATATGATTACTAATGAATACAAGAACTTTCTTCTGTTACTTTCTAAGTTGTTGAGCTATGAATGATGATGACTGTTTGTAATGGAGAGACTCCAAAATCTGTAGTGTATGTGATTTGAGAATGACGTGTTAACCCGTGAGCTGGCCACTCAAGGGAAGTTAGCTTAGATAGATAAGTATTTTACTGTTATGTTATTTTCTTTGTTAAAATAGATTACTATTTAGTAGGAAGTAACTAAGTTTCTTGAAGAGTTGAGTATGTAGTTCCGAAGCACCATTGTTTTAGTTAGTGTGAGTTATTTTTCGTAGTTGTTAGAATCTTTTACTATTTAAAAAGATGTTTCATAGTTTGTTCACTTATTTCTCTACTTCCGTAGTATATTAGTTGTTTCTAAGTTTTCTTGTTTCCATGCTTTCTATTTTAGTCGTGATGCTTTCTAAATTAGTTATCTTATGATTTCTAGCTTAGTATTTCCATTTTTCTTAGAATAGATTGTTTTCCAAGTAAGAAGTTAAATAGCCTTAGATTAAAATTAATTTCAATAGTTTAAAGAAAAACTGAAAATATAAAATGAGTTATCCAAATCATCTTCTTTTGCAAACTGCCTTGGACACTGCCCGGTCGACTAATTGAAAATTCTATATTCTAAAGTAGTAGGACCTAATGACAGCCTATAACTTTTTGGCGCTATTACTGGGGATTAAAATAGCCTTTGTGCTTAAGTGTTACTAGGAGACGGTTTTGATATCTCATTTTATGCCAAAAATTCTATCGTTGGCTTCCTCTTCTGCATGGTCAGGAAAAGAGGCCCTCATGGACAATTTATACCAAAGACCCCCCCAAAATACATACCCATCATACCCAGGGAATCCCAAGGCTCAGACAACCACACTTCTGAAGAATTTTTTGAGCCTATCCCGCCTGAGGCTTTCCACTATTTACCTGACGAGCAACTGGTAGAACAACCAGTCATAGAAGAAATTGTCTTTGAGGAACAGACTTCTTTGAGTATCATGGGAGATCATAGAGCTGAACCTAACCAAAATGAACCTCAACGCCCTCCTAGAATGTTTACTTATCCTATTACCTTGGATATAGATGATGATACTGCGATGAAGAACATTTCTCCAGCTTTCCTTCCAACCTTCTGTGGCTTGTCCTCGGAAGACCTAGACCAATATCTCTTTGAATTTAAGGACTTATGTTAAACACATGACTATAAAAATGATAACCAGAAGTTGAAGCTTTTTCCTTCTACTCTAAAGGATTCAACAATGCGTTGGTTTATGGGATTGGGTTCTGGTAGTATATTATCCTGGGGAGAAATGGAGAATGTTTTCTTGCAAAAATACCAAAGCTACTGTAGGGTGAGTGACCAGAAGGAAGAACTATTTAAACTGAGACAAAATGAGGATGAGACTTTAGAGGATTATCTCGATAGGTTCCTCTTCCTCTCTAAAAGATTTGGAGAAGCGGCCATTAGCGCTGAGATTCTCAAAACAATTTTTTTTAAAGGTCTTGATGATGACGCTAGAAGAAATATTGACTTGATGGGGAAAGGTTATGTATCTCAACTAACCCTTGAGGAAATATGTGAGTTATGTCAAAATTTCTCCCGTACTCGGGGAGAAACCAACAAAACTAATATTTTTAAAGGTCTAATGAGATAGGTAAACTCCACGAAGAAATAGAAAATCTACAAACAGACATTTTTGTTTAGTTGAATACCACATTAGATGGTATACAAGCTAATACTCGCAACCTAGAGACCTTGTCAATCTATTGTCCCAGGTGTCGAAATAAACACCTATTGCACGAGTTTTTGTTAGATAAAGTCAATGTTTGTCAACTTTGTGAGAAAAACCATCTTACAAATCAGTGTGAGCTTCTATCTAATATTAATAATACTAAGAAAAAAACCATTCAGGTTGAAGAAAAGATAAACACCTTAAACAAACGTCAAGGTGGTAATTTCTCTTATGGGCAAAATTCCAATCCTGCATGGAGACCACAAAGTAGTTGGGTTCATAATCAATGGACTCCATCTTGGAATCAGTCACCTCCACTGCAACCTAACTGGGGAACTCCTTATTGGGGATCCCCCGAATGGGCAAACCAAACATGGGGAAATCAATAGTGGTCAAATCAACCACAACAACAATGGTACCAACAACATGCTGCCTCTCAATGGAATCAGGCACAAAATCAATTTTATACTGAACCCAGGAGGAATCAACAACATAATTCATTACCTCTAGCTCAAAACCCTCCTTTGAATAAGAAGGTGAACCAACCTCAGCTTCCAGCACAACCACTTCCCAAGCTTAATAATAATTGCCAGAATACGCCAGTCTATTCTATCGAACATGAAAATGTTACAAGGCTTAATGCGATACACTTCGAAAGTGTGTAGTTGTGCTCTGGTCAAACTCTTCAACCTCCAACTATTGAAGAAATAGTGGAGGAACCTAAGCCTAAAAGTCCAATCAAAGTCACATCGTCTAATCAGGATACCACTACCAAAGACAAAGAGCCTTTTTCAGTGGCAGGAGTTGTTGACCTGTCTTAGGGGGAGGAAGGTCAGTCCTTGAGTCAACATAGGAAGGATCCCATTCCAAAGGAGAACACTATGGCACCATATTCGAAAATTTTAAATTCAACAACTCCGGAAGATACTCCAAAAGTATCCATGGCTTCAGAAACTGCATTAATTCAAGAGATTAAGCAACTACAAATTGAAGTTCCTTTATTGTAGGTAATAAAGGAAATTCCTGAGTTAAACTAGTTAATCAAATAGCTATGTATTAAAACGCAAGGTAGGAAGCCAAAGAAAATAAATACCGTTCATATTGATGGTTATCTAGCTGATTTTTTGTCTGGAAAGTCTATTGCTCCAAAATATGATGATCCTAGGAGCCCACTTATAACGGTTACAATCAATGATGTAGCAATTTGAAATGCACTAGTGGATCTTGGGGCAACTATTAATGTGATGACTATGGATGTAATGGAAAAGTTAGGACTAACTAATTTACATCCTACAACCACAATCTTACAAATGGCAAATCAGTCTATAGCCATCCCAAAGGGCGTCATTAAAAACATCCTTGTCAAAGTTGATGGATGGGAATATCCAATCGATTTCCAGGTAATTCAGTTGCTTACACCCAAAGATAGTTATCCAATAATTCTTGGGAGGCCTTGGTTGGCCACGGTTGTCGCTAATATTGATTGCAGGGAAGGGGGAATGACTATTTTGCATGGTCAAGATAGTAAACATTTGTTTTTATATCCCCCTGATAAGCCTATCGAGCATAAAAAGGTCAAAGTTGATGAACCAGAGGAATCCAGTCATCCTGACAGTTTGGCCTCTCTAGCTATGGTAGTAATTAAACATGGAGAAGAATTGGAGGAAGAGTTAGTAAGCGATGTAGAACGCCTTGCTATAACTCCGAATGAGGAAGAAATGATGGATGCCCCAAGAATTTTTGGGCAACCAATTGATATAGGTAGGATGGAGCAAAGCTATGCTACAATGGGAATGCCTTGTCCCTTAGCAAATATGATTCCCAAAACAAGTCATTTCTTTGAAGATATCACAAGGTTTCACCGACTTATACCTCATAGTTGTCCTCTCAATACCCTATTACGACTAGTTTATACTGTCACGTCGGTCCATCCTGGAACAAAATCAATCATGTTGTTACTAGGAAAAAAATTGAACATCAATAGCTGGCAAATAGAAACACAAGAGGAAAAGTTATTCAATGTGTTGGGAAAAAGGTCTAAATATTTTGATTGGGATTATACGGACATGAGGGGAATTCACCCAAGTTTTTGTACTCATCACATCTATACTGACACTAGTATAAGGCCTGTTCGCCAACCTCAGAGGAGACTCAATCTTGCATTAAAGGATCTGGTCAAAATTGAAATTGAGAAACTCCTTCATGCAAGATTTATTTATCCTATCTCTGATAGTAAGTAGGTATCACCTATGGGGGTCGTGCCAAATAAAAATGGGAAGTGGAGAATCTGTGTAGACTATAGAGAACTCAACAAAGCCACTTATCCAGATTATTTTCCCCTACCATTTGTTGACCAGGTTCTCGACATGGCTGGAAGGAAATATTTCTCCTTTCTTGATGGATTTAGTGGATACAATCAGATATAGGTTGCCCTAGAAGACCAAGACAAGACTACGTTTACTTGCCCTTGGGGAACATTTGTGTACAAAGTGCTTCCCTTTGGACTTTGTAACTCTCCAACGACTTTTCAGAGAGCCATTCTTGCTATATTTGCTGCTCTCGTTAATGATTGTGTAGAGGTCTACATGGATGACTTTACAGTCTATGGGTCAACATATGACGAAGCTCTTCAGAATCTAGACCGAGTTTTACAAGTTTGTGAGGAAAATAGACTATCCCTTAGCCATGAAAAATGTTTAATAATGGTAGAACAAGGAATAGTCTTGGGTCATCATATTTCCTCTAAGGGAATAAAGGTCAAACCCAAGAAAATTGAAGTCATCCAACAGTTAACTATCCCTCAAACACAAATAGATGTTCGAAGTTTTGTTGGACATGCTGGTTACTATAGAAGGTTCATAGAAGGCTTCAGTAAAATAGCATCTCCTATGTTCTTTGTTTTACAGAAAGAAGTAGAGTTTCTTTGGACGCCTGAGTGTCAGCTATCATTCAAAACCATTAAGGAAAAACTTGTCTCTACTCCCATTCTGCAATGACCAAATTGGAGTATTCCCTTCCACATTTATGCAGATGCTTCTGAAGATGCTATTGATGCAGTTCTGGGACAAGAAGATGAGAACAAGGTAAATATGCCATATATTTTATCAGTAAAAATCTTACTTCTGCAGAAAGGAACTATACAACAACAACAAAAAGAGTTCTAGTTCTTGTTCGCACCATTAAAAAATTATGCCACTATATTACATGATATAAGGTTATAGTTTCTACAGACCATTCAGCTGTAAAATAACTAATGAACAAACCTGTAGTTAATGGTCGAATTATGAGATGGTTGTTACTCCTCCAGGAGTTTAATGCTACAATTCTTAATAAACTAGGCAAATATAATGTAGTAGCATATTTTTTGTCACGAATCAAACATGAAGAGGGTGACAGTACTTCTATACAGGATGAGTTCCTAGATGAAAATATGTTTGCAGTTTCTGTAAAATCACCCTGGTTCATAGATATCACTAACTAGTTAGATGCTTCTGAGATACCCTCGGGGTTCACGACTAAGCAAAAGAAATGACTTATCAAGGAAAGTGCCCCATTCAAATGGATTAACAAAATGTTATTTCGTTGTGGACCTGATATGGTCTTAAGAAGATGCATGAGAGCGGATGAAACCTACATCATTCTAAGGGCCTATCATGATGATCCTTCGGGAGGATACTACTCTATGAAGAGAACTTCCCATAAAATCTCAGGCACAAGACACTACTGGCCTTCAATGCATAAAGATATTAAGAACTATGTTCATCGTTGTGATGAATGTCAAAGAGTAGGAAGACCAACTGCTTCTTCGGAAATGCCTTTACTGCCACAAGTAGTGCTAGAATCATTCGAGAAATGAGGTTTAGGTTTTATAGGACCCATAGATCCTTCCTCTCAAGGGAAATAATATATATTGGTTTGCACTGATAACCTAACAAAATGGGAAGAATTTCAAGCCTTACGAGTAGCTAGAGGGGAGCAAGTCATAAACTTCCTCTATAATAAAAACTTCCTTAGATTTGGAGCCTCTCAAACTATCATTACTGACCAGGGACCCCAATTTATGTCTAAAGTGCTCTTAGCATTCACAAACCATTTTTCAGGTAAGCCATAGAAAGTCATCACCTTACCACCCTAAAGAAAATGGCCAGGTGGATGTAACTAATAGAGAACTTGAAAACATTTTAACAAAAATAGTTTCTTTAGGAAGACAAGATTGGGCCAGGAAACTCCCTAAAGTTGTATGGGCATACAACAGAACCTGGAAATCCATGACTGGATTCAACCCTTATGAGCTTTTTTTTGGAAAGAAACCTATTCTTCCCATCGATTTTGAGCTACAAAATCTAAGAACAACTATGGAACTAGGTTTGGATTTAAAATGAGCCCAAGTTGGACGAGTTCTCCAACTAAGTGAATTGGATGAGCTTTCCTTAGACGCTATCCATCAAACTGAACTAATTCAACATCAACGAAAAGTGTGGCATGATAAACATATTAAGGAGAGAAAGTTTCATAATGGAGACTAGGCTATTCGATTCGGGGTACAAATATCATAAAGGAAAGCTCAGGACTCATTGGTTGGGACCTTATGAGTTTTCTGAAGTCTTTTCAAATGGAATTGTGCAGTTGAAACCAATTGATGGTGACACACGAACCCTCTTGGTTAATGGTCATCAATTACATGTCTACCATAATCCAGTCAATAGGGAAGAATTCTCAAGAATGGTGGAAATGTAGGGCGAAGTCCAATGTGTTGACTCTGCCAAGGCAGAGTCTATTTGGTGAAATAAATAAATAAATATAAAAAAATCAAAAATAAAAAGACATGTATGCCAAGATATTTTCATTAATTTTTCTTCTTTTGGACTTAGTTGATTTTTGTTCCATTTTGTAGGACTTCTTAAAAAGGAGGAAGATAACTTCTGGAGCACCCCCCAAAGATGCTCTAGAATGTTATGATCCCGATGCCCGATGCTCTGAAACTTTTACAAAACTCGTTATGACAAAAAGGTGTTCCTGCACTAAGGTTCAAAGCTCTCGAAGTCCAAAATTCTTAAGTCTTATCACTCCACCTTCATTTTGTTGTTGCTCTGACTGCATCTTTTGGCGATGCTCTGGAACCTTCATTTTGTTGTTGCTCCGACTGCATCTTTCGGCGATGCTCTGGAACCCTCATTTTGTTGCTAATCTGGCTACATCTTTTGGTGATGCTCTAGAACCTTCATTCCATTGCTGCTCTAGCTGCATCTTTCGGCGATGCTCTAGAACCTTCATTTCATTCCTTCTCCAGTTGCATCTTCCAACGATGCTCCAGAACATTCATTTCAACACCATCCTGATTGTGCCTTTCACGAATGCTCCAGAACTTGTCTGCCTTCTCCGTCGTAAATACAAACTCCTTGCGTGCTTCGAAACTTATGCACTAGTTTTGAGCATGACGTCTATTGCATACTCCGAAACTTGTTCATTCATATTCCACCACCTTTTTCATAAAATCCAAATTTCGCGATACTTACATCATTGTATCTTGTACACCTGTCTTCCTATTTTGTTTTTACCGTAAATAAAGCCACCAAGTCCAGCAGTCCTCATTAATAGCTTCATCATTCATAAAATTCTGCATCATGCCATAATAAATTCATCGTCACTTCAGCCAATACCTTCACGTCATCCTGTCAAATCTGTAAGGTACGAGATCTAAGAATGATCATAGAAAACAAGTACTAATTTTTGCTTTAAGTAGGTAGTTGTTTTCAAATAAAGAATAATTAATTGGCACAAACTTCACTTCCAATTTAGTAAATGATGCCACTCGGTGATCAAATACTTGTACGACAAGCCATTCACATGCCTTCATGTAGTTCTAAAAATCATTGGTTGGTAAGCTGCAAATAGGACAAATAAGTTATTTCAGAGGCAATATTTTTAAAGGTGTTGTGTGAAAGCTTCCTATAGTGATAGAAATTTGTTACAGAGAGGGAAAATATGAAAATGGGGAGTGGTAAAAAGAATTCAGAGCCAAATTCAGCCGAAAAACTATTGGGATTAAGCAATATCTCTAGACTATTCGAAGAGGTAGGATGGTTGGATTTTATCAGAAAATTCAAAGGATATGATGGAAAGTTGGTGAGCTCGTTTGCAGAAAACTACTCAAATGGAGAAGTGATACTTCATGAGAAACATTTCAAGGTAAGTCCGAAAATCATTTCCTGTTTGTCTGGGTTAGAAAATTCAGGTATTAAGATAAAAGAAACCTCTCAAATAACGTACCAGAAATTATCTGAATTATTTGTTAGAGAGGGAGACCCTCACCCCATGGTAGTAATTAGCACTAGAGGGCAGAATAAAGGGTTCCAGAGGACCTCCATACTAGATCCCTGGGGTATTGTCATTGCTTGGATCATTAAATATTTTACTTGTGAAGGTCAACTAGTTGTTGCAGTAGGACCTGCTTTCCGAATGTTGATCCATCTACGTCATGGGAAAGAGAACCCTGCTCTTAGGGTAAATTTCTCTGAATTTTTATATGACTCTCTAAAAACTTCCATAGAAAGATATAAAACAAGAACAGGGCCACTGAAACACCATGGTTTAATTCAGTTAATTTGTAAATACCATTTTTGCAAGAAATCAAAGGGCAAATGAGAATTTTTTTTAAAGAAAATTGAGAAACCTTCACTCAGAAAAACAATAGAACTAGGGGAATCATCTCACCTAATTGCTTCACCATCCAAAGCAATTTCCCCTAAGGGCTCTCTAGCTCCGGAAGCTCCTAATTCCACCACTACTAGTGAGGAAATGCTAAACTTTGTAATTAATGAATTCAAAACCCTTGGTTTGCCTTAGCAAGTTGAGATTGTTTATTCTGATATGAGTAACCCTAGAAAGAAGAGAAAAGGGGAAAATAGGACACCTGCCACCTTCCAAGGTCTTCCTCCACTAAGAAGAAGTAAATGCTTAGCCTCTGAATTCTCTGAAACCCCAATGCAAGTTATGGAGGGAAGTTCCAAAAAGAAAAAGCCTAAGCAGCCATCTGAGCCTATTGAAATTTCAAAGCCTACCAATGAAGAGGAAATACCTCTAGAAAAAAAAGATTCAGTTGAAGAGATTCCTTCCCTCTACATATGTGGAGGAGGTCTTCATTGAAGAAATGCAGGGAAGAGAACATGAAGGAGATGATGGTATTCCAAGTAATTTGTCCCCTATTGTTAATAGAATTATTGAGATAGTTGAAACAAAAGATGACACTGCAGAAATAGAGAAATGTAAAATAGAAATTGATAATCTAAAGAAACAATTGTATGATGGTGCATACAACTGTAATAAATAAAAGGGATAAAGAAATACAGGGTTTGAAACTATAATTATAGGAAAAAGACATAATAATTTATAAGTTGAAAGAACAAATGCAAGAGTTGAGTCAAGAGCATACAACTTATAAAGTTGACATTGCAAGAAAGAATACAGAAATTGAAAATATTAAGAAAAACTTTGTGCTAATGCTCTCAGCCTTTGAAGAAGATAAGAAAATGAAAACTGAAGCATTGAATGCTTCCATTAGCAGAGTTGTTGAGCTGGGACAAGACTTGGCAGAATGCACTGGGAAACCAAAGATGGAATCCAAAGAAATCCAAAATGAGCTTGTTATAACCAATTGGTTCCAGGTTCGCATTCCCCCATTGTTAATGAAATGGATGGAATAGTGTTATTTCTTAAGAAACATTCAAACTGAGAATCACAGGCTAAAGAAAGAACTGGTACTCCTGAAGGAGTCATTTCACAGAGCATACAAAGGAAAATAGGATGCATGTCAACTTTTTGACTGTCTATTAAATTGTAGAAGGCCATCTAGATTGTACTCCATGTTTTTAAACGAATAATGGATAAGATAGAAATTGTTTAGAATCTACAATGATCAGCCTTACAATCCCAATGATAAATAATTTTTTAAAATATTTGTAGAGTCAACCCATGAAGATCAAGATCTGATTTGTGAATTCTTTCTGCATGATTTATTATTAGAAAATCAAACTGATTTCTTTATCAACTTGTTTGTTGGAGAAGTAGAGTTAAGAGCCTTGTTGTCTACCATGAGAAACTAGATTCATTGGCAGGAGTGTGCAAAAGAGTTTTCACAGGCAGAAAAGACAGTGGGTCTTCAAGTAAGGTCCCCAAATTCTAGGCCTGGTGGTTTCAAAGACGCATTTTTGTCTCTCCTTGTTAATGAAAAATGAAAGAAAAGTATGATGACAGCCTCAGGCAGTGTTACAATAGTTTTATGAATCATGGGCAGAAATTGATTGGGAAGCATGACACACTTGTGAAGAGAGGTTCACTCCATTACTTGCTTCCCTCAAGAAAAGTGAAGTCGTTTCCCCTCTTAATCTCAGGTGGTCTTTTAGAAGAGTTGATGCTTTAGTTAAAATTCTGAGAACCCTTAAAAAAAACTGGATGGGAATGAAATACCGACCTCCTTTGCTACTTAATCCACCTCCTGCTTTCAATATCTCAATTGATCAGAATGACAGACTTTTTAATGAATGGAGGGAGAGTGTAATATTTCATAGAGGGTTCATCTATGACCCTGAAGATTTTGATGCAACAACAAGAGAGGTACATGATCTCAGTGCCCTATATGAGAAGTGGAATAAAACTCAGGGTTATAACTATGGAGCAGGAGGACTTGCCAGGAATTAGGTGGGGGAGGAAATGATGAGGTAAAAATAACCTCATCATAATAAAATCTGAAAGCTTATTCTTACAAGCTCAATCCTAAGTTTGTGCCAATTTATTAAACTTTAGGAGAAATAATTGCTTATTTTAAAGGAAAGTTATGCAAAATGTCTTTCTTATGATCAATTGAGGAAATTTGCCAATGCAAGTTTAATGGGTCGACTTGAGTGATTTTGTAGGGAATAATTGGTCATCTAGCAGTTGTTACAAATTTTGAACCAGAACATGCCTTAAGTGTGGTAAAGGATAGATGTTGTGAACTTGCTCCCAAATATCGTGAGGATGAACTGAAGATTTAGTTTTTGATTCTTTAATTTTTGTTATCAAAAACTTTATGGCTCGTCTTGAGCCTTCTATATGTTTATGAGCTTTAAAGACATGGAAGTTAGTTTTAAGTTGTTGAAGAATTTTTCAATGGCTATCCACACCATCTAGAATCTAGGATTTAGTTATAAGTTGTCTATAAAAATGTAACTTCAAAAGATATATGAGGAGACTGAATGATAATGTTATGTTGCTTCTATGATTTCTGAGTACTGATGAATAAAATAACTTTCTTCTGTTACTTTCTACGTTGTTGAGCTATGAATGATGATGATTGTTTGTAATGGAAAGACTCAGGAATCTATAGTGTATGTGATTTGAGAGCGACATGTTAACCCATGAGCTAGCCACTCGAGGGAAGTTAGCTTAGATAGATAAGTATTTTACTATTATGTTATTTTCTTTGTTAAAATAGATTATTGTTCAGTAATAAGTAACTAAGTTTGTTGAAGAGTCGAGTTTGTAGTTCTGGAGCACCATTGTTTTAGTTAGTGTGAGTTACTTTTCGTAGTTGTTAGAATCATTTACTATTTAAAAAGATCTTTCATAGTTTGTTCACTTATTTCTCTACTTTCGTAGTATATCAGTTGTTTAGTTTGCTTGTTTCCATGCTTTCTAGTTTAGTCGTGATGCTTTCTAAATTAGTTATCTTATGCTTTCTAGCTTAGTATTTTCAGCTTTCTTAGAATAGATTGTTTTCCAGCTAAGAAGTTAAATAGCCTTAGATTAAAATTAATTTCAATAGTTTAAAGAAAAACTGAAAATATAAAATGAGTTATCCAAATCATCTTCTTTTCCAAACTGCCTTGGACACTGCTCGGTTGACTAATTGACAATTCTATATTCTAAAGTAGTAGGACCTAACGACAACCTATCAAAGAGCACAGAGTCATATGTCTCATAAGATCGAAGAAGTCAGAGATGAAGATGTGAAGAAAATAAAGCATATAAGCACCAGGCAACAATCTTAGTAAAAGAAACGGTGGAGATGAAAAAAAGAAAAAGAAAAAGGTAAAAATTGAATAACCTAGTATGTCAGTAGAAGAAGTTGAGAGAGCTTTGGTTAAATATAGAAATCTTAAGCCTCTTTGTAAATGGTATGAAAATTTTGATAAATTTGGTCAAAGAACTCTTAAGGAGGCTACAATAAAGCATTTAAATGTTTTCAATAAAGTTATGATTGAAATAATGCCTAATTTACCTAAAAGCTTGTATGTGATTTTGGAAATGAGAAGAGTAAATGCTAGATCAGAAGAAGAGAAAATGAGAGAAAGAATTCTTACCGAGTTATGTCCAGTAGTGTCTATGGAAGAAATGAAGATAATACTGAATAAAGCTAAAGAGGAATTAAAGAGCAAGACAAGAGTGAATAAGCTCATGATTGGTTAGACTAAAGAAGTTGTAAAATAAACTGAACAAATGCTAAGAAAAGTTTTGTTAAGAAACAAAATTGATGTTGTCTCTAAAGATAAAGATGTCTCATCTGGTCCAACAGAAGAAGAAGAAAAATGAGATACAACTGAGGATACTCAAATTCCTCCTCATGTGGATAATATAGAAATACCTATGGAGATTGAAGTTCCTAAAATTGTATCAGTTGAGAAAGTTGAGATTCCTGAAGATAAGAAAGAACCTGTAGTTGAGGAAAAAATGGTTGAAGAAAAGAAAGTTGATGTGAAGGAAATTCTAGTGGAAGCAAGTGACTCTGTAGAGACAGTGAAGAAATTTCTAGTAGAACAAAAGGAAGAATTTGATCCTAAATTGGTTGAAGGTCCTATCGACCTATCCACTTTGTCTCCAATTCATAAAATTAAGGTAGCATCATTTTCCCAGGAAAAATCTAGAGAAGAACTGTTGAAGTCTCACATTCAGGACAATGAACTCTTAAATCTTGCATTTGGAGTTTTGGAGAAGATAATTCCTACTCATGACAAAAATCTGACGGGTTCCTCCTCTGGTGAACTGAAGAAGCTCATCAACTCTATAAGTACTCATTTCGAGTCACTTGAGAAGTTAGCCATGGTTAAAGTTTAGAAGGAATTTGATGCCAAAAGGTTAAATAGGTTGCAAGGAATGATAAAAAATGATAAAAATCTATTAGCCACATGTGTGGAGAGTATTCAAAATGCTCTATTTGAAAGTGGAAAGATTTATAAGTCATGTTTGTATTTGACAAAATTTACTGAGGTCAATGAGAAGAAGGTTAAGGATCTTGAAAAATAGTTAGTGGCTATTTTTGAAGCTTTTGATCCTTTAGCTGGTGTTGTTGGAAAGTTAGAAGGTGAGGTGATATATCTGCTTAACAAAATAAGGTGCTTGAAGCATGGCAATGAAAAAAATGTGGAAATATCATGTGAACTTAGAGGCCTAATTGGTCTGAAGATAGAAATAATGTCAAGTGCATTAAAGGAAGCTAAATATGCTAAGGCAGTTGGTGATCCAATGAACCTTGAGTTTGCAAAGACACAATCCTACTTGGTTTGTGGTCACATAGCAATTTTGGAGAGTCTCAAAAGGGTTTGGGACACAAATTTGACTCTGTTGAAGAAATTTTTTGAAGATATTTTCAAGTTTATGTAAGTTGAAGAAGCCTATTTGTAAATAAGCAATTTGTTCATAACAATTTTGTTTGATTTTTGATATGTGGATTCCTGCCTTTTCCATTGATGTCAAAGGTGGAGAGTAGTAGAGTGAAAAATCTATAGTCATCTTAGGGGGAGAGTTTTGTTTTTGAAATTTTGAAGAATGGTAGTGTAAATGATGTTGGTACTGATCTAACACTTAGTCATTTTTCACTAAGTGTTGCTATTAATGCCAAAGGGGGAGATTGTTGAAAAGAGACACTGCGAATATCATTTGGTGTTGTCATTGATGGAAACCCTAGTTGGTGATTGGATCCATGCATCATCATCTGATCATACCAGCAATCAGATTGCAAACACTTATGGAAGAACTGAGCATTCGACAATTTTATGTTGATTGATTCACATGAAGATTTTTTATTAATATTTTATGCTAAATATCTCAAGGAAGGTTCATCGATGTATGCTTTGTGTTATTCATGAATATTAGTGCCTTGTATTGATCCATGTGCGAGTTAGAAGACTCAATTGGATAATTCTGTGCTTTATCAGTACAGAAGGCAATTTCGTGAATGTAACATGTCGTAGATGTTTGGTAAATAATTGTTTAAGTATTTTTGTGTTTGTACATGCTGATGTTTATCATTTCTATGCTATATCCAACTTTGGTTGGTGCAAGGACTACTCATGATTTGAGCCAGAAATTATAAATATTTTTTGTGTTCTATTGAAGCTGACATATTACGATTAAATTCTTAGTCATAGATATATATAAGAGATAGTTCATATCAATTTTATATACGAATAAGATGTGTTGATGCGTGTTGTGAATTAGAGCAGAGCAGAAAAGCGATAATGCATAGTTTCACTTGTGCATAAAGGATTTGTGTTGCGAGTCTAAGCAGAACAAAGAAGAAGTGTAAAATCAATCTGAAGGACGAAAGATCGATTGTTGAGCCTAATCGGAACTGTAATCAAGCATATGTATATGCTATTTTCTCAGTTCAAATTCTCAAATGGATTTGATCTAGTTTTCTTTGTAAGACAACGAGTCTTCTTTAAGCAGTGAGCTCTAGGAAGTGTGATTGAATGCAAGTGCATTCCCCATATTGTAAACTTCATTTGAGTATACTCAAATTATATTGTGGATTGGCCATCCATCGTGGTTTTCCCCTAACAGGGTTTCCACATAAAAATTCCTATGTTATGGTGTTGTAGTTGTTTATTTTATGTTCATGCATATTTATTTTGAATGAATGTTTTAATTTATTGAAGGATCATATCAATAAAGCTAGAAATTGCAGAACAGTGATTCATTGCCCCCTCTTAGTGTTGCTTGATTCCAATAGTTATCCCAAAAATATTCCATCTAAATATACAATGAAAAAATAAAAAATAAACTGAAAGAATTGAAATAATAAACAGGTAAATAGATTTCAACCAAAGGAGGAGGCACCTTCAAGATCCTTGATAATTTCTTGCCAAGAAGACTTCCCTTCATTCCAAGTCTTTTTGGCTACTCTAAGTGATTTGTACAGTGATTCTAACTCTATAATAACATTCTCTCCCTCTTCTAGAGTACTTGGATTTGGATTTATCTTTGTTATCTTATTTGCTTCAGCTAGGGCACTTGACACCGGTACTTGGTCTTCACCAAGTCCCCAAGCTATCCAAATCACCTTATAATGTCTGCTTTCTTCCTTTGTAGAGTGAAGAACTTGTTTTGTATATTTGAAATGGCAGCCCAAGAGGCATGATCTTTATCCTTAGCTGGGTCAAAATTATTGGAGGCATTAGATATTTGTGACTCAATAGATTCCATTAAGTCCTTAATGCCTTGAGTGGAATCTGGCCACCTCATACAGTACAAAAACAAATTTTTGGCCTCATCTTCATAATCTTGCACCTCTTTTAGACATTTTTCCACTTTCTCATGTGCAGATACACATCTATCTTGTAGTTCAAGTAGCCTCTTCTTTGAAAATATTGATTCAACATCCTTTTTAGTCTACTCCTTTAGATTGAAGGCATATTCCTTAAGTGAATCTACTAAAAAATTTATAGTTTCAATAGGAGTTAGAGAGTTATCAATTGTTGTATTGAGAGTAGCATCTTGGAAAGACTTGATAGCTTCATTGATCAATTATGTCCCCTTTTGATGTGTCTCTATTATCTATTTTCTACCATAGGCATGAAAGAAGTCTTTGAGCTCTAACTTTTGAATAGGTGAGATATTTTCAAGATCCACACTACCTTGGTACATTGGGAGTTGCAACAACTGGGGTGGAATTTCCAGTTGGAACCTAATATGTTTGGACAAAAGAACCTTAAGTGAATTACTGAAGGATTCTCTAGATGTCTTTGGTAGCTCCATGGTCTTTGTGACTCTTCTTCATTCTTCTCAACCTCAGAATCTTCTTTCTCTTCTTCACTGGAGGGATTTCCTTTTCCTTGTCTTTGTTTTCATCCTCCTTCTTATCCTCATCATATTTCTTATTGTTTTCTTCCCTTTCTCCTCATCCTTCTTCTCATCCTTATTTTAATTATCTTCATTTCATTTCTTGTATCTTCATTTAGTTTGTCAGGGTGATCTTCAACACCAACAACACCATTCTTCTCTTTTTCCTTCTCCGCACTCTAGTTTTTATCAGCACTAGTGGAATTTTCAGTATCTTTTGGAGTAGAAGTCTCTGGGGAAGCATGCGTTTCTTCTATCGGTGGTGGTGATGAAACCACATTATCTGTATTAGACAGTGAAATTTCTTCTATAATATGATCATCTACTTCCAAAATTTTTTAAAAATAGGTAAATTTGTAACCAAAGGAAGACTTTCCTCTGCATCAGTGACTTTTTCTTCAACATGCTCCTTTTCCTAAGCAGTACCAGATGATGAAGCAATTATCATCCCAAATTTTTTTGCTATATCTCTAACAGTTTTGACTGTTTCTTGTTTTAACTTGTCTACACACTCTTTTTCTCTTCCCATAATAATTTCGACCCTTTGTTTTACTCTAAATTCTTTATTATATACTTCAATCAATGTAGCCTTGTTATCCTCAAATAAGGAGGATCCAATTTCCTCCAAGGAATCAATTTTTAATCTCATCTTCTACTTCAATTTCTTCATGCCTTCTTTCCACCAAGGCATCTCACACAATACTATGAACCTTCTTTATGTTACTCATATCTGCTTCTAAAATAATAATGTATTGGGTGATAGCTTCAACGATCATTTTCCTTTATTCATCCACTTCATCATATATCTTTGCAGTACCTTCTAGAAAATCATCACATTAACTAAAACATCTAATTTCATCAGAGTACGAGGTCTTATTGGAGGAGTTTTTTTATTCTTTTTAATTTTCTCCGAAGAGCCTTCTTCTAATTTCTTCTCCTTATTTTGTTCAAGATTCTTATGGATGTGTACAATGAAATCCTCTTTTCCTCTCTCTATTTATTCTTCTTCGGAAGT
>CM021105.1:15787793-15823838 GCA_007115665.2 Sequoiadendron giganteum
TGTTTTGGTTTGGGTGTTTTTGTTTAGTGAATAGTTTATAGTATGTACCAATGGTCTACTATATACCATATTGCAGGTAGAACTAGCCTTCCTAATAGTGGTGTTGGGAAGTCCTGTAGTTTGGGTGGTTTTTGTTTGGGGTCTAGAGCGTACTACATCACAACCAAATCTACACTATCTTAGTTCATTCAAGTTCTTCAATCCCCTGTTTTGTTGGCATGATAAAATTCTATAGACATTTTGATCTATATACATGAAATTTTGTAACTAACTCTCCCATTTTCTCTAGGGTTTAATATTATTGTCTCTAAATGAAGTTAGAGCATGTATGAAAATAATTCTTCTTGTAACACACGTATTACTAAGACTGCACAAAATTATTGCCAGTTTTCCAACTGATTAATGCATTATGGGCAATATCTAAATTTGTTCTTGAGAGGGATTTCCACTAAATTAATGATTCTGGTCATAATAAATGGAGAAATGTCTCAAGGGCTATCAAGAAATGTGTTCTCATGGAATGCCTTGGGTGTGGGATATTCAAAAAATGGGGTCTTATGGAATGCTATGATTGTAAGATATGCACGAAATGGGTTTGTTGAAAAGGCTTTAAAAACTTTCAAGCAAATGCAATTGGCAGTTGTAAATCCAAATTCCATAACCTAAGCCCTACCTGTGCCATAATGGGAGCTTTGGAACATGGTATAGACGTGCAACCAAATGTGGAAGCATTGACAAGGTGAATGAAAAACAAAATGGCCGAAGTTGATAGCCAACAAATAAAATTTGGTCTCATGGAATACCATGATTACATCTGATACACATAAAATAGATTTGTTTTATTATTTAGGGTTTAGAAATTTTCAAGCAAATGCAATTCAATGAACAAATTGCAGCCATGTATGTGAAATGGGGAAGCATAATTTACCAACCTATGGAGGGTGATGCACTGTTGAGGTTGAAGGTGGTGAGTTGAACTCTCGTTCACCTAGGAGTTCGCCGCTTCACATGTGCTCTGTTAATTTTCCACTTCACATGTATGAAAATGACTGTTAGTTCAACAATAATTTTTTTTTAAAAGCCCTAATTTTAGGGGTTCAAGCGAACCCCCTTTCGCTCGAACCCATTTGTTTAATATTAAAAATGTTGACTCCCATGGGTTTGAGCAAACTAGGGGGTTCGCTCGAACCACATGGTTCAATCGAAGGTTTTAATTGGTTCGCTCAAACCTATAAGTTTGAGCGAACCCCCCGAATTAGTGCATCTACCCAAAATGCAATTTTCCTTCCTCCATGAAATTGTAAACCACTTATGTGGCTTCACCCTATGGCTTAGGCTCATAATGAGATCCAACTAAGCCTAGAATTGATTGGGGATGCACTTAATGTGGATAAAAACTCATCAAATGCTTTATCTATGCTTGGAAAAATAGAGCTGAAAACAAATGAATGGTTTACAGCGAAAGAAACAATTGAATCTACATAAAGTGAATCAAATGCAAAGAATTCTTATGTTGATATTTCACTTGGAAATTGAAATTATTTTGCTAATTTTCGCAATGAGAGGAAGGATCCAAAGGTGGAGGCACAATATCCTGAGAAGGCTAGAGAATTGTATTGTAAAGTGTTGACACAAAGACCAAGAAATGTTAATGCTACAAATGGGGCAGTCATTATGCTAGTTGAAAGGGGTCAATTTGATATTGCAAAGGAAATTTTTAAATAGGTACAAGAAGCTGCAATAGGAAACATCTTTGTTCAAATGCTTGATGTGTGGGTAAATCTAGCACATGTTGAATTTACACAAGGATAATTTGCGCTTGGAATGAAAATGTATCAAAATTGTTTGAGGAAATTATATTTTGGCATCGACACCCAAATTTTGTTATATTTAGCTCGAACACATTATGAAGCAAAACAATGGCAAGATTGTAAAAGAACATTATTAAGAGTAGTAGATTGTAACTACTGTAAGTTTTCAATCAGAAGCTATAGATTTTATGTTTAATATAATGAGGGTTTCAAATTACCTCTGAATTCGTTGCAGAGGGTGTCCCCAAATCCAACTTCGTTGCAGACTTCAAATACTTTGCAACAAACACCGAATTCCTTGCCTACCTTTTCAAAATTCTCTAGGTCCTCTCCAAACAATCTTTATTGCCCATGCAAGTAGGTGTTATAACTCAAAATTCCTCAATGTAGGTCGCACGGCCATGCAAGTAGCTATTGTAACTCAAAACGAGGTACCTCAATGTAGTTCGCGCACATGATCAGTGTAGTTGTCTAATTTGTCTAAATGCCAAATTTTAAATACAAATAATGTAGAATTGTGTGCGATACATGACTCCCACCAATCATTTCCCCAATTTATTTTTTTAATTTTGTCTAATTTGTACTCACGTGACTAACTATTTAGTCATTTTTATTTGTGTGACTTAATAATTGTTACCCGATGACCAAATTAGTCATTTATTTATTCATTTATAGTTGTGTTGCAAAAAAATAGTATAATTTAATCATTTTTAGTTGTTGTGACTAAAATTTTTAGTCACCTAGTCATTTATTTGCCAAATTCTACTAGTGAACCTTTGTTGCAAGATCAGACATATCCATTGGGATTACATTGTCTATCGAGTTTTTTGATGACACTAGTGGAATAGATACACCTACAAGATTTTCCCATGAAGTTGATAATGTCACTAATCATCAAGAATATATAATAGAACTTCATAATGAGTTATTCAAAGGAAATATAGCTACTAATGAAGAATTTAAGGGCAGTAAAATTTTCAAAGCATTAATTAAGAGGAGGTATATAAATTATGTCAATAATGATAATTTAAAAATAAAGGGAATTTTCATTGCCACCTCTATTCCAGAATGAGTTTGGCATTGATTTATTTTAGAAAGGTGTTCCTGTTGGAAGAACTCATTTTAGTGTGTTAACAATGTAGGAATCAAATCTATATGGAAATGAAAGAAAAATTGTTGGGAAAATATGTCTCAACCTTGTAATTACATAAGGTGTTTTTGAAACATCAACGTCTAGAGGGCATGAGGTGTTTCCCCCCTCGATGAGGGGTCCGTGGGGATCATCCCCTTGGTGGGGGGTTTGGGGGCAATGCCCTTGAAAGGAAAATTTTATTTATATTTTATTATTGTAAATTTGGATCGTTAATCATTAGGTATTAGATTTGATGAACAATATTTTATCAGCTTGACTTGTCCTAGAAGGCAACCCTATTTTATGAGGGCGTTGTGTATAGTTGTGTATTGTGATGTATTCTAAGAGTCTGATAGCGGTCATATTTCCTTTGGATCTTTGGTTGGTGATACTCCTATGAGAAGCTTACTTTGCAAGTATATTTTAATCTTTATGATTTCTGAATAATATATTGGGTGGATTTTGGAGTGTGTGTTTTTTCTCCCGAAATGGTTTTGCCCATGTAAATAACTATGTTGTGGTATGCATGATAATTATGTTTATTTTTGTTTAAGTTTTTATAACTGCTAAAGATCTATAGAGTTTTGCATTATCCTCCTCTTAAGATCAATGTAGGAAGTTTTTATGCTACCTTAGCTTCCTTACAACAATGTCCAAGAAATTAGCCATCCATAGAGTTGGATGAGCTTGATTATAAAAACCAAAATAAAAAATTTATAAGACAATGGGATATGGGTTTATTGGTATAAAAGAGCCAATGATAAACATATTATTGGAGATTTCTTGCTTGATCAAAGAGAAATCCTAATTTCACTTCAAGAATTTTTCAAAGACGATGCTAGAGAGGTAGCTTATTTTAATGAGCATGTCCTAGAAGATAAATAAAAAAAATGAGGGTTGTTAAGCCTATTTCCTTTGTTGATTTTGATCAAGGTCCTACAAAGTTGCAAGTTTCGAAAGATAAATTATTAGTTCCAGAAGAGAAGATTATGAAAAATTTAACAAGATTTGATAGAACACATAGTTTAATTGAAGAAATCTATTGGAAGGCTAAGACAACAAAGGGACCGAAGGGAGTTAAAGATGGAGTTACTCTCTCTAATTTGTAAACTACCAAAGAAGTAGTGGAAAAAATGAAAATAGATTATTTGCATTTTTTCTTAGATAGGGATCATGCTATCAAGTTTACATAAGACAATTTAGATGTGTACCAAGAGAGGGAGAAAGAGGTTGATAGTCTTTGATTTGACCTTGTCCTAGCTCACTACTATCTCTACCAAGATGAAAATGATTCAACTATTGTAGACATGACCAAAGGGCAATTACAAGATGTGAGACTCATGGATTTGTTACTACTTGGGTGACTCTTCTCTTACTTGGGTGACTTTTCTCTCACTTGGGAAAATTATTACTACTTGAGTAGCTTCGCTCTTACTTGGGAAAATCTATTACTACTTGAGAAACTTTGCTCTTACTTGGGTGGATTCATTACTAATTGGGTGACTCTATTAGTTTCAGGCCAGATCTGTTAAGTCTAAGGGAATTGTGGTATGCTTGGGTGGTTGTGTATCATTTGGGTGACCTTGTCGATAAGTTTACATAGGGGTTCATTTTCTCTACTCTTGGGCAGTTATGCTCTTGGGTGATTATGCTTATGGTTGATTCTGAGTCTCCTTGGGTGATTTTCCTCTATTGTTGGGCGATTCATACTTGGGTGAATTCATGATTGTTTCAAAAAAATTATTTGCCCTTGGGTGATTATGTTATGTGCATTGATAGCTGTGTAAGGTATAAACAATCTTATTCAGGTGAAATTAATACTTTTCTCTTAATATTTTAGCTTACCAAAAAATTATTTGGGGGCTTCACCCTTAGATCCCTATACTGGTGTAGTCATGGATGGAGGCCCTAAAAGGATTGTCCAATTGTGTAGCTTAGAGTCAACACAACAAAAAATAACTCAAGATAATGATCAACAAACATGAATTATCATTGATTCAATAAATTCCAGTCTTACATGAATCATATGCAGAATATCTAGGAATCACAGGCCTGCTGCAAGGGCATTACATATATTACAATTGGTGCAAGGCCTTATTACATTCCACAACCTAGTAGGTTGGATTGAATTGTCAACTACCACTAATGATCCACTTGATTAACTAATTTACAATGAATTAAAAATGATCTTAAATATGAATCTCAAGCTCTAATTATGATTTGTGTAAGCCTTAAGGGTTTACAAATACCAATGTAAGATCAAACATGTAGGTCGGCCTCAAACATGAAAAGATAGCCCATCAGTAAATGAAATGAATTGTGAATCTCTAAGAAAGTTCTCCATGGAACTAAAAGCCTTGTATGATATTTCATTAAGCTCTACATGCTCCGAAAAAGGTCCACACAACAATTTTGGACTAGGTCAGCCCTAAATACTTTTCCAGGAATTGGCAATAAAATTTTGAGAGTGATAAATTTTTGAAAACAAATGCAAATATCCTTAAATCTAAATATGATGAAGATAACCTTGTGTAGATACTATATCCCGCTCCATGAGCTAAATGATATAGTGGTAAAATACAAAAGAAACTATTGAGACAACTATGGATTAAAATGCAATAAAATAAATGTCTTTTGGTTGATATAGGATCGCTTTACAACTAGGGATTCTCCTGCATCAAACACCCAAGGTTGGAAGAAAAGTGATTCCCTCACTTTTTAGGGGATATAGGAAAAACAAAATGGTCCACCTCAGCTTGAGAAATCCATGATGAATCCTCCATTGGTCTTCCTTTCCACTTTACCAGATACTCCTTGTATTTATTATTCCTTGTGCTCCTTCCAATTTTGGTGTCCAAGATTTTCTCAATCTACTCTGGTGGTTGATGTGATAACTTATCTTCTAATTCCAATTATTTTTTACTACCACTTGACTATCCTTCATGATACTCATAGATTTCTATAAAACTGAAAATAGGTGATATACCAAGTACCTCTGGTAACTCCACTTCATATGCATTCCCCGAATCAAACTTCCTAAGAATCTTGCATGGTCCAAACTTTATCATCTTTAGCTTATTGTATGTTCCTACCAAAAACCTTTCCTTTTGGAGATATATGATAACTTCATCTCCAACAAAAATTCCTTATATATCCTTTTCTCATGTCCACTCCTTATACTTACTATTCATGTCCTCCAAGTGCTTCTAGACCTAACTATACAATGTTTCCATGAATCTTGCAAACTCTTCTTCTGTACTTCTCTTTTTCTCCATACTGATGTCTTTGAGCTCTACCACTCCTCTAGGAGGTATCTTTATCACAATGGTTTCTTCCCTATACTCTGGTTTACTAAATTGTTGTATGTAAAATCTGCTTGTAGTAGAAATGTATCCCAATTTACTACCTTCTCTCCAACCAAACATCTCAATAAATAAAATCATGTTTAGTCCTCTATTTTTCCATCTATTTATGCCGAATATGCTGAACTGAACTTCAAGCATGTCTTCATCTTTTTCCACAATGTCCTCCAAAAGTATCCAATGAACCTGGTGCCTGTGTTTGAAACTATACTCTCTAGTAATCCATGCAATCTCACAGTCTCCTTGAAAAATAGGTCAACAACATGCACATCATTAGTTTTCTTGCAAGGAATAAAATGTGCCATCTTAGAAAATCTATCCACTACTACCATTATATAACCATATCCTCTATGCGTTTGTGGTAACCCCAATATGAAATCCATACTTATCTTCCCAAGTTCTCTCTAGTACTATCAAAGGCTTGTAAAATCTAGTATTCTAACTAGTCCCTTTTGCTACTTGACAAATTCTACAACTCTGAACATACTTCCTAATATACTTCTATATTTGCAGCCAAAAATAATGTTCATTCACCAAAGCTACTATCTTATCCACTCCAAAATTTCCTACTAGTCATCCACTATGCTTCTCCTTGATCAAATTATCCTTGATTGAACTCCTTAGAATACACAACTGAATATGGATCATCTTCATACATATGCTTCAATTCGTCAAATCCCAATACTTATAACTTCATTCTTGTCAACAAATTCCTTCTCATGCTCAATGCATCTGCAACTTTATTTGACTTGCCACTCCTATGCTTCAACACAAATGTATAACTCTACAAGAATTCAACCCATCTCATATGTCTCTTGTTCAAATTACCTTGACTATTCAAATACTACAAACCTTGATGATTAGTATACAACACAAACTCCTTAGGCAATAAATAATGTCTCCACTTATTCAATGCTTGAATTATGACATAGAATTCTTGATCATAAACTAAATATCTCCTTCTGGAATCATTAAACTTATCACTGAAATAAGGTATAGGTCTTCATTCTTGACTCAACACTACTCCTATTTCATTTCTACTGGCATCACAATCAACTTGAAATACTTTATCAAAATCAAGAAATGCTAACACTAGTTGCTTCATCGCCTTTTACTTCAGCAATTCAAAACTTCTTTGTGCTCCAATTGTCCACTTAAATTATTTCCCATGTCTCCTCTCATTGTTTATGTCATGGATGTGAAAATTCTACCAAAGTTCCTAATTAATTTCTAGTAAAACATTTCTAGCCCATGCAATGATCTTATCTCTCCAATGTTCATCAGTGTTGGCCACTCAATAATTTCTCTAATCTTCTCAAGGTCCATCTTCAATCCTTTAGCAGAAATGAAAAAACCCAAGTATACTAACTTTTTCTTCATAAAGCTACTCTTCTTGATGTTTATCAACAACTTATCCTCTCTCAATCTCTGCAATACTTGTCTGATGTGCCACAAATGTTATTCTCTAGTCTTACTGAAAAATTAGAATATCATCCAAGTAAACAATAACAAACTTACTCAAGAATTTCTTTAGTAATTCATTCATCAACCTCATGAAAGCACTAGGTGCATTGGTCAATCCAAAAGACATCACTAATCACTCATACAATCCTTCATTAGTCTTGAATGAAATATTCTATTCATCCCCTTCTTTGATCTTTATTTGATTGTATCCACTCTTTAGGTCAATATTTGTGAAATACTTTTCTCCACTCAAACATTCCATAATGTCATCTATTCTTGGCAATGAGAATCTATACTTGATTGTGATCCTATTGATTGCTCTTGAGTCTATACACATTCTCCATTGTCCATATTTATTTTCTACTAGTATAGTAGGTACCCCACATGGGATTAAGCTCTCTCTGATCAATCCTTCAATGACTCTTGTATTTGTCTGTTCAGTTCCATATTTTCTACAAGTGTCATCCTATGTGCCACTTTGTTAGGTAAACTTGCTCCCAGTATTAGATATATGTGATGGTTGATGCTCTAGATTGGTGGTAGTCCATCTAGTACATTCTTTGATATGATATCCTCATAGTTTTTCAACAGTTCTACTACTTTTGTCTATGGTGGATATTTACCCTTTGTGGTAGAATTCTCTATCTTTGTGTTATTCTCAAATTCACCTATGCTCAATTTGTGGGATAACCCATACAAAACTTATCTTTTTCATATCCCATGCACTCTAAGAACACAAAATTAGGCTAATCGTATTTGCCTTCATGTGTGGTACCCTAGCCTTGGAATGTCATTCTAAGTATTAACCTATTTTGTTTTCTCAATATTCGTAAAATGGTCCAAAACTTACAGAGTTTCATTTTTCAGAGAGGAAATTTTGTGCTCTAGTAGGAGTGCTAAATTTAAACACCCTTGCAAGCCTTATGCAAAAATGAAAATAAGAATGCAAGTTTTGTGAAATTCACTAACCCTGCATATCATCACCTATTGAGGTTGCACGGGCATTGAATTTCCCTAACTTTACAATTGGAGCTCACACGAGTTACAATTAGCATTGGTCTTAATAGGATTTTAAATTATATTTTAAGTTAGGTTTAATTGCTTTGGTTTTCCACTCCAATTTTTTTTTTTTTTTTTGTTCTCCACAAACTCGATTGAATCTTTTGTGTTCATTTAAGTGTGGATTTGAAATAAAATTTCTTGGTTATTCACGTTAGGGTTTTGGACCTTTTCTTTTTCTTTGCGTATGTCTCATTTTTATCTTTCTCTTTTTGTTTTGAATGTCTAGGGATTAATAGTTATGTTCCCTATTCGTAAAATATTTGTTTTCGTTATTTTAGGATTATTGAATCTTTGTTTTATTTTTACAAAGTTTTTGTTTTCATTTTGATGTTCCTCATTTACAAACCCTAGTCACAAATCTGAACTCCCTACCATTAATGAGAAGAATAAACACATCTAGGTCTTTGCATCACGGTGCATAGGGTTATATGAGTTAACAAATCATTCATGTCTTCATGTTTTTGTGTGAAATTTTTTATCAAACCCGTTAGGGTTTTTCCTAGTTTAATGGTTTTGTATTCATTTTCAGTTCTTTTTTCACCAACGATGTTTAAACATAGAATTCCTTAACCTACATAAGTGTAGACTTTCACTGCCTACACCTTATAGATCCAAATCATCTGCATCATCAGTATTTTTCACCAACTATGCTTATAAGCATAAAATTTGACATCAAATGAAACTGTTGTTTAATAGCTTGTCCATGATATGCAATGCCATTTATTTTTTCCGACATTGCATATCTTACGTTCTTACCAAAATTTTGGAGCGGTGAAAAATCCCGCTCAAACATCAAGAAACCCGATCTCGTTTTATGCTAAGTTTGTTATATGTAATGTCAGGGTTTTTGTCGCTCCAACATATTTTCTACCCAGCTTGTGTAAGGTCATTGTTTTTCCCTGACTCTTCATAAATGTTGAATATTTTCCCAACCCCACATGCATCAGCAGTATTTTTCGCCAATGGTACATGAAACATCTCATGTTATAATATATAGTTGGTGTTTTTCCTCGACTTAGCACTATAGGAAGGATGTTTCCAAGTTTTACCACTTGCAAGGTCATATAATTTTTCTGACCTTGCACACTTTTTGCAAGCTCAAAATGTTGAAGCATTGAATTTTAGCATATTTACATAAGTGAAAAACCCTTTTCAATTCAACTTGCAAAAGCGTTATTTTTCAATGTAGTTACACTTTTTGTATCAAACCACTTGCAATGGTGTTGGAATTCAGTGACCTTACACCATTTTGCAAATTTCCCACTTTCAATCCATTTTTCACCTCCATCACACTTAATCCCTCCAAGATCATTAATTGATTTGAATTTTCCCATCAGTACGAATTCCAACCATGCAAGATTTTCTAATATTGAAAATTGATGAACGCTGTCATGCAATTTATTGTGCATGCATTTTGAGATTTTCACATCTTTATTCCTAAAGATTGCCTTCTTTGCTAGTTTCTGCTCAAATGATGTATCCCTCTTCGAGCAAGAAAAAAGAAATGAAATATAAATATCAAGGAGTGTTCCCAGTAACTTCAGTATCATAAAAAATTGATGAGATCAAGGACACTAAAATCAAACATGTTGACATGTTTGAGTTTGTGGAAAGGACTTAGAAGCAACCATTAGATGATGGTATGAGATCTATAGTTGAAAGTAATATCCAGATGGTAGCTTCATTTCTTGTTGAAGCACATAATCCAAAGTTTTTTCTTCAAGTTTCCGCTCATTACAATAGAAATGACCAAAGCATCAAGGATGCCAACAAAAATTTGGTCATAAGGTTAGATGCAGAGTTTCTTGAAAAATATTTCATATGTCTAAGTATTGATTCCTATGTAGATATCACCAAGGAATATGTATAGGAAGAATATTATAAAGATATAGATTTCGCCAAGAGTGTGATTAACAATAAATGGTTAAAGAACCTAAGGCAGATTGTCTCAAGGTGGCCTAAGAGATTTTCATGCAACGATTTCATTGAAGAGGTGAATTATTTGATCACTCTACTTAGTAGAGTGCAAGTTTTTCCTACCTCATCCACATTCCAAAATTGGATGCATTTGTAAATCAAAATCATCTTAAGGAGGGAACAACAAATCATTTGGGTTCAATAGATTAGTGATGCAATTCATGATTAGTTGATCAAAGTGCTACATCACTTGAGTATGCTACTGTTGTGATAACAAATTTCCCTGGGTTGAAAATAAAAGGTAATAGAAGGGTGACCCCAGTATACAAGTACTTTCCATAGATTACTCTTGATGGAAGCATTCACCATTTTCAAAGAGTGAATGATGATTTATTTGCTCCATTTTTGTGTGTATTTGACCTTGAGTTGGAAAGGAAAATGGTTTTTGACGAAGCCTAGATAGTGTTGAATAAGTATGGTTGCCTCTACCTTTAGTTTCCCGCATTCACATACTTAAGGGTTGGTTGCTTCATGATATCCATACATGCTCCCAAGGTATCCCAAATAACTTCAATTTTGGCAAAATAGCATCGATGAAGATAAAAACCAAGAAAAAGGCTAAGACTCTTTCCAAGTTGTTGTTTGATAAAGAAGGTTACATGTATGTAGAGGTGGCACAACCTCCTCGTGACAAGACTTTGGAAGAAGTGGACATCTCTAATTATTATATCACAAGAGTTGACTTGGGGAGGATAACTCACGAGAGTAAAAAAGTGGATGCTCAATCCACATTGAATTCTCTCATAGAGAAATTTGATGAAGTCAAAAAGGTGAAGGATGAGTATAAGGCCAAGGAAGAACAACTAATTGTAGTACTCTAAAAGATTATCCAGTCTTCAAAGTCAGTTGAACCTGTGGACATGAGCATTGAGGATCTAGTTATTTAGAAGGTGGAAAAAGTGCATACAAGGGGCAAGATGGTCGGTGAGTTCCTAGACTGAATGATTGCACAAGGTTCACAAATTTTAGGATCCTCTATGGAGAAAATGGAAAATATGGGAAACATAAGATAAGAGTTAGACAAAACTGTTGATACTCTATCCCAGGAATAACAAGACATGGAAGATAGTTTGCAGGCTTGGGTCAAAATGAAAAAGCTCAAGTTGGATGCATTAGTGGAAATTGGGATCATTCCCAATAGATATATGTATGTGGAGGTTAAAGAGACCATGATACATAAAGTGAACATCATCAAGGAGTTGATCAATGACTTGCAAAGTGCTCATGAAGTCAGTGAGGACAATGATATGTAACTTATCAATAAGATTGAAGATCTTCCTTGTAAGTTACTTGATGACAACCAAAGGGTCCTTTCCTCAAATACAGTTGTCCAAGAATTTACTAACATGATCCAAAAGGAGTTCGAAGATCAAGCCTTTTCAGTGGCTTTGATGGATAAGTTACTAGATATTCAATTAACCTTGGAAAGCCTTAAAGTGTTTTTGGGAAGGCATGCAAAGGCTTGCAATATCGTGAAGGATTCCATACAAGAGTTCTCACAATCTACAAACATACTTTAGGGCTAGATAATGATGAAGTTTTAGGATATCATGAAGAAGTATGAAGATTCCGTGGAGAAGGACAGTGGAGAAGACTGAATGTGCCTTAATTTAGTTTTTAGTACTTTTATGCTTTATGCAATTAGTTCGAGACATTTTACATGTGATTTAAAAAAAATGTAATTACATGTAAAAATAGAGAAGCCCTAAATCAATTCAAACTCTTCTATTGAATAAGTCAAATTTTAGTTATTTCTTTCCTAGATTAGCTCTTAAACTCTTCTCTATATACATGAGGGAGTTCTTTTGTAATAGGACCTTTTTGATCTTTTGGAACTAGATTCTTCCATTTTGAAGAGCATAATTACAAGCTTTGAGTTGAATGTGCAAATTGAAATTTTGATCAATAAAATAAGTAGATTGTCTCCAAGCTTTGTTTTGGAGCACGTTTGTTATATGTGAGAGTGTTCTTACGTCATTATTGTTGAATATTATCTTAAAGTTGATTTCTAAGTAGCATATTATTTCTTTATTGAAAGGTAATTCAAATTTAATACTGGTAGACTTTGTTCTATCATATTGCATTTGGAGTTTTTGTATGAATTGGGTTGAAAATGTGTAGTCTTTGAGTTGCAATTGTCAATTATATTCTCATGTATGAATTTGGTTAAGAAAGCGTAGTCTTTGAGCTGCAATTTTTAGCTATATTCACATGGATCTTTGGTGTGTTTCATTAGATTCTTTGAGCTACAACTTGCTACACAGGTTACTCTTTGAAATCATTTTGGGAATGACTTGGAGACTTTGAGTTGTAAGTTATTAATACTGTTCATGTGATCTTACCGTTACTTTTGGAACCATTGTGAAAAGTGGCTAAATAATTTTTTCTTCCATGGACTTTCTAAGTTACTATCGTTCATTGGTATTTTTTCATGTTATTCTTACGTTTAACAAAATCGGGTATCAACTATTATTGCTCCAACTAGTTTTATTTAACGATATTATTGTAATTTATTTCCCTTATTCTAAAAAAAGAGAATATGATAATGGAGACACCCCCATGGATAATCATAATGTACATATCTTAGTGTTAGAATTGGCTATAGAGATAGCCTGGCAAGATCTTGAGGCCAAATGGAAAGCACAAAGATAGAATATGAATATGACAAGAATAAATTGTATTCTTATCAATTATAATTCAATGTAGTAGAAACCCATTTGGTGAAATAGCCAAGGTGATATACAAGATGTCATAGGATTATGATAAGTGTCTTAATCATATGGCATGAGACAACTCATCACACTTACCTAGGTTCACATGTGTTAAAATTAAAAAGATAAGATAACAACTAATGCCAACTAACACCTTTTAGAAAGATTCCTTCCTAGGACCTAAGTAAACTTAACATGTAAATAAGTCCCCTAGTAATGAATTAACTAGGTACAAGACTTTATTTACACCAACACCCCCTCTTAAGTGCAACTTAGGGAGTAGAAGATTATTATGAAAATGGCACAAAGATGAGGATGTCTCTTGGCTACTATGTCATGTTAGGTAACCATGTACATATGCAAATGAAATGATAATGAAATCTCTCACAAACTGAGAAAAGGAGAAAACCCAATGGGATAAAACTCCTCCCCAAAAGAGAGATGAAATAAATAAAAAATGCTCTTAATGATGCATGAGAAGTCCCAAACCCCATGTGAGGAAAAAGACTCCCCATAAGAGAGAATTCAAAGAGAGACAATGCAACCCCCCCTCAATGTTGAGTCTCTTACAATGATGGTAGAATCTTGACATGAACACTAAAGATGATCCAATCTTTTCGAACAACATTCCTCCCCTTAGGAAGAAACAAAACCATGATAGTATGCAAGATGTTAGTAATATGGATGGTGTATGGTGTATTTGAACCATGCTCAAGTGTCTCCATGTTGATGTCAAAAGCTGAATCACTCCAAACAAGCATTCTAGGCCACAATGTTGAAGAGGACAATTCATAATCTAGTAGAGATGAATGTAGAACATGATCCAAAGACAATGAAATCCCCTCTAAAGACAAAGAAGCCCGCTCTAAATGATATTCAAAAGTATCCACAGACATGTCAAATTGCAAGGAATGTAGAGATTGAACAAGATGATCAGAGTGTCCCTTTGCAACAACTGAATAAGGATCTTCTCCATCAAAGAGAAGATGAATGTCATCAATGATGTCTCCCAAATTTGTAATATGAGACTCCAAAAACAAGTCTGAAATACCTATCAAGAAGCCATCCTAAGTATCCAAATTTGAAATACAATGAATATCCTACTGCATTGAATCACAATGAACAAAAATTATGGAATCAAAAGCATCCTCAAGCACAACAGTAGATGGAGGAGATGAAATGCATGGCCCAAGAATTGGATCTGATGTGAGAACTCCCAAGTTCAAGAATCCAAATTTCTCCTCTAAATCATGGTTCACATTAGAAGTGTGATCTACAGTCGAAGGAACAATTCCATCATCAAAAGCAAAATCTACAAAGGTATACAACCAAGATGAATGATCAACCACCCCAATAGCATTGATCTCTCGACTCTCCAAGTCTTGAATGATGATCGTATCAAGTGTGAACCCTACAATCCTCCCATCTCCACCATGTGTGCTATGATATATGAAAATAATATTGTTCATCAAATGAGGAACACACAAAACATCTTGGAAAGTGTTGTCCCCAAAACTAATAGACCCCTTCCCAATTACACTCATGCATGCATTGTTTCCCATAAAAATAGGAGACATAGTATAAGGTTGAAAAGAAGATAATATAGATTGCGAAGATTCCATATGATGAGATTCTCTTGAATCTAGAATCCATCTAGTTGATCCATGACCTGAAAGAGCACAAAGAACATGTCCTTTATATTCTAATGTGTAAGATTTACCTTTTTTCCTTTTTAGACTTTTTTGAAGAAGAAAGAGGTGATTCAAAAATTCTAGAAGGAAAACCAATGTGATTTATTTTGAGAAGATTTTATCAATCAATAAGAAGGGAGCCTCCCCTTTATGAGAGAAGAGATTCATTTATCATCATAGTTGTGGCTGAAATTCCTATTTTGTAACTGTTAAAGGAATTATAAAATATTCACCCAACACTTTAGATTATTGCACTTCTTTAGAATTAATACAAAACACATATTCACATGCATCAATACTTCCAAAAAATTTCTTCCATCTACCAAACATAATCTAGCAGTAATACAAACTTCACTTTTGTCCTCTTCTCCCAAAGGTATCAATATAGTTCTTTTTCCATTTGAAGTCATAGTATAGGTATTCCTTCTTCCATCATGAATTTATTTCCTATCGTATTGCCATGGTCTTCCTACCAATAAATGGCATGCATCCATTGGCATAATATCACACAAAATTTCATCATTATATGATCCTATATGAAATTTCACCAAACACTGCTCACTTACTAGAATCTTATGCTCATCCTGAATCCATTCTATTTTATAGGGCTTTGGATGTTTCAATCTCTTCAGATTCAACTTGGTTACTATCTCTTCCGAAACTGGATTATTGGTGTTGCCACTATCAATGATAACTTTGCATACCTTTCCTCTAGATTTGCATCTTGTCCTAAAAAAATTCTTCCTTTGCAACATTTCCTCAATCACTTCTTCATGCATCAAATTTCTTCGCATTACTAATAACTCACCTTTTCCAGGTTTCCCAACTGAACTAGGCGATGCAAAAGGTTCTTCATCCACATAAGTTTCTCTTTTAGTATTCTCAATTCTCTTTTTGATACTTCCCTAATGACATTCAAATGCTCTATGCCATTCACCTCCACACTTGAAATATGTTCCTTTGAATGGTCTCTTCTCATATCTTCCTTCATCTCTCCTATATCCATTATTGTGGTAGGAATTACGACCTTCTTTGTCACTGCGGTCAAATTTTTGTCCTCTCTTCCTCCACGGAATGAATTATTGTCCTTCTCTTCACTACCATAGGGTTTTCCATCCTTTTTCTACTCTACATATGGTTTTTTCTTTGTGGATTATGATCCATTTCTCTAGAATCTTCCTCTTTCACTTCTTTATCTTTGTTCAAAATTCTTGTTCAAATTTTCCTCTACATTGAATGCAAATTGGTATGCTTATTCACTATTGCCATCTTCACTAGGCTCAATTATTTTTGGATGTTTGTTCTCATTCCATTGATGTAGCACACAAACTTCTCCATGCTTGATTCACTATGTCTAGCTCTAATGATCATCTTCTATAATTATTTAGTATACTCTTTCATATATCTCTCCTTTTGCCTTAGGTTCTATAATATTTTCAACAATTCAAGCTCATAGTTAGCTAGTATAAATTTATTTTTCAACTTTGTCACCATCCTATCCAACTTTGTGATCTTCTCCTTTCCTCTTCTATTTCTATCCAATTGAACTTCTTTCCACCATATAGCAACATGTCCTTTGAACTTAGTTTTTACAAATCTCTCTTTTTCAGATCTTCAATTTCTTCATACTCAAAGTATTCTTCCATATAATTGATCCAAACAATCAATTCCTTAGCGTTTAAATTTCTTGTATAATTTTAAATTTTAATTCTAGGTCTCTTACCAATCTTAGAAATAGCTTTCAACATCTTTACATGATCTTCTTCTTCTTCTAGTTTTTCTTCATTTTAATTTGCATCATTCAATCTAACTCATCATCATCATTTTCATCTGCATGTCTAGGGTTTAGACCCCTTCTTCTATCTTCTTCTATTGCATCCAATCAAACTCTCATTGTTGGAATCATTTCCAACTTCTCATCCATTCTTATAGTGATATTTTCCATAGTAGGAACTCTCCATGGTGACATCTATCTCCTTGTATTTGTTGTAACTAACTCAATCCAACAATATGGCTACAAGGGTTTCAACTACCTCACAGTCAGTGGTTAGTTGAAAACACTTGTAGTCTTCCTCAGGTCGAAGATCTATTCAACACAAGGAATTCCTTCACAAGACTCACAAAATTTCTCTAATACCACTTGGTGTAGTCACAGATGGAGGGCCCCAAAAGGGTTGTTCAACCATGCAACTTAGAGTTAACACAACAAAAATTAACATAAGATAATGCTCAAGAAACATGAATTATCATTGATTCAATAACTTCTAATATTACATGCATGATATGCCTCATATGCGGAATTACTAGGGCTCATAGGCCTACCACAAGGGCATTACAGATAATACAATTGACACAAGGTTGATAGGTTGTCATTAGGTCCTACTACTTTAGAATATAGAATTGTTAATTAGTCGACCGTGTAGTATCCAAGGCAGTTTGCAGAAGAAGATGATTTGGATAACTCATTTTATATATTTCAATTTTTCTTTAAACTATTGAAATTAATTTTAATCTAAATCCATTTAACTTCTTAGCTGGAAAACAATCTATTCTAAGAAAACTAGAAATACTAAGCTAGAAAGCATCATGACTAAACTAGAAAGCATGGAAACAAGCAAACTAAACAACTTATATACTATGAAAGTAGAGAAATAAGTGAATAAACTATGAAACATCTTTTTAAACAGTAAAAGATTCTAACAACTATGAAAAATAACTCACACTAACTAAAACAATGGTACTCTAGAACTACAAACTCGACTATTCAACAAACTTAGTTACTTCCTATTGAACAGTAATCTATCTTAATAAAGAAAATAACATAATAGTAAAATACTTATCTATCTAAGCTAACTTCCCTCGAGTGGCCAGCTCACAGGTTAACTCGTCATTCTCAAATCACATACACTACAGATTCTGGAGTTTCTCCATTACAAATAGTCGTCATTATTCATAGCTCAACAAATTAGAAAGTAACAAAAGAAAGTTCTTTTATTCATTAGTAATCATATAAGCAACATAAAGTTATCATTCAGTATCTTCGTATATCTTTTGAAGTTACATTTTTATAGACAACTTATAACTAAATCCTAGATTCTAGATGGCATGGATAGCTATTGAAAAAGTCTTCAACAATTTAAAACTAACTTCCATGTCTTTAAAGCTCATAAACATATAGAAGGCTCAAGACGAGCCATGAAGTTTTTGATAATAGAAAAAAAAGAAACAAAAACTAAATCTTCAGTTCATCCTCCCGATATTTAGGAGCAGGTTCTTAACATTTATCCTTTACCACACTTAAGGCATGTGCTGGTTCAACATTTGTAACAGCTACTAGATCACCGATTATTCCCTACAAAAACACTCAAGTCAACCCATTAAACCTGCATTGGAAAATTTCCTCAATTGATCATAAGAAAGAAAGTTTGCATAATTTTCCTTTAAAATAAGCAATTATTTCTCCTAAAGTTTAATAAATTGGCACAAACTTAGGATTGAGCTTGTAAGAATAAGCTTTCAGATTTTATTATGATGAGGTTATTTTTACCTCATCATTTCCTCCCCCACCTAATTCCTGGCAAGTCCTCCTGCTCCATAGTTATAACCCTGAGTTTTATTCCACTTCTCATATAGGGCACTGAGATCATGTACCTCTCTTGTTGTTGCATCAAAATCTTCAGGGTCATAGATGAACCCTCTATGAAATATTACACTCTCCCTCCATTCATTAAAAAGTCTGTCATTCTGATCAATTGAGATATTGAAAGCAGGAGGTGGATTAAGTAGCAAAGGAGGTCGGTATTTCATTCCCATCCAGTTTTTTTTAAGGGTTCTCAGAATTTTAACTAAAGCATCAACTCTTCTAAAAGACCACCTGAGATTAAGAGGGGAAACGACTTCACTTTTCTTGAGGGAAGCAAGTAATGGAGTGAACCTCTCTTCACAAGTGTGTCATGCTTCCCAATCAATTTCTGCCCATGATTCATAAAACTATTGTAACACTGCCTGAGGCTGTCATCATACTTTTCTTTCATTTTTCATTAACAAGGAGAGACAAAAATGCGTCTTTGAAACCACCAGGCCTAGAATTTGGGGACCTTACTTGAAGACCCACTGTCTTTTCTGCCTGTGAAAACTCTTTTGCACACTCCTGCCAATGAATCTAGTTTCTCATGGTAGACAACAAGGCTCTTAACTCTACTTCTCCAACAAACAAGTTGATAAAGAAATCAGTTTGATTTTCTAATAATAAATCATGCAGAAAGAATTCACAAATCAGATCTTGATCTTCATGGGTTGACTCTACAAATATTTTAAAAAATTATTTATCATTGGGATTGTAAGGCTGATCATTGTAGATTCTAAACAATTTCTATCTTATCCATTATTCGTTTAAAAACATGGAGTACAATCTAGATGGCCTTCTACAATTTAATAGACAGTCAAAAAGTTGACATGCATCCTATTTTCCTTTGTATGCTCTGTGAAATGACTCCTTCAGGAGTACCAGTTCTTTCTTTAGCCTGTGATTCTCAGTTTGAATGTTTCTTAAGAAATAACACTATTCCATCCATTTCATTAACAATGGGGGAATGCGAACCTGGAACCAATTGGTTATAACAAGCTCATTTTGGATTTCTTTGGATTCCATCTTTGGTTTCCCAGTGCATTCTGCCAAGTCTTGTCCCAGCTCAACAACTCTGCTAATGGAAGCATTCAATGCTTCAGTTTTCATTTTCTTATCTTCTTCAAAGGCTGAGAGCATTAGCACAAAGTTTTTCTTAATATTTTCAATTTCTGTATTCTTTCTTGCAATGTCAACTTTATAAGTTGTATGCTCTTGACTCAACTCTTGCATTTGTTCTTTCAACTTATAAATTATTATGTCTTTTTCCTATAATTATAGTTTCAAACCCTGTATTTCTTTATCCCTTTTATTTATTACAGTTGTATGCACCATCATACAATTGTTTCTTTAGATTATCAATTTCTATTTTACATTTCTCTATTTCTGCAGTGTCATCTTTTGTTTCAACTATCTCAATAATTCTATTAACAATAGGGGACAAATTACTTGGAATACCATCATCTCCTTCATGTTCTCTTCCCTGCATTTCTTCAATGAAGACCTCCTCCACATATGTAGAGGGAAGGAATCTCTTCAACTGAATCTTTTTTTTCTAGAGGTATTTCCTCTTCATTGGTAGGCTTTGAAATTTCAATAGGCTCAGATGGCTGCTTAGGCTTTTTCTTTTTGGAACTTCCCTCCATAACTTGCATTGGGGTTTCAGAGAATTCAGAGGCTAAGCATTTACTTCTTCTTAGTGGAGGAAGACCTTGGAAGGTGGCAGGTGTCCTATTTTCCCCTTTTCTCTTCTTTCTAGGGTTACTCATATCAGAATAAACAATCTCAACTTGCTAAGGCAAACCAAGGGTTTTGAATTCATTAATTACAAAGTTTAGCATTTCCTCACTAGTAGTGGTGGAATTAGGAGCTTCCGGAGCTAGAGAGCCCTTAGGGGAAATTGCTTTGGATGGTGAAGCAATTAGGTGAGATGATTCCCCTAGTTCTATTGTTTTTCTGAGTGAAGGTTTCTCAATTTTCTTTAAAAAAAATTCTCATTTGCCCTTTGATTTCTTGCAAAAATGGTATTTACAAATTAACTGAATTAAACCATGGTGTTTCAGTGGCCCTGTTCTTGTTTTATATCTTTCTATGGAAGTTTTTAGAGAGTCATATAAAAATTCAGAGAAATTTACCCTAAGAGCAGGGTTCTCTTTCCCATGACGTAGATGGATCAACATTCGGAAAGCAGGTCCTACTGCAACAACTAGTTGACCTTCACAAGTAAAATATTTAATGATCCAAGCAATGACAATACCCCAGGGATCTAGTATGGAGGTCCTCTGGAACCCTTTATTCTGCCCTCTAGTGCTAATTACTACCATGGGGTGAGGGTCTCCCTCTCTAACAAATAATTCAGATAATTTCTGGTACGTTATTTGAGAGGTTTCTTTTATCTTAATACCTGAATTTTCTAACCCAGACAAACAGGAAATGATTTTCGGACTTACCTTGAAATGTTTCTCATGAAGTATCACTTCTCCATTTGAGTAGTTTTCTGCAAACGAGCTCACCAACTTTCCATCATATCCTTTGAATTTTCTGATAAAATCCAACCATCCTACCTCTTCGAATAGTCTAGAGATATTGCTTAATCCCAATAGTTTTTCGGCTGAATTTGGCTCTGAATTCTTTTTACCACTCCCCATTTTCATATTTTCCCTCTCTGTAACAAATTTCTATCACTATAGGAAGCTTTCACACAACACCTTTAAAAATATTGCCTCTGAAATAACTTATTTGTCCTATTTGCAGCTTACCAACCAATGATTTTTAGAACTACATGAAGGCATGTGAATGGCTTGTCGTACAAGTATTTGATCACCGAGTGGCATCATTTACTAAATTGGAAGTGAAGTTTGTGCCAATTAATTATTCTTTATTTGAAAACAACTACCTACTTAAAGCAAAAATTAGTACTTGTTTTCTATGATCATTCTTAGATCTCGTACCTTACAGATTTGACAGGATGACGTGAAGGTATTGGCTGAAGTGACGATGAATTTATTATGGCATGATGCAGAATTTTATGAATGATGAAGCTATTAATGAGGACTGCTGGACTTGGTGGCTTTATTTACGGTAAAAACAAAATAGGAAGACAGGTGTACAAGATACAATGATGTAAGTATCGCGAAATTTGGATTTTATGAAAAAGGTGGTGGAATATGAATGAACAAGTTTCGGAGTATGCAATAGACGTCATGCTCAAAACTAGTGCATAAGTTTCGAAGCACGCAAGGAGTTTGTATTTACGACGGAGAAGGCAGACAAGTTCTGGAGCATTCGTGAAAGGCACAATCAGGATGGTGTTGAAATGAATGTTCTGGAGCATCGTTGGAAGATGCAACTGGAGAAGGAATGAAATGAAGGTTCTAGAGCATCGCCGAAAGATGCAGCTAGAGCAGCAATGGAATGAAGGTTCTAGAGCATCACCAAAAGATGTAGCCAGATTAGCAACAAAATGAGGGTTCCAGAGCATCGCCGAAAGATGCAGTCGGAGCAACAACAAAATGAAGGTTCCAGAGCATCGCCAAAAGATGCAGTCAGAGCAACAACAAAATGAAGGTGGAGTGATAAGACTTAAGAATTTTGGACTTCGAGAGCTTTGAACCTTAGTGCAGGAACACCTTTTTGTCATAACGAGTTTTGTAAAAGTTTCAGAGCATCGGGCATCGGGATCATAACATTCTAGAGCATCTTTGGGGGGTGCTCCAGAAGTTATCTTCCTCCTTTTTAAGAAGTCCTACAAAATGGAACAAAAATCAACTAAGTCCAAAAGAAGAAAAATTAATGAAAATATCTTGGCATACATGTCTTTTTATTTTTGATTTTTTTATATTTATTTATTTATTTCACCAAATAGACTCTGCCTTGGCAGAGTCAACACATTGGACTTCGCCCTACATTTCCACCATTCTTGAGAATTCTTCCCTATTGACTGGATTATGGTAGACATGTAATTGATGACCATTAACCAAGAGGGTTCGTGTGTCACCATCAATTGGTTTCAACTGCACAATTCCATTTGAAAAGACTTCAGAAAACTCATAAGGTCCCAACCAATGAGTCCTGAGCTTTCCTTTATGATATTTGTACCCCGAATCGAATAGCCTAGTCTCCATTATGAAACTTTCTCTCCTTAATATGTTTATCATGCCACACTTTTCGTTGATGTTGAATTAGTTCAGTTTGATGGATAGCGTCTAAGGAAAGCTCATCCAATTCACTTAGTTGGAGAACTCGTCCAACTTGGGCTCATTTTAAATCCAAACCTAGTTCCATAGTTGTTCTTAGATTTTGTAGCTCAAAATCGATGGGAAGAATAGGTTTCTTTCCAAAAAAAAGCTCATAAGGGTTGAATCCAGTCATGGATTTCCAGGTTCTGTTGTATGCCCATACAACTTTAGGGAGTTTCCTGGCCCAATCTTGTCTTCCTAAAGAAACTATTTTTGTTAAAATGTTTTCAAGTTCTCTATTAGTTACATCCACCTGGCCATTTTCTTTAGGGTGGTAAGGTGATGACTTTCTATGGCTTACCTGAAAAATGGTTTGTGAATGCTAAGAGCACTTTAGACATAAATTGGGGTCCCTGGTCAGTAATGATAGTTTGAGAGGCTCCAAATCTAAGGAAGTTTTTATTATAGAGGAAGTTTATGACTTGCTCCCCTCTAGCTACTCGTAAGGCTTGAAATTCTTCCCATTTTGTTAGGTTATCAGTGCAAACCAATATATATTATTTCCCTTGAGAGGAAGGATCTATGGGTCCTATAAAACCTAAACCTCATTTCTCGAATGATTCTAGCACTACTTGTGGCAGTAAAGGCATTTCCGAAGAAGCAGTTGGTCTTCCTACTCTTTGACATTCATCACAACGATGAACATAGTTCTTAATATCTTTATGCATTGAAGGCCAGTAGTGTCTTGTGCCTGAGATTTTATGGGAAGTTCTCTTCATAGAGTAGTATCCTCCCGAAGGATCATCATGATAGGCCCTTAGAATGATGTAGGTTTCATCCGCTCTCATGCATCTTCTTAAGACCATATCAGGTCCACAACGAAATAACATTTTGTTAATCCATTTGAATGGGGCACTTTCCTTGATAAGTCATTTCTTTTGCTTAGTCGTGAACCCCGAGGGTATCTCAGAAGCATCTAACTAGTTAGTGATATCTATGAACCAGGGTGATTTTACAGAAACTGCAAACATATTTTCATCTAGGAACTCATCCTGTATAGAAGTACTGTCACCCTCTTCATGTTTGATTCGTGACAAAAAATATGCTACTACATTATATTTGCCTAGTTTATTAAGAATTGTAGCATTAAACTCCTGGAGGAGTAACAACCATCTCATAATTCGACCATTAACTACAGGTTTGTTCATTAGTTATTTTACAGCTGAATGGTCTGTAGAAACTATAACCTTATATCATGTAATATAGTGGCATAATTTTTTAATGGTGCGAACAAGAACTAGAACTCTTTTTGTTGTTGTTGTATAGTTCCTTTCTGCAGAAGTAAGATTTTTACTGATAAAATATATGGCATATTTACCTTGTTCTCATCTTCTTGTCCCAGAACTGCATCAATAGCATCTTCAGAAGCATCTGCATAAATGTGGAAGGGAATACTCCAATTTGGTCATTGCAGAATGGGAGTAGAGACAAGTTTTTCCTTAATGGTTTTGAATGATAGCTGACACTCAGGCGTCCAAAGAAACTCTACTTCTTTCTGTAAAACAAAGAACATAGGAGATGCTATTTTACTGAAGCCTTCTATGAACCTTCTATAGTAACCAGCATGTCCAACAAAACTTCGAACATCTATTTGTGTTTGAGGGATAGTTAACTGTTGGATGACTTCAATTTTCTTGGGTTTGACCTTTATTCCCTTAGAGGAAATATGATGACCCAAGACTATTCCTTGTTCTACCATTATTAAACATTTTTCATGGCTAAGGGATAGTCTATTTTCCTCACAAACTTGTAAAACTCGGTCTAGATTCTGAAGAGCTTCGTCATATGTTGACCCATAGACTGTAAAGTCATCCATGTAGACCTCTACACAATCATTAACGAGAGCAGCAAATATAGCAAGAATGGCTCTCTGAAAAGTCGTTGGAGAGTTACAAAGTCCAAAGGGAAGCACTTTGTACACAAATGTTCCCCAAGGGCAAGTAAACGTAGTCTTGTCTTGGTCTTCTAGGGCAACCTATATCTGATTGTATCCACTAAATCCATCAAGAAAGGAGAAATATTTCCTTCCAGCCATGTCGAGAACCTGGTCAACAAATGGTAGGGGAAAATAATCTGGATAAGTGGCTTTGTTGAGTTCTCTATAGTCTACACAGATTCTCCACTTCCCATTTTTATTTGGCACGACCCCCATAGGTGATACCTACTTACTATCAGAGATAGGATAAATAAATCTTGCATGAAGGAGTTTCTCAATTTCAATTTTGACCAGATCCTTTAATGCAAGATTGAGTCTCCTCTGAGGTTGGCGAACAGGCCTTATACTAGTGTCAGTATAGATGTGATGAGTACAAAAACTTGGGTGAATTCCCCTCATGTCCGTATAATCCCAATCAAAATATTTAGACCTTTTTCCCAACACATTGAATAACTTTTCCTCTTGTGTTTCTATTTGCCAGCTATTGATGTTCAATTTTTTTCCTAGTAACAACATGATTGATTTTGTTCCAGGATGGACCGACGTGACAGTATAAACTAGTCGTAATAGGGTATTGAGAGGACAACTATGAGGTATAAGTCGGTGAAACCTTGTGATATCTTCAAAGAAATGACTTGTTTTGGGAATCATATTTGCTAAGGGACAAGGCATTCCCATTGTAGCATAGCTTTGCTCCATCCTACCTATATCAATTGGTTGCCCAAAAATTCTTGGGGCATCCATCATTTCTTCCTCATTCGGAGTTATAGCAAGGCGTTCTACATCGCTTACTAACTCTTCCTCCAATTCTTCTCCATGTTTAATTACTACCATAGCTAGAGAGGCCAAACTGTCAGGATGACTGGATTCCTCTGGTTCATCAACTTTGACCTTTTTATGCTCGATAGGCTTATCAGGGGGATATAAAAACAAATGTTTACTATCTTGACCATGCAAAATAGTCATTCCCCCTTCCCTGCAATCAATATTAGCGACAACCGTGGCCAACCAAGGCCTCCCAAGAATTATTGGATAACTATCTTTGGGTGTAAGCAACTGAATTACCTGGAAATCGATTGGATATTCCCATCCATCAACTTTGACAAGGATGTTTTTAATGACGCCCTTTGGGATGGCTATAGACTGATTTGCCATTTGTAAGATTGTGGTTGTAGGATGTAAATTAGTTAGTCCTAACTTTTCCATTACATCCATAGTCATCACATTAATAGTTGCCCCAAGATCCACTAGTGCATTTCAAATTGCTACATCATTGATTGTAACCGTTATAAGTGGGCTCCTAGGATCATCATATTTTGGAGCAATAGACTTTCCAGACAAAAAATCAGCTAGATAACCATCAATATGAACGGTATTTATTTTCTTTGGCTTCCTACCTTGCGTTTTAATACATAGCTATTTGATTAACTAGTTTAACTCAGGAATTTCCTTTATTACCTACAATAAAGGAACTTCAATTTGTAGTTGCTTAATCTCTTGAATTAATGCAGTTTCTGAAGCCATGGATACTTTTGGAGTATCTTCCGGAGTTGTTGAATTTAAAATTTTCGAATATGGTGCCATAGTGTTCTCCTTTGGAATGGGATCCTTCCTATGTTGACTCAAGGACTGACCTTCCTCCCCCTAAGACAGGTCAACAACTCCTGCCACTGAAAAAGGCTCTTTGTCTTTGGTAGTGGTATCCTGATTAGACGATGTGACTTTGATTGGACTTTTAGGCTTAGGTTCCTCCACTATTTCTTCAATAGTTGGAGGTTGAAGAGTTTGACCAGAGCACAACTACACACTTTCGAAGTGTATCGCATTAAGCCTTGTAACATTTTCATGTTCGATAGAATAGACTGGCGTATTCTGGCAATTATTATTAAGCTTGGGAAGTGGTTGTGCTGGAAGCTGAGGTTGGTTCACCTTCTTATTCAAAGGAGGGTTTTGAGCTAGAGGTAATGAATTATGTTGTTGATTCCTCCTGGGTTCAGTATAAAATTGATTTTGTGCCTGATTCCATTGAGAGGCAGCATGTTGTTGGTACCATTGTTGTTGTGGTTGATTTGACCACTATTGATTTCCCCATGTTTGGTTTGCCCATTCGGGGGATCCCCAATAAGGAGTTCCCCAGTTAGGTTGCAGTGGAGGTGACTGATTCCAAGATGGAGTCCATTGATTATGAACCCAACTACTTTGTGGTCTCCATGCAGGATTGGAATTTTGCCCATAAGAGAAATTACCACCTTGACGTTTGTTTAAGGTGTTTATCTTTTCTTCAACCTGAATGGTTTTTTTCTTAGTATTATTAATATTAGATAGAAGCTCACACTGATTTGTAAGATGGTTTTTCTCACAAAGTTGACAAACATTGACTTTATCTAACAAAAACTCGTGCAATAGGTGTTTATTTCGACACCTGGGACAATAGATTGACAAGGTCTCTAGGTTGCGAGTATTAGCTTGTATACCATCTAATGTGGTATTCAACTAAACAAAAATGTCTGTTTGTAGATTTTCTATTTCTTCGTGGAGTTTACCTATCTCATTAGACCTTTAAAAATATTAGTTTTGTTGGTTTCTCCCCGAGTACGGGAGAAATTTTGACATAACTCACATATTTCCTCAAGGGTTAGTTGAGATACATAACCTTTCCCCATCAAGTCAATATTTCTTCTAGCGTCATCATCAAGACCTTTAAAAAAAATTGTTTTGAGAATCTCAGCGCTAATGGCCGCTTCTCCAAATCTTTTAGAGAGGAAGAGGAACCTATCGAGATAATCCTCTAAAGTCTCATCCTCATTTTGTCTCAGTTTAAATAGTTCTTCCTTCTGGTCACTCACCCTACAGTAGCTTTGGTATTTTTGCAAGAAAACATTCTCCATTTCTCCCCAGGATAATATACTACCAGAACCCAATCCCATAAACCAACGCATTGTTGAATCCTTTAGAGTAGAAGGAAAAAGCTTCAACTTCTGGTTATCATTTTTATAGTCATGTGTTTAACATAAGTCCTTAAATTCAAAGAGATATTGGTCTAGGTCTTCCGAGGACAAGCCACAGAAGGTTGGAAGGAAAGCTGGAGAAATGTTCTTCATCGCAGTATCATCATCTATATCCAAGGTAATAGGATAAGTAAACATTCTAGGAGGGCGTTGAGGTTCATTTTGGTTAGGTTCAGCTCTATGATCTCCCATGATACTCAAAGAAGTCTGTTCCTCAAAGACAATTTCTTCTATGACTGGTTGTTCTACCAGTTGCTCGTCAGGTAAATAGTGGAAAGCCTCAGGCGGGATAGGCTCAAAAAATTCTTCAGAAGTGTGGTTGTCTGAGCCTTGGGATTCCCTGGGTATGATGGGTATGTATTTTGGGGGGGTCTTTGGTATAAATTGTCCATGAGGGCCTCTTTTCCTGACCATGCAGAAGAGGAAGCCAACGATAGAATTTTTGGCATAAAATGAGATATCAAAACCGTCTCCTAGTAACACTTAAGCACAAAGGCTATTTTAATCCCCAGTAATAGCGCCAAAAAGTTATAGGCTGTCATTAGGTCCTACTACTTTAGAATATAGAATTTTCAATTAGTCGACCGGGCAGTGTCCAAGGCAGTTTGCAAAAGAAGATGATTTGGATAACTCATTTTATATTTTCAGTTTTTCTTTAAACTATTGAAATTAATTTTAATCTAAGGCTATTTAACTTCTTACTTGGAAAACAATCTATTCTAAGAAAAATGGAAATACTAAGCTAGAAATCATAAGATAACTAATTTAGAAAGCATCACGACTAAAATAGAAAGCATGGAAACAAGAAAACTTAGAAACAACTAATATACTACGGAAGTAGAGAAATAAGTGAACAAACTATGAAACATCTTTTTAAATAGTAAAAGATTCTAACAACTACGAAAAATAACTCACACTAACTAAAACAATGGTGCTTCGGAACTACATACTCAACTCTTCAAGAAACTTAGTTACTTCCTACTAAATAGTAATCTATTTTAACAAAGAAAATAACATAACAGTAAAATACTTATCTATCTAAGCTAACTTCCCTTGAGTGGCCAGCTCACGGGTTAACACGTCATTCTCAAATCACATACACTACAGATTTTGGAGTCTCTCCATTACAAACAGTCATCATCATTCATAGCTCAACAACTTAGAAAGTAACAGAAGAAAGTTCTTGTATTCATTAGTAATCATATAAGAAGCATAATGTTATCATTCAGTCTCTTCATATATCTTTTGAAGTTACATTTTTATAGACGACTTATAACTAAATCCTAGATTCTAGATGGCATGGATAGCCATTAAAAAATTCTTCAACAACTTAAAACTAAATTCCATGTCTTTAAAGCTCATAAACATATAGAAGGCCTGAGACGAGCCATGAAGTTTTTGATAATAGAAATTAAAGAAACAAAAACTAAATCTTCGGTTCATCCTCCCGATATTTAGGAGCAAGTTCGCAACATTTATCCTTTACCATGCTTAAGGCATGTGCTGGTTCAACATTTGTAACAACTGCTAGATGATCGATTATTCCCTACAAAAACACTCGAGTCAACCCATTAAATCTGCATTTGCAAATTTCCTCAATTGATCATAAGGAAGAAAGTTTATATAATTTTCCTTTAAAATAAGCAATTATTTCTCATAAAGTATAATAAACTGGCAAAGACTTAGGATTGAGCTTGTAAGAATAAGCTTTCAGATTTTATTATGATGAGGTTATTTTTACCTCATCAAAGGCCTTACTACATTCCACAACCTAGAAGGCCAGCTCGAATTGCAAACTAATTGTAGTGTCAAAAAATGCACTCCTCTATATTTTTACACTTTGTTTGGGTCCTTTCAATTAAATTGGACTTAATTAGGCCTTAATAAGCCCTATTTTGCATCTACAAGCCTAATAAATTACATTTTTTGAAGGGGAAACCTGACGATAATCAATACCAACACATAATACATTACCTTGAGCAATGTTTGTTCCAAGAATAGGGACCTAGGACCCATTCACCCATGGGCGAATGGATCCTTCCTAGTCCTTTGAACTCAAACTTAGAATATATTTTTGGCGGTACTTTAATATCCCCAAATTCAAATTTTAATGTGGGCTTGTGATGTTTAATTTTTGATAAATTAAGTATAGCTACCTATAAACACAATGTATTTTTATCAATTCAAATCCTAGAAGCAAGCTAAGAAATTCAAGTGAGAAAAAAGTATAGCAAAGATTATGATCAAGGGAATTCAAGAGAAACTAATTAGTGATTTCTATCAGCAATCAAGATCTCAAGCATCATGTCAAGGTCTTATTCATCATGCATGTTTTTGGAGCTAACATTGTGATATAGGTTTCAAAGATTCAAGTCAAATCATTCAAGCATCTATTCAAGTATCAAGATCCACATCCATTGAAGCCATTTCATGTAAGATCAAGATCAATATTTTAGTCTTCCAAAGGTTTATTCAAGGGTTTGGTGAGTTACAACATAGCAATTGTTCATCATTCCTTTCATATTTCATTATTTTAATTCAAGGTTTAATTACCAAAAAGGGGTTTGACCGAGGAAAACCCCCATCCACCAAAAACAAATATTTTTCTCCTCTTTGTGAATGTGTAGTTTTATAGGTTGAAGAAGGATTGGAGACCTCAAAGTTTCACAATTGCAAAAATTTGTAAATTCATAGAATATCTACAGACCTCATTTTTTATTTCTCAAGATTGAAACATAGATCAAACAAAAGCTACACACTAGCACCAGATGACCCCAAAAGTTGAGTGAAACCTCTACAAAGAGACCCATTCACCCATAGGAAAATTAGTCCTTGTTATCCTTCTGAATCTGCATTTTGGTGACAGGTACACACCCTCCTTCCATTTCCAGATCTTCTAGAAGTTTTTTGTTTCTATTTGTATTATGCTTTAAATTGATGATTCAATTTTGATTGGGCATAATTAGGTTGATTTACTATTTTTAGTTATTCTTCCAAAAGTTTTGTTTAGGATGGCATTCCCATCCTCAATCCTAAGGAAACCTGTAGATTCTCTCATTGAGTTGACTCACCTAAGGGTTGTAAGTCAATTATTTTTGGGGATCTCATTTCCTAATGAAATAAAGGAAAATAGGAACACCCTCACACATCCATCATCCATACATTCCTAAACCCTATTTTTCTTCATTTCATTTTGGTGAACCTAACTTTTGAACATCATAATTTTCTGATTTGGTGTCCATTTATACCCTAGATCTAGGATTTTCATTACTTTTCATTGCATTGCATTATTTTACATCTCATTTAGGGTTGTAAAACTTGCATTAGTTTTCATTTAATTTATATTTTTTAGGGTTGCATTTGGCTTCCTTTAAAATTTGAAAATTCAAAAAATTGGCATAGTGTTAGACCCATTTTGCATAGTGTTTGCATAACATTGCATGATCAATCACTTAAATTAAAAAATTGAGTCAAAATTGAATCTCAAATTAGGTATTTTTTCTTGTCATTTAGCATAGTTTCACACTTGCATTTAGATCTAATTTTCCATAATTCTAAAACTATAACTACCTGTTTGCAACGAGAATCTAGAATCAAAAACATCAACTCAAAAATCTGTAATTTATTTTTTAAAAACCTTGACCAAGGACCCATTCACCCATGTGTGAATGAGTCCCTAATCAAGCCTATTTCTTAATTTTTGGGCACTTAAAACTCTCTGTCTGCATTATGTGGTTTTGCACTTAAGTCCTCGTTTTAGTTTCTAGATTTTTTGTTTTTTGCAATTGTTCATAGTTAAGGTTAATTGGTCAATTCAAGTGCATTTCAAAAATCAATTTTTTTGGGATTAAAAGACATCATTTTCAGGTCTTTTCATAGTATAATCTAGAAATTTCTCTCTTTGACATACTTGCATCACACTTCATATTCTAGGGTTTTTAATTGAATTTATCTATAAGCTATTCTCCATTTTGGGTCCACCTAGATTTAGTGAAACTTGTATGAGCTTCACAACCTAGTATCTTATTATCAATACTATCATGAGATGTAGTTTGAGACTCATGTCATCTCATGATACATCACTCCCTGTGGATCATGGGTTTTCCAACTCTTTCACTCATAGTGTTGATACCAGTCAACCCACTATGGACCATATCTCTCATACCTCATTCCCCATGACTACCCTACTCACAACTAATGTGATTGATGTTGGCACGATAGTTGCTAATATCCCTCAAGAAGAACTAAGACAAATGGATAAAGATTTAGAGAAATTACAATTTTTTTGAGTTTTGAATACATTATTGGTACTACAATTCTTGTCATAGATAACATGAGGAAAATGCTTGATAATGAAAAAGGAATAGAAATTTTTCATAGCCTAGTCCACATCATTAAACATCACATGAAAAATAATGAGAATGATTTTATAAATACTACGGTCAATTTCATTGATGTTCAACCTCATAAGGTCCAAATGAATATGTCCCTTTACATTTCTTTCTCATCAAATGACATAATTAAAAATGCACTAATGGTCCTCTTTATATCACTAGAAGAATAAATGACAAGCGTGCTAATGGGATACTAATTAATCCCATCTGTGTAGAGAATGTGATCAAAAAATAATTCTTGTTTGTGCATGAAATCTATCAAGATACTTATGAACAACCAAAAGCATGGATCAAAACATATAAGAGTCTATTTTTCCCTAAAATAGGTTCAATCACTCTTCTTCTAAAATTTGGACCAAAATAATTAAGTGTATCATTCTCCATCATCTCGACATCAAATCAATTTTGTGTGAATTAGGCTACCCATGGATTCACTCCATGAATTTTGTCGTGTCAGTAGTACATAAATGCTTAAAATTCTATTTGGCAATGAGATATTACTATGCACCATAGTGGCTTTAATCTTGTTTATTCTCGTAGGAATTTATTATTGGATTTATTTTGGCCCGAGCCTATGGAACCTATTAAGCCCTGTGAGGACTTCTTTTTCAAATCTTACCAAAATTCTAAAGCCAAGTGAATAACAAAATTATCCCTTAGCAACATACCTCAACCCATGATTGAGTCTCCCATAATTAATGAAGTTGTGATAGAACCAAAAGCCCTTCCAAGTAACCAAGACCAACCCATGACAAATCCTTCACCTATTTCCTATAAGAGACCAAGAAATAACCAAATAAGTCCTATTGTGCCTCCTAAAATCAAACAATTTTATTAAGATAAATAGAAAGTGGTTAAACAACCTCCCATAGTTCCTTTCATTCCTCCCTTACAGGAAGAAAAGAAACCTATGGTTGATAAACCTACTTCTACAAAATTATAACTTGAAAACTGCACAAAAAGAAACTGAAATTCTAGAGAGCGTAGGTGTAGATGTCGTTCTATTGATCATAAGCTAAATGAAGAGAATACAATAGAAAATCAAGAAAAAACTCTAACTCAATAAAATCATGATGACTCTCCACCTTCAACGCAACAAGAAATTCCTATGTCTTGAATGCAACAAGAAAAAGTATGTTTCATAGATATTATTATTAGACCTCCCGTTATGATTAACTTGGATGATGATAAGATTGCTAAAATTTATGAGGAAGTGCATAATGATCTGAATTTATTATTTTCCTCTTTCATGAGCTTAAATGATAACAACCGTGATGATCCTCCCAAATAGAGTGACTCACCATGTGTTGAACCTGTTGATGATCCTAGTACAAAAATTGTCATTGTCCCTTTGGCTAGTTATTTTCCTTCCGCATATGATGAAAAAGATTGGGATGTGGATAACCTACTATAGGTTGACTCACATGTGTCGTACTAGTCTTTTATTTATGTTCTTTGTTGATTTCATGTGCATAATGTGATCCCCCGTATCATTATGTTTAGAATATCTTTATGTTCATTCCTCTATTTTTACCTACATTCTTCTATATGTCATTAAAACAATGAAAATAGTGTGCTCTATCTTTTAGGAGATGGAGCACAAGGGGGTGAGGGCCTATTTCACTCAAGTTTCACACAAGGATACCTTAGAGATCTCAATCCAATGATATAATGAGGGAAATCTATCTACAATAAGGTGTCCTAGGGTATAATTAAAGACTAAAAGGGGGGCTCACCACCAAGCTAGGGCTTGGAAAGACAAGTAACATGTAAAACCTAATGATGTGTAAAGCTTAAGTAAATGACCTAGAAATGAATGTAAATCAAAACAGTAAACTGGAAAAGTACGGAGGTGCACCTGGAAACCTGTAGAATCTCGAAACAAGGTCTCAAATGCTATTTTTTTAAAATTTAATGCACACTGGGACTCATACGCTAGGATCAACAATTGTCTTAGATTAGGGTTTCTGGGCAAGAACAAAAATCTAACAGTGACAAGTATGGAACTCCTGAAATTTGGAAAATCATTGTACTAGGACTCATATGCCAAAAGTGGTGTATCGGTCCTACTCATAATTTTAAGAGGGTCAAGATCTAAATCTTCTCTTCTATCTCTGCTCTTCCTTCCAATCCTAATTTTTGAATCTAAACTACTAAATTCTACTATGTAGGTGTCTTTTTGTGATCTTGTAAACAAGGTGACAACTTTGCAAACTTGAAAAATTCTTCCAATATTTATCTCCAATGTATCTTCAACCTAGATCTACAAATCACACATCAAAGATAGGGGAAAATGTTATTTTGTTAGTGGAAAGGGGTTTGCCTTGGTCAAACCCTATTTTGGTAATCTACAAACATGTGTGAAATGACTAGAATGAATGTTGATCTTGAATCTTGATTCAATGGTATAGATCTTGAATTGAATGCTTGCTTGAATCATAAAACCCTACATCACAAATGTTAGCTCAAAAACAAACATGATGCATGATGACTTTGACATGATGCTTGATACTTGAATGATGCTCTAAAACACTTAATAATCAGCTCTTGAATGCTCTTGTAAACTCTTGAATGCTCTTGTAATCATAAATTTTCTTTAGGAATGTTCATTCAACATGCTATATCACTTGTAAACTTGCTAGGTCACTCTATTTCTTGTTAGGAGAAAAATGAGTGCAATAACCTTGTATTTATACTTGTTTATGCCAAATTTCTTGAAATTACAACACTAAAAGCCGACATTAGATCTAGGAGAATAAAAACCCACCAATAATTTGAATTTAATTTAGGTCTAAGCTAAATGGGACTCATACGCCAATTGTGGCAAATGAGTCCCATTAGACTAAGCTATGGGACACATTTTTCAAGAAAGGCTTAGATTTAGGTGAAATCCATATCAGGGCCCCAAAACTTAGGTGGGACCCATATGCCCAAGGTGGTGTATGATTCAAAAATCTCTAAATATGGATCATACAATCCAAAAACACATGAATTATGATTGGGTATTGGTAAATGTCAAGATTAATCTCAAAAAGATGCATTAAATAGGGCTTGTGGATGAAAAATAAGGCTAATTTAAAGCATAAAGAAGCCCAATTAATTAATAAAATCCTAGATTAGTGTGAAAGTGTAAAGGTACACTTTACAACACCCTAAATAAGGCACAAATAGTTCCACTTATTTTACAAGGGCCCAAGACCTAATGTGAATGTGTTAAACACATTATAATACTAAATCAAGGCAACATTATGCTCAATTTAACAAGGAGGACCCAAACAAGCATGAAAATATAGAGGGATACATTTTTCGTCACTACAATCATAAAAATTTATATTTTCCCTTGTCTTTTGTTTTCCTTTTGGGGACAATGCAAAGCATTGAGACATTTAGGTCTCTTCCATGTTGACCCAAAAAAAATCTTTGTTTTTGCTCTCTTTGTGTTATTCTTCTAGTTCTACGAGTATTTCAGGAATGATGATGGTTTCGAGCTTGATTATATCAATGTAGCAATGACAAATGTTGACCCCAAATCCATGGATCCTTTGTGTGTTATTTTTGGGATTTCATTTGGGGGCAACCCCTCTTCATGACGCAACTTCACTTGGAAACATATGCTTGAAATAGGGCTTTTCAA